>NW_017550151.1:1095922-1326745 GCF_001854935.1 Bemisia tabaci | reverse complement strand
TCAGAGTCGACCGCCGCTACCCCTCTCGTCATATTCTTCCCGGAGCGACGCTTAGTTCTAATTTACCCCCGCGCGCGGCTCGAAAACAGGGGTACGTTCGCTCCGTCTTATTTTTTCCCCCTCTCACCTTACGTGGAGTTATGCATTCGTCGCTGCGAAGGCGACCCACTTGATTAAATTTCGATGATCAACTCTAAATAATTAACCCCGAGAAGCTCCCCGCAAGTCGACCGCCGCAAAAAAACAGCACTGAAAAAAAAAAAAAAACACTGGATCTAGTGTCCAGACTCTTGAAAACATTGACAAGAAAAAATACTCTTAATTCAATCAGATTTAAGCTTAAATCAAAAGGAAATCCGCTCAAATTAAGAGGCTTGGTTCTTGATTTAAGCTTAAATCTGATTGAATCAGGAGTATTTTTTCTTGCCGATGTTTTTAAGAGTCTGGACTCTAGATCAATGTGTTTTTCTTCGAGCGTGGGACGAATCTAATTATTCTTAGATTATCTACAAAAATGAAGCATCAAAACACGATTCTGTGACTAGCGCAACTGACACTGGAAAAAAACACTTTGGATCTAGAATCCAGACTCTTGAAAACATTGACAAGAAAAAATACTCAATTGATTCAATCGGATTTTTGCTTGAATCAAAACGAAATCCGCTTAAATTAAGAGGCTTGGTTCTTGATTTAAGCTAGATTCTGATTTAAGCTAGATTCTAATTTAAGCTAGATTCTGATTGAATCAAGAGTATTTTTTCTTGTGGATGTTTTTAAGAGTCTGGACTCTGGATCCAATGTGTTTTTTTTTTTTCCATAGTGAGGGACCGGGGCTGAGGTCGGGGGCTCTTTGAGAGAGGGGGGAGGAATGACCGTCGCTATCCCTCTCGTCATATTCCTCCCGGAGCGACGCTTAGTTCTAATTTTCCCCCGCGCGCGGCTCGAAAACAGGGGTACGTTCGCTCCGTCTTACTTTTCCCCCTCTCATCTAACGTGGAGTTATGCATTCGTTGTTCCGGAGGCGACCCACTTAATTAAATTTCGATGATCAACTCTAAATAATTAACCCCGAGAAGCTCCCCGGAAGTCGTTTCAATTGAATTTATTTCCGGATTCGAATTTCGTTTGAAATTTCCGGGCGAGGGGCGGAAGGAGAGAAAGATCTTTTCTGCCGTGGTAAGAAAAATACCCACAAATAAACGGGCGTTGTCACATTTCTGGATGAAATGTTTACTTTTCAAGCAAAGCTACTTACTAGATATTCTTACTCCAGAGGAAACGTATCGATGGGGGCCGTTTTTGGGACCACCCTTTACATTTTGCAGAAATGAACCAAGAGCACTCCAATGATGCTGGGATTGTGCAACTTACATTCTTCGCAAAGAATTGCTGAAATCATGCAAAAAATTTGATCTACAGGGGTAATTTTCGTCTTGAATTCATAGTTTTTTGGGAGTAAAGATAAAACTTGTGTAGATGATCGGTTTATACTCGCAAGGTAAAAAAATTGCGCAATCTTAACAACATTGGAATGCTCTTGGTTCTTTTTAGGGAAATGTAATCCAATTTACCCAAATCAACGATTTTTTGCTCGTTGAAGGTGAATATTTTACCGGATGTATCTTGGTTTGAGGGGCTTGGAGGACAAAGGCGAATGAGTGCAGTTTTCGAAAAAATTGAGATATCAATGATTTCAAGTGAGACTAGTCTTAATACATATTCTGTGAATAATTCTCTCCCAAATTCAAAATTATAAGCATTAAAAAGTCGGTTTGAACTTTCTGTCCGCCATAGGGGTCCATGTAATTTTGAAACTTCAAACACGTGTTTCTCGAAAGAGCAAAAACTGCCCGTGTGCGCCTTGTTCTCAAAGCCCCTCATATGGTCTTTTTCGGGTCTGCTAGGTACTACTCTGCGAACATGGGTTTTGGTGAAAAATGCAGGTTTCGCGGGTCTGCGGCTGAATGCCGAATATTTCGCTCCTATTCACCGGAATAGGCCTTTAGACCAAGTATCTGCAGTATATACCAAGTATCTTTGTTTCCGACGTTGCAGACTTCTTCCCTGGTAAAAATTGGCGATAGGAGCTGCGTTTCAAAATACCATAGGAGTTTTTATGGCCGACTAAAGAAGGCTATAGAAAATCACATAGCTGGCTGAAGAAAGCGGAGCAAATCATATAGCCGGGCTATACGAAGCTATAAAAAAGTATACAGTCGGGCTATAGTTCCTATCGCCGGGCTTCACACTTTATCGCAATTGGCTATACAAGGCTATAAGAAATTGTGTAGAAATTCGTGTGCTTTGGAAATCATAAGTTTTTTACGAAACTACCTTAATGTTTACAAAACACACATTATATTTTCCTTTAAATCTCATTTTTTTTCATCAATTAAAATGAGAATAATCCATACAGAGTGTGCAAATATTTCAGAATCATGAGTTGAAAAACGCTAACTCCGCGAGCCTAAATATTAGAGCCTAACACAAAGCGGAGCGGCGACGCAATGGCGCCTACAAACCTGACAGGGATACTTCACGCATTGCGCAATGCGTGAAGTATCTCTGTTAGGTTTGTAGGCACCAATGCGCGTTTCGGACTCTCTGCCCGCCCGCCGCGCCGCAGCGTGTCACGGCGTCTAAAGCAACTATTTCACACCAGAGGTATTGCATAGTATCATAAGAAATTGAAGACGCTCCAACATATTAAGAATGACAGGCATCCCTCAAAAGCACGGAGCTTTCCTCGCAAAATAAATCAAGATACCACGGCACAAAAAGAGAGCGGTAGTCCAAAAACTAACTAAGTCTTGGTATCCGTATTTAGTAACGTTTAGTATAAACTTTATCGTCTGGCTGTTGCTTAATCGCCATCGGCTATAAAAGGCTATAAGAAATTGTACAGCCGGTTACAGAAGCTATTGGAAATCTTACAGCCGTCTTTAGGTATATAGTATTTTGGAACACAGATTCTACTGCCAAGTTTTACCAGGGTCGTCATACCTTATGAAAAATAGTCAACGGAGTTTCCTAAAAACTGCCATGATTTTTCCTCTCTAGAAGCAGAATATCCTGTATAAGTTTCCAGCTATAAAAATTGGCTTATATACATACGTAAGAGTCGCTCTCACAGAGCTCTCCGGCGTTTTACGACGCCTAACGGCCACAAAACTCGGTCCTCCCACAGGTCATAAGGGAGTTGGCAGTCCCTCCCCTCATGTCATCCATAACCCCCTGTCGCCAAACATTCACCGGGCGTCCATTTCGTCTCCTTCCAGGAGGAACCCAATCAAGCATCTTTTTTGGCAGCCTCTCTTCCGTCATCCTATTGACATGACCGTACCAGACAAGTTGTTTGGCCATGACGTCAAGTACGATGTCATTTTCGTCGAGTTGCCTTATATCTCTCCGAAAAAATAGAATAGAAGCGAAAATTTTGAGACAACGCAAGTTAAATACGTGGTTTCGCACTTTTGAGATCGATTCAATGCATCACGATTAAGGGAGGTTCCAAGAGGCCACGTGGCATCACAGAGAGGATAATGGAGATGTTGCATGTGTGAGGAATTTGCGAATTGACTGTTGATTCTTAAGTAAAAGTTCGCAAAAAACACGATGGTGCCACTGGTTTTCTCTGAAATTAACTCCCAAGCTCAAAAAAAGCTCTCAAGTTGAGGCCAAAATGGAGGGGATATCCCACCCTACCCTGAGAGTCCACGTCTACATCAAGACTAACTCTCCATGCAAAGATAGGGAGCAAATACATTAGCAGGGTTGCCGTGTTTTCAGTTTTAGAGTCCCAAAATAAAGTGGCAGCCCTGTCCATGTATTTGCTCCCTATCTTTGCATGGAGAGTTAGTCTTGATGTAGACGTGGACTCTCAGAGTAGGGTGGGATATCCCCTCCATTTTGGCCTCAACTTGAGAGCTTTTTTTGAGCTTGGGAGTTAATTTCAGAGAAAACCAGTGGCACCATCGTGTTTCTCGCGAACTTTTACATACAAATCAACAGTCAAATCGCTAATTCCTCACACAAGCAACATCTCCATTTTTACGAGATTCGAAAAAATTCATCAGTTTGATGCCGGAAATAGACTCTTGCAAGGTATTACAATGATTTGTCACTGCGAAAAGATTGTATGATTTTCGATATTATTCTTAGGGAGTGACTATGGATACGGCCCCAGGTTAGTCCAGCCTCAGGACCCGCGTTACATAACACAGCACTGGAAAAAAAAAAAAAATACACTTTGGATCTAGAATCCAGACTCTTGCAAACGTTGACAAGAAAAAATACTCTTAATTCAATCACATTTAAGCTTAAATCAAAAGGAAATCCGCTCAAATTAAGAGGCTTGGTTCTTGATTTAAGGTTAAATCTGATTGAATCAAGATTATATTTTCTTGTCGATGTTTTTAAGAGTCTGGACTCTAGATCAATGTGTTTTTTTTTTCCAGTGTGGGACAGATCTAATTATTCCTAGATTATCTACAAAAATCAAGCATCAAAACACGATTCTGTGACTAGCGCAACTGACACTGGAAAAAAAACACATTGGATCTAGAGTCCAGAATCTTGAAAACATTGACAAGAAAAAATACTCTTAATTCAATCAGATTTAAGCTTAAATCCAAAGGAAATCCGCTGAAATTAAGAGGCTTGGTTCTTGATTTAAGCTTCAATCTGATTGAATCAAGATTATATTTTCTTGTGGATGTTTTTAAGAGTCTGGACTCTAGATCCAATGTGTTTTTTTTTCCAGTGGGGGACCGGGGCTGAGGGTGGGGGCTCTTCGAGAGAGGGGGGGGAGGTGTGACTGGCGTCGCCGGAGAATGGGAAGTTAACTGGATAACTGGTCGAAATTGCCGGGCGAGCAGATCAGATGAGATTGTGTCCGGTGCTCAAGTGGACGCGCGCTCAATCCTAGAACGTGAACGGTCGGATCAAATGCACGCGAGTGTTGCAGTGTCGCCAACGACGTCGAAAACGCGCCCGTCGAGTGCCTGCGCCAGTTTGGGCCCCGGCCCCCCGGATATCTCCCGAACGTAGGTTTGAACCCGTGGTCTTCGCTCCTCCGCTCCACGTGCCGCAGGAATGGAGACCACTCCACTGCTCCGCTCGAAATCCGAGACCGGGTTCTATCACACCGAAAGTAAGTGCTCCACGATTCCTTGCGTTCCCGTCGCTTCACGTCTTTCCAGGGGCGATTTTCACTGAAAAAAAAATCTCGGTGTATTTACTAAGAAAAGGGTAAAATTACCAAGAATTAAGGGTTCTATTTGATCCCAGTTTTTTCTTGGTAAAATTACCGTTTAAGGAATTGGTAATTTTACCCAGAAATCTGGGTAAAATTATTGAACTTTCTCGGTAATTTTACTGGACCTTGGTAAAAACGCCAATATTTTTTATCGACTGGGGGTAGATTACCGAGATAAAATGGCAAAGTTACCGGGAATCAATTACCAATAAAAGTGGTATTCTTACCTGAAAAAAAACAGTAAAAATACCGGTTCTTAGGTTAGCTTACCAGTCTGTCTTGGTAAAATTACCAATAATTGGTAAAAAAAGTGAGATGGTAAAGGTACCAGTCGATCTTGGTAAAAACACCGATAATTTTTTTTTCAGTGTCCCGTCGCTTCACGTCTTTCCAGGGGCGGTTTTTTTGGTCATCGCGAAAAAACGCAAGGTAAATGGACGGAGTTAAAAAGAGGGGAACGCCGTAGCGTTCTACCAGCGATTTTCATGATTTTTGCGGCTATCAACAGGCAATTGTCTCTAAATAAGCCCGTTTTATTTAGATTTTGAAAATATGACCCAGGTTTTTTTATATTGCATAGTAAAGTTGCGAATTCTCCCATTTAAACAATGTAATTTTTTATATTTTGTCATAGTTCAATTGAGCGTTCTACGGGGTCAATTTCTATTATTTTTGCGGTTATCTGCAGGCGATAGTCCCCAGGTGAGCCCGTTGTGATCAGAATTTGAAAATAGGACCCAGGTTTTTTTATAGTAGAGGAGACCAGAAAGCTTAGAAAGGGGGGCAAAATTTGAGATTCCCGCCAATGAAAAATGGCGGGAATTTCAAAATATAGCGGGAAATGTTGAATCTTGGTCTGTTAGTAGGATAAGTGAATCGAAGGTATGTTTCTTTGCTACAGACTATCCAAAAGCGACGAAACGCTCCGTTCCGTTTCGTGTAAGTCTTGGTGTGAAGTTTAAAATAAATGCCGATTTTTTTCGTTCGACTCTTATTGGTCCAATTGCTCCCAGCCAGAGATAGATTGGATAAATGAGAGTCGGGTATGAAAATATTTACATTTTTTTTGGTCATTCTTTTGTCGATGCGGGCCTAAGAGAACGCGAAGTGTCCTTTGGGGGTTGGGCCGCATAGCGGCCAGGGGGCATAGCCCCCTAGTATGATTTACATTGTGAGACGGTGTTAAATACTGATTGAAAATAAAATCGTTTCGCACAGCAGTCAAAACAACGTTGATAACGAGAGAGAAGTAGGATGAACTCGGAAAACAATGACGACGAGGCAAATATTTATCGAATCCGTAGTGGCAAAAAATATGTTTAACCTCTGATCTGAAATTAATAAAAACAAGCCGGAAAACTTAGGGAGAGTATCATGACGGAAGAAAAGAATCTCACAAAAAGCTCAGAAAAAAAAAGTCAAAATATATTGCACATTCTATTATGATGGTTCATGTCTCCCTTTTTGAGATTTCAAAAGTGATTTTTTTTTTATGTCAAACCTATTTTTAAATTTGAAAAATAATATTGATTAGGAGTCCCAGGGGAGAACCTCCAGTACCTCAATTTGTCACGGCTTCACAATTAGGTCATATCTTGAAATTATATAGAGCAAGACTGGGAGGAATCGCAGGTCATAATTTTTTCCTTCCACGAATTTCATATAGTTAAAGCAAGCTCTCTCTGAGACCTGAAAAATGATTTACTAGTGTTTAGGTTCATTTTTGAAAAAAACATAGGTAGTAAAATTGCATCATGATCCGACATCGGGAAACGGTAGATTAGGATTTAAAAAAGTGTTTTTTCAAGGAACCATTTTTCTCAACTGCAAACTGTGAGCAACAGGCGCTTTTTGCATCAGAATATTCATAAAACCGATCCCTCACACTCTTAACCGTAATAAAATAACTTGATTAAAAAAAAAAAAAAAAAAAAAAAAAAAAAAAATCCCTCACACTCTGCTGTAAATAACTTTCAGTTTTTGAAGCCCCGTTTTCACGGTCGGAAATATCCGATGCTTTTGTTTTGAACCGCTTTCGACAGGCAGGAAAACTAAAGTAGTCTCATTTCAAACTTTAAAAAAACTGTGCCTAGGCGTTCGAGAGGACTTCAGAGTCGTCAGTTACAAATTCCTAGGAAAATACCGCGCAAAAAAAGTAAATCTATCGAATCAACTGTATTTTTTTCTTCCCTCCCTGTCCATCTCATCTCTTTTTCAATCGTGAGAATTTCCGTGGAAAGCCGCCAGGATCAATTGAGAACAACCGGTTCATTCATTTGTTGACCTTGCTGCGGCGGCCCGATGCGCAGGATCCCGCTAAAACTTTTTGCGCAGTTAGTTGGTCACGCCAGATGGGATGCGTGGCGCCGAACTCGGACCGGCTAATCCTCATTTATCAATATGCCATTTAAACCTATGGTAAAGAATCGATTATTAAGGTGTTCGCTGCGAACACCCTATCTATCGATCTTTTTCCATAGGTTTAAATGGCAGATCGATCGATATATCGCAATTCACGCCACGCCACTGCTTATTCCCCGACAATATTGCATTCTTGCCCTGAAATTAGCCACATACCTTTTCTTAACCATACCTTTGCCGTGAAAATAGCTAAATTTTTTTAAGATACATTCAACTGAAAAGTAACCGCTATTAATGGCAGAACTGCACACTTTTTAGAGAATTTTATCAACATTGGCAAAAATAAATACCCGAAAAGTAATGGAATGACCGTAATTGATCTTGGAGAAAAAAGAAAAAAAAACACGGGTAGAACGCTGGAACTAAGCGTTACCAGATACGCAAAATTCAGGAGGTCTCGGAGCTTATATATATGATCGTGCGTACTTTGGTCTATAATATCTGACAATATTGAGGAAAAATTTGCATAACTTCCTTCCAAAGGGATGTTTTATCAGAGGGAATTTGGCAACTCTCGAATGTTCATACGGCGTTTTTTCTTAGCACGGCAGTATAGGTCTCTGTAAAATTTTTCAAATCTCATTGCACCTTCCTCAAAAAATTGCCGAAATTTCACATATTTTCCATTTATAATAAGAGCCCTTGAAAATTCCGCGCAGTAATCATTGAAATTGGAGTTTTGTCATAAAAGACGCATTTCCTAAATTGAAACGTTGAGACTACCATCTTGAGAACTTTTACGTAGAGTAAAGACGTGACGAGAGAAGTGTTCAGAGCGCAAACTGCAAAATGTCGCAAGACCGCTCAACAGACACGAACATATCGAGCTCATGCAGACCCGTATTCTCTTAAAAGTCAACTCAGCTGAGTTTTGAAATGCCTGTACTTACGTGCGGTGAGATTCACCCGAGAATCGACATGGTCTTAATTGGAAAATACAGGGTGTCTCAAAGTTAAATGCACATATTTTCGGAATCGATTGTTAGGATCAAGACAAGACTCTATTCTCATGTAACGTTTTCCTAAAAAATACCCTCATTTCAGAGTCCATGCTCCTCTTAAGACCCTCCTTGAAAGATAATTCCGGTTCTCTTGAGGTAAGGCACATGCATGTCCATTCATAACTGAGGGGCTTGGAGGACAAAGGCGCATGAAAGCAGTTTTTGAAAATATTGAGATATTAATGAAACCAAGTAAAACTAGTCTCAATGCATTCTCTGTGAAAAATTCGCTCCCAAATTCCAATTTTTAAGCATCAAAAAGTCAGTTTGAACTTTCTTTCCGCCACAAGGATCCATGTGATTTCGAAACTTCAAACATGTATTTCTCGAAATAGCAATAACTGCACTTATGCGTATCGTCCTTCAAGTCTCTCAACTGTAGTCGCACTCAAGAAACAACGGGTTTTTGGCTCAAATTTTAAGCTGGGCCAGTAAATCTGAGGCGGGGATCTTACGAAAAACCGATAGAGAGTAAAAAAGTATTTTGCTGATCCAAAAAATCGATTCTGAAAACAATAGCGTTTAACTTCGAGACACCCTGTACAGTTTTGTATTACCGTCATCAAATTCTTGCACTTGTTAGTCTGTTGATAAGTTGCAAATAATGATGTATGATAATTCTAAGGAGCGCATTAACCCTGTCATCTTATATTCCGAGGACGATCCTCTTGCGTGGTTAGATTACTGCCGTGCTAAGGAAAAACACCGTATGAGCCTTCAGGCGTTGCCAAATTTCCATTGATAAAACGAGAATCCCCTGGTAAACGTATAAATATTTTTCTTCTAATTTTTCAGATAATTTTGTTCGTAATTTTACCGGTAGTTCCTGAAAATTTCGAGGAAAAATATTCATAACTTGCCTAAAAAATGAACATTTTATCGAAGAAAATTTGGCAACGCTCGAATGTTCATGCGGCGTTCTTCTTTAGCATGGCAGAGTACTTGTATGACGAGAGGACGGCAGTACGGGCATGTCTAAATATGGAGCTCTTAGGGGAAGCCAACCTTGTAACACGGAAACAGGCTGGCCATCAAAAATCAGTACTTTTTCATTACATTTCCAAAAAATTCAGTACGCCCTTCAACAGAAATATTCAGTACTTTTTCAGTACCTCCATTTGACGAAATTCGAACAATTTCAAGAATTTGAAAATCTTGCTCAAATTGAGACAAAAATGACAAGACAATGACAAAACTCCGGACCTTTTTCGGAATGACCACAAATTTTCAGTACCTCCGGACCCCCCCTAAAAACTTTTTACTGTTTTTTTTTTCAGGTAAGAACACCACTTTCATTGCTAATCAATTCCCGGTAACTTTGCCATTTTATCTCGGTTATTCTACCACAGTCGATGAAAAATATTGACGTTTTTACCAAGGTCCAGTGAAATTACCGGGAAAGTTTAATAATTTTACCGAGATTTCTGGGTAAAATTACCAATTCCATAAACGGTAATTTTACCAAGAAAAAACTGGGATCAAATAGAACCCTGAATTCTTGGTAATTTTACCCTTTTCTTAGTAAATACACCGAGATTTTTTTTTCAGTGTTGAAATTCATAGGTTGGCTGCATTTCTGGGCTCTAATTTCATTCGCGGAGGCATCGGTGAAGGCCTGATAGATTTTCGGAGTTTCACATCTGTCTATACTCTCGCTATACAGGTACTCTACCCTACTCTCCCCGTAAAGAAATTCAATGCGTGGCTACTGGAGTTTGGCGACCATTGCGAGGACAGCGCACGACGAGTGTCGCCTCAAGAGTGAGCGAGTGGATAAAAAGCGGAGGTCCCATGACGAGCGGAGACGCGCGACAGGTGGAAGGGGGAAAGCTGCGCTAGGAGAGGTCGGAGGATCGAAACTTGGCCGAAAGTGCGAGCACTTGGGGGTCACGACTCGGCTGCACTCGGCCGGCGCTGCGTCTCGACGCCGCACAGTGAACCGCGTCAATCGGAGAAACCGCACAACATCTAGAAACTTTCAAAGCTTATACAGGGTGATCCAGGGTTAAACGCATTTTAAAAAAATTACATTGGATCTAGAGTCCAGACTCTTAAAAACATCGACAAGGGAAAATACTCTTGATTCAATCAGATCTAAGCTTAAATCAAGAGCAAAGCCTCTTAATTTGAAATCAAAAGGAAATCCGCTCAAATCAAGAGGCTTGGTTCTTGGTTAAAGCTTAAATCTGATTGAATCAAGAGTATTTTTTCTTGTGGAATTTTTTTAAGAGTCTGGACTCTAGATCAATGTATTTTTTTCCAGTGTGGGACAGATCTAATCATTCCTAGATTATCTACAAAAATCAAGCATCAAAACACGATTCTGTGACTAGCGCAACTGACACTGGAAAAAAAACACATTGGATCTAGAGTCCAGACTCTTGAAAACATCGACAAGAAAAAATACTCTCGATTCAATCAGATTTAAGCTTAAATCAAGAGCCAAGCCTCTTAATTTGAGCGGATTTCCTTTTGATTTAAGCCTAAATCTGATGGAATCAAGAGTATTTTTCCTTGTCAATGTTTTCAAGAGTCTGGACTCTAGATCCAATGTGTTTTTTTTTTCAGTGCGGCCAAACTACAGGAGTCGAAACACTCGAAAATATTGAGCACGTGTCTTGGTGCAATGCGTGAAGTATTCCTACAGTCTTGTAGGCGCTATACGTTTCGCGTCGACCGCTGCTGAACGCACTATGTTTAACGCAATGCGTGAAGTATTCATGCAGTCTTGTAGGCGCTAATATATATTTCATGCCGACCGCCGCGCTAAGGGCTTCTCATTTTCATCTCAAGTCCTCGTCATCATTCCTCTCTGCGCCGCACCATTACAGACCAAAGTGCGCGTTTGGTTTCTGTCCTGACTCGACTAATGGAAGGCGCTGTCTCTTGTATCACCGAAAGAAAACAAAATTAGAACTTACTATACTCTCAGGAAATGAGAGATTTTGTCGCCTCGTCTCGTTTGTAATTTTTCTTCTGAATCCGATTTTTTATAGGTACCTACATCTAAACAAAATTCAAAATTTGCCGCCCTCTAAATTTGCCGCCATGGGCCGCGGCCCATGTGGCCTCCCTCTAAGTCCGGCCCTGTAGAACACGCTCCTGCAGTCTGGTCGTTTAACCATGGACCCCCCTGTATTTTCGAAAATATGAAACAAACAAGTTTGACAGGGGCTCCACTGGTTTTTTCGTGAAATTTACTCTCAGAACCACCCCTTAAAATTGAATTTGTGACGAAATTAACATCAAAATTTGACATTTACCCAAAAATTTCACGTCCGAGCCCTCTAATTGACTGGATGCACTGTGCGCCGGACGCCGGGCGTCCGGATCTCCGGCCTGCCCGATCCCAGAGACGCGTGCGCACGCCTTCGCTCCGGCTCCACGAGGTCCACGCTTCGCGTTTTTTCGGGCTTTCTTTCCTACCCGCTTCCGACGCGGCGCGATCTCCTCAAAAATCGCGAGCATCATGTCGCTCTTCGAGTATCCATATGGGGAGAGTACGGACTTGTGGATGTGGATGTATTGAGCTCGTAAGGCTTTATTGAAAGGGTAACCAACCTTCTACAGAGACGGATCCAAGGGGGGGGGGGGCGCCCCCGCGTTCGCCCGGAAAAAAGGAAAAAAGAAAAAGGGGAGAAGGATAGAGTACCTTTATAGACAGAGTATGGTCATTCGTATCTTTTTACTACAGGAAAACTGTGCCGCTTTTTGATCGGTCAAATGGCTTCATGATGCTCTTACGGCCGTGAATGAACAAACAAGATGGCGGCTCACCGTAACATCGATGAGGAGCTAAAATTTGACAAACATTTCAATTATACGTCAGTAACAATTTAAACTAGCATGTCTACGAAAAACACTTGAAAAAACATTCGAAAACATTGTTAAATCGCCTTTCGCCCATATCACAGGAGGATGGCCATACTCTGTCTATAAAGGTACTCTAGTACGGACATGTGGATGTGGAAGTATTGAGCTCGTAAGGCTTTATTGAAAGGGTTACCAACCTTACATAGGCGGATCCAAGGGGGGGGGGAGGTACGCGGTACGCCCCCCGCGTTTGGACGGAAAAAAAGATAAAGAAAAAGGGGAGAAGGAAAGAAGGAAGGAGCGGAAGAGAGGAGAAGAAAGGACTCTTATACGAACGTTCATTTAATTGATTGCCCATTGGTCAGGGTGCGAATTTTAGCATTATCATATTTGACGATGGCCAGAGTGCGGAACTATGTATCTCCGTTTCCGATGTTGCAAACTTCCTGTCATACTTCATTTTTTCAATGGAAAAGTCATATCGTAATTTCTTGAAATCATCTTGCATGTTTCTCCTCTAGTACAGCAGAATATTCTGTGTAACTTTCAAACTATAAACTTGGCTAGTTTCTCTTTGATGAAATAAAATAGAGGCGGAAATTTTGAAACATCGGAACGGAGATACGTAGTTTCACACTTCAGCCTTCGATACTCTCATATACATACGATACATTCGATACATTTCACGAGGATCACGATTCGTACCACAAAAATTATTGAGAGCAACTCCTGGCAAAAAATTTGACTTTACTCGTTAAAGGAAAAAAAAAAAAAAAAAAACCCAAAGAGGACAGTGTAACAAGTACAGAATCGCAGCATCGCAAGTTGAGATACTCACGTTTTGAATGTTACCATCAATTCGTGAATACTTCCCAATATACGTTTTCTAAGTTAGCGAGGTGCATTGAGTTAGGGCTAAGGCCAACGCCTACCTACAATCAGGGATACAACTATTGATGTTCGGTCGATGTGCTTGTTGCATCAAAAAAATTGAAGGAGAACTGGCTATCTGTACTTGTAAGTGGCTCTGTAAGGTTAAAACGTTTTCCCTGCAGCGTATCGAAAGTTACAAAAATTAAATCGCGTACTTTTAAAAAAATAAACTTTAAAACTTCCTCTTAATAAAATTTTTATTCGGATGGATTTACGCTAAAAAGAACTATGGTGCATAGAAATCGCATGCTCGTACTTAAGTTTATCATAAATAAATCTACGTACGTCCATTTGTAAGGAGACCATACGTTTTAATTGCAAATGGTCCGTAATGCAAAGTGACCGAGAATCCTCTCTATAATTCGATCATCGGAAGTTATATATTTGACAAAGGAATGACTGTCCGAGTCCATTGTGGTACAAATGGACGTATTTCTACCAAACAGACCTATGTGGAGGTGAGAAATATGGGGTGTGCTCGTCGAAGCTGCATAAGAAGCAATGTAAAAGTGGGCGTGATTCCTTTTGAAGAATTGGAAAAGCGGGATTTTACATTCTATCAAACAGACCTATGTGCCAACTGAATGCGAGATTCATGAGCCGCGGGCAGGGCAAGAGAGCGTTATGGACAGGGCTCATGAGTTAAAGACGAAGCGGAAGCGGGACGACGGCGGTTCCATCTCCGATGACGTCACTGGCGCTTTATTATTCTCATTCACTCTTACGGCCAGAGAACTAACGAGCACAACCCATATTTCTCACCTCCACATAGGTCTGTTTGGTAGAAATACGTCCAAATGGTATTATGGCATATGTTCTTGTTGTCATATTCATCAGCCTGTATAGCTCAAGGTAGATTTCCAATCCGACCAAACATGACAACACTGAGAGGACTAGGCTCTATCGAAAATCCGTTACGCAACGCACCTGACCTAGTCCTGTCGACCGAAATAGACTAGACAAAAATGATTCAGCGACTCAACCGGTTTCAGCCGCTTCAAAAAATGCTAAAAATGCGTGAGGCTTGAAAAAAAAGCGAGCCAGTTACTTTAACTTCGTGAAAAGAAGCAAACCGACTATCCGAGAAAAGCTGTCTCAGCTTTTGAACCCGATAGAGGAACCTCTTCCGAGCAAGGCTCTTAATTGGGCCTGGAAATTTTTGGAGTTTCAAAAATCGAATCCATTTATTTTAAACAAGTAATTCGGTGGATTTCTGAGGTGTTTGGCTGCTCACAGCATTGGAAAAAAACCCTCATCTACATATCCTCGTTTTTTACACTCTTTTTTTATGGGTCGGGGTCTTGGAATGTTTCGAAATTTTTCCACTGCACAGCGCAGCACATCGAGTAGCTCTTCCCGCTTGGACCCCCCCCCCCCCTTCTATTTCTCTCTCCCCCCTCCCCCGGTCCCCTCACATTCCTTTGCCATTCATTCTCTGACTGTCGAATCACGTATGTCAAGGTTCGCTTCGTCTTTCATTACTCGCAGATAGAAAGTATCGCATCGTTTCTCAGACGAAGAAACGTAACTCAATCGCAAGATTGCATAATTGACTGAAAAATCAATTTTTTTTTCAAGGAATATGACGGTACATTTCAAGTCTAAAATTCTACTGATTATTACATCTAATCTGGAGAAAAATCGATAAGATTTTGGATCGGTAATGTCTAAGAAGTCTCAAGTAAAATCATGATGTAGGAGCAGGGTGGCAAAATTTCATGATAAATAAAATCTTGAAATTTCACGTGAGATATTTCATGAAATTTCGGAAATCTATGTAAAAGATATTCCTTTTCATGTCCCGCAAAACGTAAAAATCGTGACTTCCTTCTATTTTTGTGTGTTTGAGTGCGGGTAGCATACTCTAGCCCCTGAAAAATATGAAATATTTCATAGCCTCGTGAAATTTCATGAAATATTACACTGAATTTTCCAATTTTTTATTTCTTCCTTACGTTTCATGCCACCCTGTGTAGGCGTGGGAGTTTTCATCTTCTTTTGTCTGGGAAACGAAGCCCATGTAGCCCTTCTCCCATTTTTTTTTGCTTAAATCAACTCATGATATAATTTCAAGCACTTTCTATAGGATGACTTTTTTCCATAAATTACACCATTTCCAAGAAAATCGATTATAAAAGTCGCTGTATCGACCTACGTCATCGAAAAAATTCCAAGATGCCCGATAATGCAAACACCTCCTTTTTTAAGCGTGCCAGTAGGGCTCGCTTTTTGAAATCACTCGGATGTACCATAGTACAGCACACCGATCAACCAATGCTATTCAACGGGCCGTCCAAATATTTTTTTCCTCGGACCCGTTTTCTTGTCTTTGAACCATTATACTGTCAAGCTCTGATGGTCTCTTACCAAAAAACCGAATGAACTGCTAATTGGGAACCCTTGAGAACATTTTCCTGTCAAAACCGTATTATTTCATTTGACAAAAACCTCATAGAAGCTTTCTTACGCTCGGAGGACTCAACTCTAGAACCTTCTTTCCCGCCAAAACTGTTTAGCCAATGAGCGTCTTGCACTGCAAGTGCAATCTGTGATGAGCCTCGTGACTCTTTATACCATGTACTAACCGTGGCCCCTGCAGAAATCCACTCAAACCACTGCAGTTATCTCCCGATATAGCTTTGGGTGTCAGGTTTCGAGCAAGACAATAAAAGACGGCGAGGAGAGGGTCGCCTCGTCGAACCTATTATCTTCCACGCCCGATTAACCATTCACCGTGACGCCAGGATCCACCAAATTTTCACAAAAATTGTTTTCCGTCTATTTAGCGAGTTTTTCCTTACTTTCCGTTAAAGTACAAATAAAAAGAGACCTCATTTGTAAAAATCGGCCGGATAGGAGAGAAGTTACAGTTCGAAATCCAAAGAGATTAACTCAACGCGATTTCGATGCACGGCAGTTCGCCCAAATCACGGTCGTGCGAAATGCCGCATATCAGCTTAAAATGAAGATAATTGGACGGAATCTTTAAAATCAATTTACATTCAACGTTCATGAATCAATATTTTCTCCCAAATTTAGCAAAAAGTATCAATTGATGCAAATAACAAAGACGTGAAAATAGTAGGTATGTGTCCAACATTTTAGTTATTCGGCACGCTTTTCCAACATATTCATGTTGGATTTTTCTGCTTGTTTCTCTATAGTCTCTGTTGAGAGGAGACTTTGCATTGTTGAGATGTATAGTTACGTTCTTTTGTCTAGACGACAAAATAGACAAAAAACGACAATATGCAAAATAAGCAGCAAATCAGAGGGAGAGAAAATCACATGCGAGCGTGATGAAAAGGAGAGCTTTTTTGAAAATTTCTCACTCACCGCAAAGCATAGTTTTCGAACAAAGTGACTCATAACTCAGGCTTATGCTGCGTTTCGCGACTGTTGCCGTGTGCGAGCGGTGCAAGCTTGGCGAAGTTTTCCCATCCCCCCGAGTTGAGACCTGTTCCGTAAGCGTGATGAAATTCCGCGAAAAAAGTTTCCCCATGCATTATTCGCACGTAATCTGACTCGGTTAATGCGTAGCAACCTAATCACTTGTTGGGGGTAAATTACGAGCTGCGATAATGTCAGCTGCAGCGAGGGAGATGTTTTTCTACGATTTCGCGCGTCGCACACGAGTCGACTTTCGCGAAAAAGTGAACACTGAAAAAAATTCTCGGCGTTTTTACCGAGGTCCGTTGGTACATTTACCATCTCACTTTTTTTACCAATTATTGGTAATTTTACCGAGACAGACTGGTAAGCTTACCCGCAAACCGGTATTTTCACTGTTATTTTCAGGTAAGAATACCACTTGTATTGATAATCAATTCCCGGTAACTTTACCATTTTATCTCGGTAATTCTACCACAGTCGATAAAAAATATTGGCGTTTTTACCAAGGTCCAGTAAAATTATCGAGAAAGTTCAATAATTTTATCGAGATTTCTCTGTAAAATTAACAATTCCATAAATGGTAATGTTACCAAGAAAAAACTGGGATCAAATAGAACCTGAATTCTTGGTAATTTTACCCTTTTCTTAGTAAATACACAGAGATTGTTCTTCAGTGAACGAAGTGATTCTCCCGCAAAGACAAAATATTTCGAAGACACATTTCAGCTGTTTTCCCCCCACGGCCCGTTTAGGTATTACGTAACGCACTTTTTCGGACTTTTTTGACCCGCCCTTGTAACGCACCGTAACGCTGGCTCAACCCCCCCCCCCCCCCNTGACTAGCAGTTATAAGCTTTTTGCCCTCGAGGCCCTACTGCCTACTTGTTTCACATTGTAATCAATAAAGAGGCACTCAGAATAGCACTATAAAAATGACAATTTACACTAAAAAAAAAAATAGCTTGGAGCAAGCATGATGATTCTTGAATTTGCCGCCAAGAATTTTTTTCATCTTGCTTTAAGCTGACTTTTTCTTGATACAAGAAAAATAATGTTCGGGTTAAGCAAAAGAGTAGCTTATATTAACCAGAAAAATTCTTGATTTAAGAAGAAATACTTCTTGGCGGCAAATTTAAGATTCTTTTTTTTCAGTGTATGCCGACCTAGGCTCGAGTGAAATAGAGCTGTATTTTGGAAATGAATCCCTCCGAGGGATTACAATGATTTGCCACTGCGAAAAGTTAAAAACATATACGGAAGAAAGGATTCAATGTTTTTGACGAACTTTGACGTAGGTGCAAAGTGAGTAGTGCGAACCTACCTTAAAATTGCCAAAACTCTAAATATTTTTTCTTTCGTAAATGTATTCTGCAGTTTTTGCAATGGCAAATTATTGAAATCCCCTTAAGGAACAAATTTCCTGTTTGTTATACAGCTTCCTGGTAAAAGCGGAGCATAATGACCTCGTCATTGAGACATCACAATATTTTATGGAACAAATCTCCATAATTTCACTCTGATCTCAATCTAACTTCACTATGACATCGCTCTGACCGTTCAGACATCACTATAATGACACTGCGATGGCAGAGTGTTCATCGGCCACACTGCTTTATGAAACACGAAATGGATGTCTTATGACATCAGAGTGATGTCCCACCTTACCTAGGCAGGGCCGGATTTACCTATTTGCCGCCCATGGGCCGTCTGTATTTTGCCGCCCCCTTGTCATTCGTTTTGAAACATCAATAAAAACCATCGAGTGAACGTACCGGAGGGGGAGGGGTGCATAAGACGCGTTTACCTGCTCGTGTTGGATTCATTTCAAAAGTAGCAAAATTTCACGGAACTTGACGCGAAAGTTAAGTCCCGTAAACCTATCTCTGTGTGGACAAGGTCCTCTATTTATAAAAAATGAACAAAAAAATTATGAAAGAACAAACATAAATGTGGTTTAATAATTTTAACTTCCGCCGCTGCGCCGCGCCGCGCTGATCGCACTGTGTTTGGCGCAATGCGTGAAGTATTCCTGCAGTCTTGTAGGCGCTATGCGTTTCACGCCAACCGCTCCTGACCGCACTGTGTTTGACGCGATGCGTGAAGTATTCATGCAGTCATGTAGGCGCTAATATGTGTTACATGTCAATAGTGCGGTCGCTGCGGTCAGCAGCGGGCAGCGCGAAACACATAGCGCCTACAAGACTGCATGAATACTTCACGCATTGCGTCCAACGCAGTGCGTGCAGCAGAGGTCGGCCCGAAACGCATCGCGTACGTAAAACTGTAGGAATACTTCACGCATTGCGCCAAACACAGTGCGATCAGCGCGGCGGCAGAAGTTAAAATTACTAAACCACATTTATGTTTGTTCTTTCATAATTTTTTCGTTCATTTTTTATAAATGGAGGGCCTTGTCCATACAGAGATAGGTTTACGGAACTTAACTTTCGCGCCAAGTTCCGTGAACTTTTGCCAGTAGTGTTGACAGGGCTTTCGCAAAAAATGTAACCAACACGAGTAAACGCGTCTTTTACGCCTCTCTCCCTCCGGCTCGTTCTTTTGATGGTTTTTATTGATGTTTCAAAACGAATGAGAAGGGGGCGGCAAAATATACAGGCGGCCCATGGGCGGCAAGTAAGTAAATCCGGCCCTGTTTGGAGTCCCCAAATGAAATGGCAGCCCTGTCAATGTATTTGCTCCCTATCTTTGCATGGAGAGTTTGTTTTGATATACAGGTGGACTCTTAGGGTAGGGCGGGATATCTCCTCCATTTTGGCCTCACTTTGAGAGCTTTTCTTGAGCTTGGGAGATGATTTCAGAGAAAACCAGTGGCACCATCGTGTTTCTCGCGAACTTTTATACATAAGAAATAACAGTCAAATCGCAAATCCCTCATACATGCAACATTTCCATTGGTTCCCATTTCCGATGACGGTCATTTCCGCATTGGCTCCCACTTCCGAAGATCGTATTGGTTCCCGTGTCCGAATTAGTTCCCATCTGTAAATTCGTAATTCAAAATTTTTTATTCAAAATTGCAACACGGTTCGCTCAAGTGCTGGTATTTCCCTTCCCATTCTGACAGGCTTAGGACTGTCTACCAGCAAGGTAAGCATGGTTAAAAATGTTGGAAAAAAAAGTTTCCGCCGCGAGCACTGTGCGCCGGACGGTCTTCCCTGGAGACGGATTCATTCTTATACAGATGCGGAAGGGGTTTTAGGAACTCCCACGAAAAATCCCCTTTCGCAGGCAGATTACACCGGTGAAGAGGAAGATTTGAATAATACCTCTTCTTGGCACCTTGGCTCCTCGTTTTCGGGAATCAGATTTAGGTACTTCTCCGGACGAAAAGAGTTATCAACGACTCGACGTTAGCCTCGGATTCCCTTGATCGTCGTGAAAATGAAGGCTCATGCCGAGGTATTAACTGTGTTTTCAAGTCACTTTTCGTATCCTCTCGCTGGTGCCGTGAAGTAATGCGTGATACCTATGCGCATCGCTATGCAACTGAGTTATAAGTTGCAGCGAGAAATTGATACTGACTGTTGCCGGCTTGACGGTAAGTATAAGTGGAGTCCCTTTATGGACTGGTTACACGCTCAAATTTCCGCCAAATTCCGATCAAAATGATGAACAAGATGGCGGTCGAGAGTTATCTAGATTAATGAGTAAAATGAATTAAAACAGCGTGTTGATTGAAATAAGCATGAAATAAGCACGGTTGTGTGGAAATCAGATGACGGATGAGCCGTACAGTTACATCATCTACCATCAAATTTTTGCAGGCCGCAGAAATTTGATGGTAGATGATGCGCACCAGTCACCAATTGATCAGAAATTGATGGGAATGTGCAGTTATTGTGGTCAGCGTGAAACGCATAGCGCCTACAAGACTGCGTGAATACTTCACGCATTGCGCCAAACACGGTGCGGTAGGCGCGGCGCGGCGGCGGAAGTTAAAATCATTAAACCAAATGTATTTAATCTTTCATAATTTTTTCTTTAGATAGGTTTACGAAACTTGACTTTCGCGCAAAGTTCCGTGACCTTTTGCTAGTAGTGTTGACAGGGGCTTTCCCAAAAAATGTGTTCAACCCGAGTAAACGCGTCTTATGCACCCCTCCCCCACTGGCACGTTCACTTGATGGTTTTTATTGATGTTTCAAAACGAATGAGAAGGGTGCGGCAAAATACAGGCGGCCCATGGGCGGCAAGTAGGAAAATCCGGCCCTACTCGTGCTCAGTTGACGCGGTAGTTTCCGCTTAAACACGGAATTCATCAAATTTCAGACATCTGCAAATTCTCTTTTGCTGAAAGTGTAATCCTTATTCCCGTTTGTGACACTGTGAAGGCCTAAACTACACGGGAACCAAATCAGAAATGGATTCGCATAGTCTTTACTTTCAGCATAAAGGAACTCTAAGTGTAAGAGCTCCGACGACAGACGTAATTTTTTCCTCCCCTTCCCCAACTCCCTCTGCGGAGGGGGTCAGAGGAGGAAGGACGCGAATTCGATTAACAAAGTGCGAGACCACGTATCTCCATTGCGGTGTTTCAAAATTAAGGAGCAGCAGGCCAAATTCATAGCTTGAAATGTATGCAGAAAATTCTGCTAACAGAGAAGAAAGATCAAGGAAGATTTTAAGACATCACGTTGACTACTTTTCTGATGTTTGTGAGTACAATAAGCTGAGCTGGGCCCTGAAAAAATTTACGACCCTGGAACTTTTCTTACCATCTCCAGATGCGTTTCAGACATCGATTGCATTTTGCAAAAAGGAACCAGCAGAATTGCAATGATGCTAAGATTGTGCATTTTCATCCTTTGCAATGAAATTACCGAACCCATGAAAAAATATAAAATTTACAGGGCAATTTTTGCCTTAAATTTACAATTTTAGCGAGTAAAATAGAGACTGTTAATAGATAATCAAGTTTTTCTTCCAAGACAAGAGAAGTTGCTCAATCTTAGCAACATTGCAATGCTCCTGGTTCCTTTTTGCAAAATGCAATCCACATTATCTTCACACTTCCGTGCTAAGGAAAAACGCCGTATGAACCTTCAGGCGTTGCCAAATTTCCTTTGATAAAACACGAATTTCCCGGTATACTTTTGATTATTTTCCTTCCATTTTTTCAGATGATTTTGTTCGCAATTTCACCTAAAGTTCCTGAAAATTTCAAGGAAAAATATTCATATCTTTCCTCAAAAATAAACTTTTTATTTAAGGAAATTTGGCAACTCTCGAATGTTCATACGGCGTTCTTCCTTAGCACAGCAGCACAGCACCAGAGTGACTTACTGCCCTTACACGCTTTATTTTTTGAATAAGCACGAGGTTATAGGTTCCACCGTATTTTTTTGCTTTGAGAAAGGGTCGACCTTTTTATTTCTTCGCGCAAATGCAGAGTAAATATGCTCAAACGTGAAGTACCGCGGTGAGTTTGCTCTTCAAGTGTTTTTTTTAACCGCTGTTTGTGCAGCAGTTCTTTTGCACGGATCGATTTTGAGACTTTAAAAGACTGAAAGAATTTGTAGACTTATTATGTATGCTTATTTTTCGCAATATGAATCGAAACTCTATAACTAACACATATCTCTTCACTTTTTTTAGACTTTTTGTCCTTATACCGTAATAATACAAAAAATAAACAATTAATTTAGACCATATAAACTCAAGGATACTCAGCTCTCTCTACTTCTCCTCAATTTTTGACGGCAATGTTCTTGAAATTTATGAATGTTTTGACAAAAAAAAAATGTTCATGAACATTTTAAACTTAATTTTCCTTGAGGTTAAGTTCTTATTCAGAGTCAACGATAAGGACAAAAAGTTTTAAAAAGTGAAAAGTCATTCGAACCAACACAACCACGTGTTTTTTTGCGGAAGAAATGATTTACATAAACAAAGCGAAGGTGAAACTACCAAACCACGCACATAGTTTTGAAACGTTGCAGCTTTCCTCTAGTGTATTTTATTTTTTTGTAGTATACTGCTGGCCGTGCTAAGGATAAACGTCGTATGAACATTCGGACGTTGTCACGTCTATCTGTCTGGAATATTCGTTCAGAAAGAAAGATATTCGTATTTTTGTTTGAGATTTTCTCATACTGTATTGGGAGAAAAATATCGACAAATTTCCGTGAAAAATCTTATTTTATCGAGGAAATTTGGCAATGTCTACAGGCGCATACTGCGTTTTTCCTAAGCACGGCAGTAGGTACAGCTGATCATCATTTTTCAACAACATTTTGCGAGATTTTTCTTTTCAGAACAGAACGAAAATCTCTGTTTATCTTTCTTTCTTTTGCATCAGAAATTTCAGATAAAATTGCGTACAAAATTCTCTGAAAAATTGGAGGAGAAACATCCACAAATTTGTCCGAATTCGTGATTTGTCAGAGGAAATTTGGCAACCTCTGAAGGCTCATATGACGTACTTCCTTAGTGCGGCAGAATTGGAGTCGGCGCATTCTATTTCACTCGATAAATTACGGAAACATTTTCTATATTCAAACGTGAACACAATACGAGGTGAACTTATTCGCTAACGACCTGAACAGAGGGTTTACTCAGGTAACTCGACCCTAATTAAATTCGCGTCAAGTCCTCCGAAACAGATGCATTGAAAAGCTGGCTAGAGACGTTGCGATTTAATGGATCGTACCTCGCCTCCGTATAAACAATTTCCGGGATAAAAGCGAATTGACCACCAGATGAGGTGCATAAAACGAGCATAAACTGCATGTTTTAACATCGAGATTTCAAGTAGAACACGCTGAACACATTCGAACAAATTTAAACTAACAGGAGGTAAACTTATGTTTTTTTCCCGAGGGAGTATTTGGATCGCAGTTAGGAACCGGCGCGATTACAGGGTTGTAAAAATGTTGCATTTTTATAATTATCTAAAAAATCTCCCATTATACAGCCGTGCTAAGGAAAAACGCCGTATGAACATTCGAGAGTTGCCAAATTTCCTTCGGTAAAATGTGTATTTTTGAGGAAAGTTATGAATATTTTCCCTTTGAAATTTTTGGAAACTTCGGTTGATATTGTGAAAAAAAATATATGAAAAATTGGAAGAAAGATATCGATAAATTTTCCAGAGAATTCGTGATTTACCAAAGGAAATTTGGCAACGCCTGAAGGTTCATACGGCGTTCTTCCTTAGCACGGCAGTATAGCAAACAACTTTGGCTTCCCACCAAAAAATTGGTAATTTGTAAGGAAAATAATTGTGTAAATGTTTATAATGTGCACACATTAAGTATTTATAAAAGAGAGGTAGAAATTGCACGATTTTGAAAACACTGTAGTCGCGCCGGTTCCTTTATGTTAAATGCGATCAATTTGTATAACAACACCATTATCTACTTTTATGAGCGAGTTATACCCAAGAAAACACATCACCTTCTGAAAACTATATATACGGAAAACAAAAGAGGTAGGGATCGTTGGATTATATGGACAAATAATTACGGTAGTAACTCAATAAATTAGGTCACTAACCCAAATGTTGCAGTATTACCGTAATTAATTGGAAATGCCCTTATCATCAAATGGCTAACGAATCGGGCTAGGGCTACAATTTTAGGGGACAAACACTTTTTCATGTGTATCTAAAAAAATGTTGATTTTTACTGTTTTTCCAATTCCAAAATTTCTGCGATAGCTTAAGAACCAAAGGCTTCTTGGATAAAACTACCCTGGTAAAAATTGGCAGTAGAATCTTTGTTCCGAAATACCATAAACCTACAGCCGACTGTAAGATTTCCAATAGCTTCTATAGCCGGCAACACAATTTCTTATAGCCTTTTATAGCCGATGGCGATTAAGCAACAGCCTGACGATAAAGTGTATGCTATCCGTTACTAATTACGGATGCTAGGACTTAGTGAGTTTTTGGACCAACGCTCTCTTTTTAGGCCGCAGTATCTTGATTTATTTTGGGAGGGTAGCTCCGTACTTTTGAAGGATAACTGCCATTCCTAATATGTTGGAGCGCCTTCAATTTCGTACGATACTGTGCAATACCTCTGGTGTGAAATAGTTGCTTCAAGCGCCGTGGTACGCTGCGGCGCAGCGCGACGGGCGGGCAGCCAGCGCGAAACGCGCATTCGCGCCTACAAACCTAACAGGGATACTTCACGCATTGCGCAAAGCGTGAAGTATCCCTGTTAGGTTTGTAGGCGCCAGTGCGCCGCCGCTCCGCTTTGTATTAGGCTCTAATATTTAATCTCGCGGAGTCAGCGTCGTTCAACTCATGACTTTGAAATGTTTGCACACTCTGTATGGATTAATCTCATTTTAATTGATGAAAACAAATATGTAGTAAAGGAAAATATAATGTGCGTTTTGTAAATATTATGGTGATTCCTTACAGACTTCTCTTAATACTACTTCTACTTACTCCTCTTATTTAGCTCTAATATTTAATCTCGCGGAGTCAGCGTCGTTCAACTCATGACTTTGAAATGTTTGCACACTCTGTATGGATTAATCTCATTTTAATTGATGAAAACAAATATGTAGTAAAGGAAAATATAATGTGCGTTTTGTAAATATTATGGTGATTCCTTACAGACTTCTCTTAATACTACTTCTACTTACTCCTTCTTGCGGATTTACAAAGCACACGAATTTCTACACAATTTCTCATAGCCTTTTATAGCCGATGGCGAAAAAGCAACAGCCAGGCGATAAAGTGTAAAGCCCGGCGACAGGAACTATAGCCCGGCTGTTTAATTTTTTATCGCTTTGTGTAGCCCGGCCGTGTGATTTTCTCCACTTTCTACAGCCAGCTATATAATTTTCTATCGCCTTCTTCAGTCGGCTATAAGAACTCCTATGGTATTTTGAAACGCAGCTCCTATTGCCAATTTTTACCAGGGTAGGCACTGCGACCTAATTTTAATCTAGTTTACTATTAAGTATTTGTCTTGATGTGCCGGAACATTCCTGAAAACTGTATGAGTGTTGCACACAGGAAGCAAAAGAATATTTGAGAGACCCCTTCCCTTTTATTTTAACTTTCACTTTAGAATTTGGGGATTTTTATTACGACCCACGCCTGACACAATCACAGCAAGAGATTTTGCGCTTTGAACAATTTCTTTAATGACGTCATCCACCGTGGTAGTGACATCTTTGGTTCTTCCACCTAGCTTATATTTTGTCACGGAGACACTCATTTTAACTGGTTACTCGATGTGAAACTGGAGGCTAGGAAGAAACGAAGAGTGTCACTAACGCTGTGGATGACGTCATAAGTCGAATTTTTCAAAGCGCGATATCTCGGTTAATATTCAACGTAGAAAGTTGCACTTGCACTGGAAACAAATACACATTGGATCTAGAGTCCAGACTCTTGAAAACATTGACAAGAAAAAGGAATCTTGATTCAATCAGATTTAAGCTTAAATCAAAAGGAAATCCGCTCAAATTAAGAGGCTTGGTTCTTGATTTAAGCTTAAATCTAATCGAATCAAGAGTATTTTTTCTTGCCAATGTTTTTAAGAGTCTGGACTCTAGATCAATGTGTTTTTTTTCCAGTGGACCCATTTTCGAATTGTACATCCTCCTGTACTTTTCCTTAACATCCCTCTCCTCTTCGCACCTCGGACTCATCACAAGCGCCGAAAAAAGACGAAGAGAACACACAAATTTAATTTCATCGATCCAGGTCCTCTAATAGCTCGCCTCATCAAACATCATAACTCCCACCGTTTAAAAAGACACATATCTACATCGTAATCCCATCGTTGCGTACGCGGTTTGGTTCAAGCCGCCACGCTCGGCAAACAAGCTCACGGCGCCCCGGAGAGCACTCCCTACACGCGTACACGCGTGTACAAGACGTTGCCTATCCGCGGGTTCGCAGGCGCCCGGCCTGGCCCAGTCTAAAAATAGCGCGGGATTTTATCATCGCGGGATCTATTTTAAATAGCTCGCAAAGAGTAGTGTTCGGCCTTATTGTCAAAGTGCAGAGCCGACAGATAACAGCTCGTGAATTCGCGGAGAGTGGAGTTCGCACTGATGTTCTGTTTGTGGTGTCGCAATCGACCGAGTTGGAGCAGTTCCCACGCGGATGGAGGTGTTCGGCTTGGCCGACAGGCAAGGTGAAAACTCTTTGTTTTAAGCACGGTTTTGTGTCGATCACGCTGTCGTTGGAGATAAAATGTGTCTAGAGGTACCGCAGTTACTTCCCATGTTAGAAACGTTATTTTCTGCGATCAATAGGCACATTTCCGCGAGTGGATTTGGTCCAAGTTTTTAACTTACTGCCAACCTTCGTTACAACAAAACTGAATTCCCTTCATTAGAGTCCCTGTATACTGAGAGTTAAGACAATGTGAATCCATTTCGAAAAACGAATAACGTTCAATTTGTGTAATCTTTATTTCCGTTTGTGACTCCATGAGGGGGTGTTGTCTTGACTCTCAGTATAAAGGGACTCTAGTTTTCATGACCACCACATTCAAAATCCTCGACCCACCTCCCGAGGGGGGTTGAAAAGTGGATGGCCATAAACGTTGGCTAAAATTCATTAAGCTCCTGGGAGTAGTTCTTGACAGCTTCAGAGCGTTTTTCTTCTTTGGTTTGCAACCCTGCCGATCTGGTTGAAAAAGTTGACCAAAGCCAATCGCGAAAATTTGCCTAATGGCCTGGTTACACGATCAAATTCCCGTCAAATTCCGATCAAAATGATGACCAAGATGGCGGTCGAGAGTTATCTAGATTGATGAGTAAAATTAATTAAAACAGAAATTGATTGAAATAAGCATGAAATAAGTACGGTTGTGCTGAAATCAGATGAAGGATGAGCTCCACAGCTCCTTCATCTACCATCAAATTTTTGCAGGCCGCAGAAATTTGATGGTAGAATGTGCGCACTAGTCATCATTTGATCGGAATTTGACGGGAACTTGATCGTGTAACCAGGCCATGCTGCTATGTTCTGTTCGGTTAATGTTGATCGATGAATGAGGTTTAAAGACATTTTTTGTTGACAGAGGTTTAATTTTCGAGGGTGGATTTTGTTAAGTTTTGACCTGCTGCCAATCTCTGTCACACTGAACGAAACGTCCTCCCGTCAACAGTGCGCCCAGAACATTACTTTAATTTTCATGCTGGCAGCAACCTCATCGAAAATTCGAAAGAAAAATGAATAGATGTAAACGCTGACCGATTGAACGACTGATCTCAGTTCTTGACTTCAGTAGAGCTATTTCGCCTCTGAGTTGTAACTCTGCGAATCTGGTCAACAAATTTGATCGAATCCACTCGTGAAAATTCGCCTAAACAGGGGCCCCGATACTTAATGGCGCGGTGTTGCTTTCTCGTAAAAACGCAGTTTTTGGTTATTTTTAAAAAAAGTGAATATTTTCTTTGAGGCTCGATGTGGCAAATTTATATCAATTTCTTCTTTCTTGATAAAATGATCACCGAAATTTTGGAATTTTTAGGAAAACAACATTTGGGGCTCAACGTAATTATGAACATTACGACATAAAGTTTATTCACACCATAGAGGATTAATCATGCTTACTTCGGACGAGTTACAACTGCACCTTAATTCGTTCCAGCGCCTCCAGCGCCTCTTTGGTCAGCGGTGCGATTTGAATTCATCGATGGATATTGCACTTCCGTGTCTCTGGACCCGGTCTCGTGGAACGGTTTCATATACTATCCGATTCATTATTCATTAACCATTAGAAGACCGTTTGTCATTCTTCTTTCAGTTGTACGGTTTATTGCTAATCGATGAGCAACGTTAAAACATATTGACGAAACCTTCTACCTTGATGTACGCGTAGTTCGGTTATGTGTCGTTGGAATCAAACGTATAGTGGGTAGGAGCATCATCATCGGGTATCATGATCACTCGTTGAAAACAAAATATTGTGAAAGGCGCTAAAGTATATTATGCTGAAAGAAAATAGAAACTCAAGTTCTCAAGAATAATGGAAGAACTAAGATCCTTCTTCCTCTCTGTACTATGCTAATTTTATCGAGGTAACACTGGCAACGCGGTAAGCAACTTGTTCTTAAATGATCTATTACTGAGCACTAGTCAGTTTGAATTTTGTAATTAGGATGAAAAGACTTTCGAACTTGATTCGCGTTTGAACTCATTCACTAAGCTTTTCCTTAATTTGTTTCATAATTTCCCATGAGTCACGAATGTTACGCCCCATAAAACTTCACGGTACTGAAAGAGTACAACTTCAAAAAACATTAAAATTATAAAATATCGTTCCTACCTCCATTCCAAAGCTACAAAATTAACTTACACGTTTTTTTTTTTCAAATGAAAATAACAGCATAGGTACTATTTTTACCCGAACTTTCGCTGATGTAAGACGATAATCTGGAAAAAACCTTTAACATTTTTAATGAAAAACGTCCAGTAGTTACCGAGAAAAAAATTAAAATCGTGAAAAGATTTGCAACGTTGTGATGCGGTTACGTTTCTTTGTCTAGGATACGACGATTTATGTATAATTCGTTTACTTACCATTGTTACAAAATTGCCTTTTACCAGTGAGCAAAGAGAGTGAATTTCTGGAACTGGCCAAATAAACTTTCATTATACATATATGATATAAAATACAATACATCAAGAATTGACGGTGAAATTACCAGACCACGTATCTCGGTTTGTGCCGTTGCACACTTTCTCTCAGACTTTATTTTTTAAATGGAAAACATCTCAACGATGATTCTTGAAAACCTCCGTGATTTTTCCTCTCAGTGCAAACAAAATTCAGTGAAAATTTCAAGGAGTGATATTGATTTGTCTTCCTTCAAAAAATAAAATAAGAGCGGTGAAAAACCGTAAACGAGGTAGTGGTCTGGTATACCGCCGGTCGTGGTTTCACCGTCGAAATACAATGCAAATATTATTTCAATTATCTTCAATAGTCATACTTTTGAAGATTGCTGATGTTGAGGCCCTGAAAACGTTTTTATTATTTGGTTTCTGCTAGTTTGCTTTTACCAAAATGTTCCAGTTCCGTAACCTCTCCGTTAGGGTCAGGAGTAAAAGTGCTTCATTGTATACCTCTTTACTAAACTTCGAATCAAGTTCGCCTTACGAGGGCAATAGAGCGAAATCGCTAAAGTTTTGCACACTTTCCCGCTCACGGGAAGAACTTTCTTGCAAAGGTGCCAATCTTTAGAGCAAAATTTCCCTTTTTTCATTGCTGGAGAGTGAAAAAGTGCGCCTATTTTTCACATTCAAACCTAAGATTTTGGATGGATTAAATTTTGAAAGAGGTCGACCTAACTTCTTTCATACGTGGTAGAAAAAAATTTTGTGAAATAACCGTAATTAGTAAAATTTAATGAAAGGTCGAGACGGTCCTTAAAAATCTCACCACTCCACTAAATTTTGCGTTTTCCTAAGGTTTTTTACTCTTTTTTGGATTCGATTATGATATATATTCAAATTTTCTTTTATGAATTGATCGTTTTAATCTAAAATTCACTCCTTCCTCACTAAAAATCTTGCTCTTTCCACAACTTTTCATTTACATAAAATCTGAAATAGATCCTGCAGACTTGTTGAAACAAACTTTGTGCAATACTTCCGCATTTCATCAAAATTAAAGGTCGGCATGAATCCTAGACAATTCCATGGGCGTAGCTAGGGGGGTCCGGGGGGGGCTGCCCCCAAGAAATCTCGTGACCCCCCAGAAAAACCGGATTCTCCATTCCTCACCCCCTCCACTCTCTTCACCACGAGAGGTGGTCCCATGCCCCCCCCCACAGAGAAATTTCCTAGCTACGCCCCTGGACAATTCATTATTTGAGCGAGTTTTACCTTATTTCATGTTTTCCCGCCATTTTATGGATTTACTTTGGTGATATCCATTCGTGAATTTTTTCGTAAATAGATGGTTAATAATCCAAAATGGATTCTTTCCCAAAGTGAGTCACCCTTCACCCACTCTCTCGGTAAAATTATCAATTTTCAGGAAACCACTAGAAAAACACTGCGACTTTACGAACAATTGGGAATACAGATCTGCGACTCATTTTTAAATTGAATCTTCATTCCATCGGTATTTTTCCCCTTCCCACTTAGTCCTTTCACAAGGATCCAAACTCATGGAATAAATTTCTTCTCGCCCTTCAGTTTGGCAACCTGGAGCGGGGGTAGCCCTAAAGTTTTCACAGTGCCCATTTTCTGTGATTCAAATTATTCCAAGCTCAGTTGCCAAAAAGCTTTGAGAACTAAGCTCTCAATCATTTCACAAAAAAATCGACAAAATACAATCTATCTATCGACATCTTTTGAAAGACTCGATTAAAGTAATCAAATTGTACAAGGATCCGGAAAAAAAACCATCTTATGAATTTACGGATGTTTCTACGATAAAGGCAAGAGCAGCGTTGCCAGCCAAATTTTCAAATCAGATCCTGCGTTTTCCCGGAAAAATGTTCTGGGGTAAAAAGTTGCAGTATCTAGCAATCTGGTGTCCGGAATATGGCAGCTTGGAATTTTCATAAAACTACGTCCGTTGATCTAGAAAATTCATATAACCTTCCTTCGGTTTGTAAGTTCTGGTACAGCACGCATTTCTGTTGCCGTATCAATAACTTAACGTTAAGTTATGGACTATTTAAGGTACCTTTCGATGGCTAAGGAACATATCGACGGTGTAAGTCGGCAATCACATATCTCGTTTGCGATGTCTTAAAATCTCCGCCTCTGTGTTATTTTTTTAAAGGAGAACAAATTGACATCATTCCTTGAAGTTTCTGCAGAATTTTCTTCGCAACGAGAAGAAAATTCACGGCAGTTTTAAAGAATTACCGTTGCGTAGTTTTCCGTTTAAAAAATAAAGTATGACGGGAAGTCTGCGACGTCGCAAACCGAGTTATGTGATTGCCGACTTACATCGTTGATATCGCCTACCTGCAAACTGACGATTTTGCGAGGCAGAAAAGAAACTTCACCATTTTTGTGATTTTGTGGTTAGATTTGCAATTTTTTTCATACATTACAGCGTCTCTACCAAAGACATAAAGACGGAGCGCTAAAAGCAAAAAATGAAGCTTCTTTTCAATCACCTCTACCATTGGCTATAGGATTGGCGGCGAAATCGGGACAAGTTTGAAATTCAAATGTAGGGCGGGAACTAAATAAAATTGCGGAAACAAAGTAATTTAGGTTGATTTTTGCCCAAATTCACTTACACACTCATATTTGTATAACTTTAGGTTAGTTTTGGTCCGTCGTCGACCGATTAATTTCATTTGGGAGTAACTGTCATCTACGACTGTAACGGCCTGTTTGAACCGGCAGAACCACCATGAGCAGAAGAAAAACTAACTTTATCTGATATTACTGCCTGTTACCGAGCAAAAGTAAATGTATTATAGTAGGACGCAGTCCCAACTTTCTTAATATGTTCGTTTTAGGCATTTAAAATACGTTTCGAAGAAGAAATGTGGAAAAATCAAGAGGACAAGTTCAAATCAAATTTCCGTTTGCCGCCATGGATTCCCGCGCTCATTTACACACTCACACAAGCACCCAGCGCCAAACCAGGCTTCACTTTTTCCCCGTGCTTTTAGATACGAGCACTCCGTCTTTATGTCTTTGGTCCCTACAGAGCTCCCATGCGGAGTTGGAATAAACTAAGAATATCAGCTTGCGTATTTAATACTGAAGTATGCGGCAAAGTCGCTAACTCATTTTCGCCAAAATTGTCAGCTAGAAGCACCGAAAAAAAGGTGCTATTTTAACACTCCGGATGTAAAAAAGTGTGCGACAACTAACAAAACGCTGAATTAACCTCTACAGCAGTTACTTCAGCAATGCCAATATGTAAAACTAACTGTTGTGGCAGTTAATTCAGTGTTTTGCGAGTTGTCGCACACTTTTTTACATCCAAAATGTTAAATCAGCATCCTTCTTTTTTCGATGCGGTTTTGTCCCCCGGACCTCGTTTCAGGATAAAAAGAGACCTCGAAAAATGTCCCAAAATGGCCAATTTGGTGAATTCGGTCAACGATTGTCCACGAGGAATGTGAAAATGAGGATGCTGAGAAACGGAGCGACCCCCTCCTCCCTTTTAACCTCTAGTCCCTTTCAATTTAACCCTTCAATGGGCCACTAGACAAGGTACGAATTTCACCATTCTGATAGATGTTTCTTAACCCAAATTTCACGTAAAACACGATACTCACAACGAAAATTACTGAAATCAACTCCTTACGAAGATATTTAATGATTCTTGATGCGTGCATTCAAACCGCCCGTTTATGAAAACTCAATAGGTACTCTACGTGATTCACATCGCGCGCTAAACGTGAACGTGACAGTCTGTGCGATATAAAAATCTGGCAACCACGATCTTGACGCTTTGGCTCAGCTATAGCAAATTGCTTAAAGTTTGAACAACACATGATGGGAAATGAACACTGGTCGGTAAAGAAGATCGCCGAAACCGTTGTAGTGCGCGATTAATTTTCATTACGCGAGTCGTGTTCTACGTGAAATTCTGGTTAAGAAAAATGTATCAGAATCCTTTAACTCGTACCTTGTCTAGTAGTCCATTCACATCTTCAACGTGGGTGCACGGTTGCACAACCCTGGAGCAGTGGGGTGTTGGGTACCGGACGAGAGGGTGGTTTTTGTTCGGGGAGTTGGATTTTAATAGCCAGCCCGACTCGGGCAGGTAATTACTCCTCGCAATTAGTCGACCTGTTCACAAGCAGGGTTGTCTCAGAACAGAAATCTCTCCGGATTTCGTCGCTGGTATCGATGAATTCGATGAGGCTCGTTCAACAAACTGTTCCGCTCTGCAGTGCCACCGTTTCATGTCCGTCAGAAGTTCCGGGACTCGGAACTTTTTTGTTCCAATTTCTCCCATTCCATGACCGTCAAAAGTTCCGGGATTCTCTTTAGATTTTTTCAAAAGTTCCAGAAAAATTCAGGAAAATCTCAACAATGCTAAAATTTGGAACAAATTCCGGAAAATGGATGTGAGAATCCACTGTTCTCCCCCGCCGGCGCGGCAGGACATGGTAGAGATTCGAATCCACTTGCGATAACTGGCCGCGCACCGACCATGGGCTATAGCTGACACTGAAATTATACATACGTACCAGGACCGTCTCGCCAGAATTGTTGATTTTTTTACTGATTTTATAATTTGCTCCTTACTTTTGTTCTAGAAATTATAAACGGTCTAGTTTTTTGTTCAATTGTATTAAATGACTCAGCATTGACTTACTTTCGGTTCATTTTAATCGTTTCACCAGCTTTAACAATCCTGAAGCCTTTGTTTCATGCATTAAAAAACGTTTTCAGTAAAAACAGCGGATGCCACATTTTTTTTCAAACCGCTGTTACTCCTTCAATTTTTCACTTACATAGATCGTAAAACGTGTGTTTCATACAGGCAGAGTTGCTCTTCATGAAAATCTTTACAAGAATTCTCTCGTTTCTACGGGCGGCAAAGTGCAAAGCTTCGAAAACGTCAAACGCAATTTTCTCACCATGAAAAAACTCGACATCCGCTATTGTTACAGATAAGTCCTCATATGTATATTTTTGTGCAACGAGGGTATGCAATAGTATTGACATTGGTGTGTTGCGTGTTGCAGGTGATGACTGCGCTCGGGGTGGGGGCCAGTGCCGCGTGTACCGGCGCCGGTGGCTCATGCTGGTGCTGTTCTCGCTCTGCTCGGCCTGCAACGCCGCCCACTGGATCCAGTACTCCATCATCACCAACGTCGTCATCCAGTACTACGGAGTCTCCGCCATGGCCGTCAACTGGACCTCCATGATTTTCATGGCCGTCTACGTCCCCCTCGTCTTTCCCGCCTCCTGGCTCCTCGAGAAAAGGGTGAGTCAACAGAGATTCTCCACACTGGGAAAAAAAACACATCGGATCTAGAGTCCAGACTCTTAGAAACATCGACAAGAAAAAGTACTCTTGATTCAATCCGAATCTAGCTTAAATCAAGAACCAAGCCTCTTACTTTAAGCGGAATTCGTTTTGATTCAATCTAAAATCCGATTGAATCAAGAGTATTTTTCCTTGTCAATGTTTTCAAGAGTCTGGACTCTAGATCCAATGTGTTTTTTTTTTCCAGTGCAAAAGGATGCATTTATGCTAAAAGGAACAATTTGCAAGTAGAAAGACGGGGTGTACTTGTGCTGAGCTGGATAAGAAACAATGTAATAGTGCATATAGTTCCTTTTGAGAAAATGTGACAAATTCGCTTCCAATTTCCAATTTTTAAGCGTCAAAAAGCCAATATGAACTTTCTGTTCACCAAAAGGATCCGTGTATACATTCGAAACTTCAAACATACATTTCTCAACAGCAAAAACTGCACTTATGCGCCTTGTCCTCCATGCAAACCCCTCAAATATACAGTTGGATGCATTTCTATCCAACGGACCTAAGCGCCATAGGGTGAGGAAGGTAGAGGGGGGCTTGGATTGGCGGCGGAATCGGGCGTCCGGCTTATTCCGTCCTATACTCGCAATGCTTTTCCAAGGCGCTTAGGTACGTTTGAGAGAACGCGCTATCCGGGATTCTAAATTCCTCAAAAGGAACTCAAATTGGCGCTTAGTTCCGTTTGATAGAAATACGTCCAACTTTCTGTTCCAGGATCCATGTGTATATTCGAAACTTGAAACATGCATTTCTCAACAGCAAAAACTGCACTTATGCGCCTTGTCCTCCAAGCCCCTCAAATCGTAGCTCCTCTGACGTAAGGGCGTATCTCTATTTCCGAATGAGCCCTAGAAAGCATTGATTTATATGCAAGACAGGGATAACTAGGAAATTGAGATACGCTCATACGTCAGAGAGGCGACAAAATATACAATTTTAGAAAATTTCGTCATAAATAATTACCAAATTGCTGGGCGATAAAATCGCGATTTTACCGCGATGAAATCGAGGATAATCGCTCGGATGTTGACGATCCTAGTGATTTTATCGCCGATAAAATCGCAATATATCGCGATTTTTCCTTTGAAAAACGCTACTCGGGATGCTCTTCCTTTCATTCTCTCTACAGATCATATTCGATACATCAAACGGGTGAGATTGTATCGATATCGATTGGTTCAAAACATAAACATAGCCTTATAGGTAAATTCAGAAATCTGAGAAAACGGGTCTCTTGTAACAGATTTTTTATTCTTTTGACTTTTCTTTTTTCTTTTTGGTGAAATGCCAATGTAAAGTGAAATTGTCAGGAAATTTCTCATTCTCAGCTTTTCCGACTTAAATCCTTACAGTTTTGGTTTGAGGTTATGTTCTATTGTTTTGAACCAAACGATACATCGAACCGTTATCGAATACGGTCTAATGATCTCAGGACCCTCCGGCTGCTATGACCCACTCGCGATCGAATTTCAAAGTCTCAATTTCACCTTCAATTACAATATCGCGGACTAATTTCACTTTGTTCGGTTAAGTACTTCTAAGCCTCGATAGTCGTGCCGTTAAATCTGGCCGCATCCTTTCATGGCTGCAAAGTCGTCTGAGGTTTAAAGCCCTTTTCTCCGTTCTAGACGACCGGGATAGGGGCTGCGAGGAGGGGTGTTCCGAGTTTACGTTTAAGGATAGTTGAGTAACTTCCAGCTTACAAGTTTAAGCCGCCCCGCTATGGGAAAATGTAGGGAGGTAAAAGTTTTATGGGCCTATTCCACGCTTCTTATAGATATAGCGGGGTTGCCGCGTGGGATGGATATCGGGTGGCTAGCGTGGAATTTAAGAACTAAGGGGTTGCCACCCTAAATCACCATTATTTCTTTTCTTCCGCTCCACCTACTTCTCATCCTTGACTGATTTGTTTCTTCTTGAGATATTATTTTGACTTAGAGCGTTGTTCTTGTCGACAAAATGTAGTTCTTCTTCATAAAAAGCAAAACCTAAAGTCAGTTTTTTAGTTAATGAAACGTTGTTTTGATATAGTTTTTTTACCTTAAATTTAACGATACCAAAACAACGTTTCTCTAACTCATAAAAATTGACTTTAAGTTATATCCGCAAGGATTCTACTAAAAATAAAAACCAAATTTTAGCAACAAGAAACAACGCTCTAAGTCAAAATAATATCTCAAGAAATTTGTTTTCAGTGTTCTTCATATTCTTTATCTTTTTCTTCTTCTTTTTTATCTTATCCTTCGTGGAAAAAAAAAAATTCTGTTGTCTCCCTAAAAATTTTAACCATTAATTTCCGGGGGCGAATTGCGGGGCTAGGAGGACAAGCCGCATAATTGCAGTTTTTGAAAAATTGAGACATTCATGACTCAGGGAAAATTAGTCTTGATGCATACTCTGTGAGAAATTCACTCTCAAATTCTAATTTTTAAGCATCAAAAAGTCGGCTTGAACTTCCTCTCCGCCTTAAGGATCCATGTGATTTTGAATTACGAAGTATTACCGAGCACGTATATCCCTTAGTCCCTGCTTAGTTCTACTCCAGTCAAGTCAAGCCACCGGAAAAAAAACCATCCATGGAGATTTCGTGTAAGATTTTTTCAGGATTCGAATGGGATCGAAAAAATTGGCAAGCACGCGGTTAACTCATCCATCCCGGCCGATTTTCACGAGCATTCCTGGAACATAAGTTACTCGACTAACTTCTGGTGGTTTATGGCGGAATAAGCGAGCTCGGGAAGGGGGGGGGGGCTGAAAAAAATTGCCCGGGGACTTTTATTCTCGTTACGACGCTTTAAAAGAGTGAGAAGTTAGTCTACAAGTCGTTTGGACGTCATTTTAACACCCGCGGATCGTTTTTAAAATGTTCGACTTAATGGGCGAATTACGGACTCGGAAAATCGTCATTTTTCCAGTGATTCAACCTCACGCAGTCTATTCTACCGTGACGGAAGAATCGCCGTATGAACCTTAAAGCGTTGCCGCACCTTTTTCCATAAACAAAACAAATTTGCTGGGAAAATTGCGTGTATTTTTCTTCTTTTTTGACGATGAACTGTTGCGTCAAACCCTATCGCTCTTTTCAGGGTTTCTAGTTTCATCGTCAACATCCTGTTCATCAAATGAACTGCATTTTGCAATTTGGAGCTATGAATTCCGGCTCATCTGAAAAAACACTTATGTGCATAGGGAAACTAATGGCACATACGTTGTTTTTAAACCGAGCGAGAATTTATAGTTCCAAATTGCAAAATGTTGTCCAAATAAAGGCTCAAAGAATATGGATTGAAGAAGTGTGATTCTCTCACGTCAGATTCATTCTCCATATAAACGCTCCGATTTTCCAATTTTTCGAAAATTTTTCGCAGTCGGTAGGATTCGAACCTACGCTCCCAGAGGGAATCTGATTTCTAGTCAGACGCCTTAACCACTCGGCCACGACTGCTGAGTGAAAGTACTTCAGGCTTCGTTTTATTATAACACCGAATGCACGGACACAGCACACTCACTCTTGGTCCGACTACAGGCAAAAAACGTGACCTACTAATAACCTCGCCGCGACACACCGCAAACCGCACGACAAACCGCAGCGTTGCAGGTTGCAGCAATGTCAGGGGCACAAGCTCCGCAATGTCCATGTCTGAATACGCAAAACCGCGATTCCAGTGGCGTAGCGTGAATTGTGATATATCGATTGTTATGCCATTTGAACCTATGGAAAAGGATCGATTAACAGGGTGTTAGCAGCTAGCAGCGAACACCTTAATAATCGATTCTTTGCAATAGGTTTAAATGGCATAACAATAGATACATCGCAATTCACGCCACGCCACTGCGCGATTCTCGCTATACTACTTTTCGGACATCCCGATAAGGTGATTTGATGGACGTCATATTTTGTGTCAAAATGATATGCGATATATCGCATCGATTGGTTACATTTTTCCAGCTACTTGTCATTTTTATCGAATTTTGAGATCGCAGTTTTGTCGTCAGGAGGCTGAAGAATTCACCCACCAATTTTGACAAGCAAATTCGACGTAATATGGGCCTGATTTTTTTTTTGAGAGGGAGAATCGCATTCGAGTGCAGTTTCGATATCGGTATCGAATGCGGTATTCTTCCTCTAAAAAATCCACGCTTTTATTACGGTGAATTTGTTTGTCGGAATTGGTGAGTGAATTCTCTAGTATCCTGACAACGGAATTGCGATTTCAAAATTCGAGCAAGAAGAATGGAGGCTTCTTTCAATAAAATAATTTGCTTAGACGCTATCGTTAGCCTATTTTCTCAAAACTTAATATTTGCACTTACGGCTCTCTTGGACATTACGGCAGTTCTGACCCCAACAAAAAGTCCCCAGGCAAAGGCGGATCCAGCAATTTGGCAACATCAAATTTCCTCCATGCAAACCTATGATAAATAATCGATTCTTGTCAGAGCACCTGGCCCCTCCAAGAATCGATGGATTTCCACAGGTTAAAATTAAGAAAACCCAGTGTTGCCAAATGAAGAATTTGCAAGGGTCTGAAATTTGATGAATTTCGTGTTCAAGTTGAATCTACTGAGTAAACTGAACACGGAGATACCCTTGATTCATAAATTGAGGAATTACTAGAGGAGATATGACAATATAACCGATTCTGCTAAAATACATGTGTTTAAATGGGAAATGCCACCAGATGACGTCATAAGGCGGCACATTTTCTCACTTTTAAATCAATTTTTCTCCAATTTCCCATGTCAGAAAAAAATTATGGAAAATACTGCGAACTCAGCCCATTAGGCACTTTCAGATGAAGTAATACAATCTTGTGTGTGCAAATTCTCCATTGCTGGATCCGCCAATGCCCTCAGTTCCGCCGAGGCCTCCATGGTCTCGGATTGTAACTTTCCATGTGTTTCTTTTTGCAGGGTCTTCGGGTGTGCGTGACCCTGGGGACGTTCCTCCCCAGTTCCTGTTGTCGGCCTCCTATGGTGTAGTGGTTGTAGCGCTAGCTGAGCTAGCTCTATAATCGGGAGGTCCCGGGTTCGATTCCCGGCCAGGCGACCCGAGTTTGATGGTCTCAAATAATGGTTGCCTGGGGCTGGTTGTTAGGGACGGAGGAGGGACGGGACTGAAACGCAGGATTAGCCCTTGTGGGCTATTTGAAGTGGGGAAAAAAAAATTCCGGCAAGGTTTCCATGGTCTCGGATTGTAACTTTCCGTGTGTTTCTTTTTGCAGGGTCTTCGGGTGTGCGTGACCCTGGGGACGTTCCTGGTGGTGGTGGGTGCGTGGCTGAAGCTCCTGGCCGTCGGACGGGACGGGTTCCCGATCGCCTTCGCGGCGCAGACCGTCATCGGGGTCGCCCAGATGTTCACCCTCGGTGTCCCGGCCAAACTCGCCGCCGTCTGGTTCCCCCACCGCCAGGTCTCGACCGCCACCGCCATCGGCGTCTTCGGCAACCAAGTGAGTACCTCTTCAAGCCGCTATCTGCAGGCTCATACAAAACTCTTGCACCACCCCTGCACCAAAGTAGAGTCCCTTAATACCCAGAGTTAAGACAACTCGATTATCAGCTGACTGGCAGCCAGTAGAGTACCTTTATAGACAGAGTATAGCCATTTCTGTTCCGGTTTTTCATTGGTCGCGAGCGAATAGGCTAACACGATGCTCTTCGGGCCGTAAATAAACAAACAAGATGGCCGTTATCAGCAAGCAAGATTGAGGTTATGCATATCTTACATCCTCCTGTGATAAAGGTGGAAGGCAATTGAACAATGTTTTCATGTGTTTTTCGTGTGCTATTCGTAGATATGCTCGTTTAAATTGTAGCTGCCGCATAATTGAAATTTTTGTCAAATTTAGCTTCTCATCGATGTTACGGTGAGCCGCCATCTTGTTTGTTTATATATGGCCCTAAGAGCATCATGAAGCCTAAAAACTCGTTGACCAATCAAAAAGCGGAACAGTTTTCCTGTAGAAAAAAGATACGAATGGCCATACTCTGTCTATAAAGGTATTCTAGCAGCCAGCCTTGGCTGGCCATGGAGGCACAAACGAGTGCACCCAAACGAACGATATTGAGGGATAAGAATAAGGAATCCTGCAATGTCTATCATTCAACAACAACAACATCGACAAAATTGATCAATTAAAAAGAAAATGAGATTGGTTTGTGAATAATTACTTAACATATTTTCATTTTGGACCGATGGAAGTAACAATTTACTTTTGACCACCACAATTACGTAATATTTTCATTATTTTTGTTCACATTCGAGTCACCGCCATCTTGGTGCACTCGTTTGTGACTCCATGAGCGAGAACCAATCAGAATTGGTTTTTTTTTAGGCCACTTTCAGCCCAACCAAAAGTGAGTTGTCGTAATTCTGGGTATAAAGGGACTCTATACCAAAATGCCTATCCTTAAATGGACCGCGTTAAAAAGAAAGGAGCAAGAGTCCCTTTATACTGAGAGTCAAGACAATGTGAATCCATTTCTGATTGGTTACCGTATTTTAGGCTTCCACAGTGTCACAAACGGGAGTATAGATTACATTTTCACCAATTGCGAAGATTATAATCTGGAATGGACCGAGGGATTACAGGTTCGACAAGGAACAAACGAAACGAGAGAAAGAACGGAGAAAGAAATTTGAGAATGAGCCGATCAAAGATTACGAAAAACTTTCAATTTGTGTAATCTTTAATCCCGTTTGTGACTCCATGAAGGGGTGTTGTCTTGACTCTCAGTATAAAGGGACTCTACCCTGCACCAAAGTGCCTATCCTTAAATGGACCGCGTTAAACAGAAAGGAACCAAGCCACATCAGCTAATGCCAAATTTAATTGGACGAATTGATTTTTTACAAAAAAACGGTTGGGCGGATTTTCGTGCAAATTTCAGTGAATTTTCTTCATAGTACGACGCAAATTCCCTAAAATTTTCAAAGGAATAAAGATTCTCTCGTAAAAAATTGACTTGCCCAGTTAAATTTGGCAATAGCTGATGTGACTTGGTTCCTTTCTGTTAAACGCGGTCCAAATACTTTATGAACATTCGGGCGTTGCCAAATTTCCTTCTATAAAACGTTTATATTTATGGGAAGTTATGCATTTTATTCCTCGAAATTTTCAGATGTTTCAGATCAAAGTGTGAAACAAAAAAACAAAAAAAAAATCAACAAAAACAAATTAACAAAATTGCCTGAAAAATTGGAGAGAAAATATCGGCCAAAGCCTGTAAGTGCAAATTCCCGAAATCAAGCGCTCAAAAGCGCAAAATTTTATAGCCCAGAAGTGCAAACGGAAGAATTTCTTGAGCCGAAAAATAATTTCAACCAACCGCAAATTACACCAGGCTGTTCATACATTTTTTTCAAACCTAACTGGCAGATTTTCCTGTACCAACATTGTCGTATGTGAATTCCTGTGTGAGTCCTACGCAGTCGCCAAACTTCGAGCATATCCCCTCTTGAATCGATTAAACGATGGATCGATTGATGCGCAATCGAAAGAACAGCTTAAAAGCGCAAATGATACGGTTTGCGCTTTTGCGTTCTTAACTTCGGGGACCTGCGCTCATGAGCTTGATCGAAAATTTTCAGAATGTTCACACTAAATTGATTTTTCATCGAAGGAAATATGACAACGCCTGAAGGTGCACACGACGTTTTTCCCGAGCACACTGAAGAAAAATTCTCGGCGTTTTTACCAAGGTCCGTTGGTACCTTTACCATCTCACTTTTTTTACCAATTATCGGTAATTTTACCAAGACAGACTGGTAAGCTTATCTAAAAACCGGTATTTTTACTGTTTTTTTAGGTAAGAATACCACTTTTATTGGTAATCAATTCCCGGTAACTTCGCCATTTTATCTCGGTAATTCTATCACAGTCGATAAAAAATATTGGCGTTTTTACCAAGGCCCAGTAAAATTACCGAGAAAGTTCAATAATTTTACCGAGATTTCTCGGTACCAATCCCATAAATGGTAATTTTGCCAAGAAAAAACTGGGATCAAATAGAACCCTGAATTCTTGGTAATTTTACCCTTTTCTTAGTAAATACACCGAGATTATTTTTCAGTGTGATACCGCAAATGGAGCAGTATTAGGAAATAAATGAGGATCGGTTTTTTTCATACAATGACTTTCAAACCTGAACGGGTCAGCGTGTTTTGCAAACGAGCCACGAGATGAAAAAATGATAAACCCGCCGCTGCACCGCACAAAGGGTCGCGTCAATAGGAGAGGTCAGACAAAATTCGGAACCTTTAAACGGTCATAACTCCGTTTATACAAAACTTTTAGGTTCTAAAAGTGGTTCTATGGTTCCCTCGTGAAATTTCTGACAGGAGGCACCCCTTAAAATTTAAAATGTGACAAAATAAACATAAAAATTTGCAGTTTTAGTAAAAAATTTAGCGGCCGACTATTCGACTCGATCCACTGTGCGCCGAAGGATTAGTCCTCTACTGCCGTGCTGAGAAAAAACGCCGTATGAGCCGTCAGGCGTTTTCAAATTTGTCCAGGCAAATCACTAATTTTCAGGAAATGTTTTGAATATTGGTCTACTAATTTCTCAGACAATTTTGTTTGTCATTTGATCTAAAACTTCTGAAAATTTTAAGGATAAATATTCGTGATTTCCCTGAAAAATAAACATTTCATCGAAGGAAATTTGGCAACTCTCGAATGTTCATACGGCGTTCTTCCTTAGCACGGCAGTCTACCTCACGAGACTCAGAGCAATAAATAAATACCGCGGGTTTGGCTCCGCGACACAGTCCGCGGTGTGGAAAACACCTCGTTTTTATGAATTGGATGCCACCGAGGGCGAGTGTAAGGTTCCGTCTGGTGCGCCGGATTGCCCGGCCTTTTGTAGCTTATTTGATCCCGGGCGCGGCGGAAGATTAACGCAAAACGACCCCGGCAAATTAAATATCAGCCGGCGATGCGAGAGGGTTCAGCAAATGGGTTGCCGGACGTCTGTGGGGTACCCCTTTTTAATCCTTGTGCGAGGTGTGCGGGGAGAAAATGGAGTTTCTTTTAAAATTCGGCTAATCTCTTTTAGACGAAATCACTGAAATAGCTAAAACAGCAAAATTCGTTTAAGTTTATGAGAACGGGACACGTGAGAAAACCGCAACTGCGCAAAAAATGACGTAGTTTCAGACTAAACTGGCGTGAGTAGCGTTATTCCTTCGAATAGTCAATGATTACAGAGCTTTTAAGTAAAATGCCTCCTTTGTCTGCCAATTTTAACCTGGAAATGTGTTCGTGGTGTGTTCAAAACGCGACAACGAAAGCATGCAGAAGATGGCACTAACGGCTATCTTGTCTTACACTAGCCTAAAATGAAAAGGAAAACTACCCTTTTTACATATAACTGAAATAAAATTGGTCGATTTTTAATAATCTAACGATTTCTAAGAGTCTCGATAATCGCGGCTATTAGACAAAAAACGGAAGCTTCTTTTAATAATATTTTCGGCTCAAACGCTGGTGAGCCAATTTTCTCAAAATTTCATTTTCGTATGTATGGTTCTCTTCCCTAAAATGACAGAATATTCCACTACCGCCGATTCGTACCGTGAAACGCGAGTGGACGGAGTGCATCTCAAAACAAGGTGTACACTCCAGCAGGCGCAGAGTAGGCAATTTGACGTACGTGTAACGGTGTAGTGTTTGAAGTATCTCTAGAATGTCGAAGGCGCTATAGAAGGTGCGCGCGGACGAACCTTTAATTTCCTGCGACAATTATTATCTGATCATGCCGATTCAAGGCAGATTTCATGGTATCCTCGCTCTGATGCGATTTTCGCGACTTATCAACAGAGATGTCACCGCCCGACGCACAGCGACATAAATAGCGGCAGTCTTCTTCGCGATTCAGGCTGTGCACTTGAGCCGAAGTTCAACCCTCCAAACTAACCAAAATACACCACTCTGCCGTGCTAAGGAAAAACGACGTATGAACATTCGAGAGTTACCAAATTTCCATTCATAAAACATGTATTTTTGACAACATTTACGCTTATTTTCCCTTGAAATTTTCAGATATTTCAGATTCAATTGCGTACAAAATTGCCCGACATTTTTAGAAATTAATATTCACAATTTCCCCGGTAATTTCGGGTTTTATCGGAGGACATTTGGCAATGTCTGCCGGCTCATACGGCGTTTTTCCTTACCACGGCGGTACTGTAGTTTGCATTTCAACCGAGGTTGTACTGAATCAGTGTTCGGAACTCACCTTTGAGTTTTAGGAGCCATGTGGCACATAAAGCCCCATTTTTAGGCGCCATTGAAGATTTTTTAGGGGCCAAATTGACTTTTTGCCTATATCATACGGCGCATTTAGTGAAAAGTTATACGCAAGATGTTTTCGGAATAGAACCAGTAAGTAGCTGTAACTTGGGGAAGACAAAAGCACTGAGAATGAAATCGTGAAGAATAGAAAAAGCTCTCACTTGAAGTGCTGAAAATTCTGAGTTTTTTCAATTCAAATAGATTTGTTTTTCTTTCTTCATGTGACTTCCTATGAAAATCCAGATTTTTAGGGGCCACGTTGGCGCAGAGCCTTCATTTTTTAGGCGCATTTGGCGCGTTGGCGCCTTTGAGTTTCGAACACTGTACTGAATTCTCATGTGCGAGAATTTCCGGCAACACCGCTCGCCCGCGGGAGGGTATGCAATTATGCAGAAAGGGATGAAAATATACGGGGCGTAAATGGCTCAATTGAACATAACTGGATATAAGGCGACTATCTCTATCGAGAGTACTCCAAAACCACCCAACTCCCTGAGGAACCATCACAGGATACGTTCTTTCCTCCTCTTGATTGTATAGATACATTGCTGTGGCGCGAAAGCGTCTGAATCGAGAGATTTCTTTCACTTTTCTCTTTTACACCCAGCACTTCGCTAATTGGATTATAGAGCGGCAATACCATTATCCCATGCGACGCCGTGTTCCTATCCCGTTCGCGGACTCGGAAGGCTCGCGTGTTTTATTCGGACGTATTTTTGCTACAAGGAACTATGTGCTATGGGTTCACTAAAGTCCCTTTATACCGAGAGTCAAGACAATGTGAATCCATTTCTGATTGGTTCCCGTATTTTAGGCCTTCACAGTGTCACAAACGGGAATAAAGATTACATTTTCACCGATTGCAAAGATTATAATCTGGAATGGACCGAGAAATTACGGGCTCGGCAAGGAACAAACGGAACGAGAGAAAAAACGGAGAAAGAATTTTGAGAATGGGCCGATCAAAGATTACGAAAAACGTTCAATTTGTGTAATCTTTATTCCCGTTTGTGACTCCAAGAGGGGGTTTTGTCTTGATTTTTGCTACAGGGAACTATGTGCTATGGGTTTACTAGAGTCCCTTTATACTAAGAATCAAGACAATGTGAATACATTTTTGATTGGTTCCCGTAATTTAGGCCTCCACAGTGTCACAAACGGGAATAAAGATTACATTTTCACCAATTGCAAAGATTATAATCTGGAATGGACCAGGGAATTACGGGTTCGGCAAGGAACGAACGGAGTAAGAGAAGGAACGGAGAAAGGAATTTGAGAATGGGCCGATCAAAGATTACGAAAAACGTTCAATTTCTGTAATCTTTATTCTCGTTTGTGACTCCAAGAGGGGGTGTTGTCTGGATTTTTGCTACAGGGAACTATGTGCTATGGGTTTACTACAGTCCCTTTATACTGAGAGTCAAGACAATGTGAATCCATTTCTGATCGGTTCCCGTATTTTAAGCCTCCACAGTGTCACAAACGGGAATAAAAATTACATTTTCACCGATTGCAAAGATTATAATCTGGGATGGACCAGGGAATTACGGGTTCGGCAAGCAGGCCCGCCACAAGGGGGGAGGATACTGGGTCCTTGGTACCGGGGCCCGGGCCCTAGAGGGGCCCGTGACGCAGATGACAAACCACTACGAATTCATGTGTAACCCTTGTCTCGTAGGGAAAAGTGAAAAAATTACCCTAAAATTCCGCAAAAGGTGAATCAAGTTTCAAAAACACGCTAGGGCACTATAAAATTTTTCTCACTTTTTTAGAGATTTTCAAGATTTTGAGTATATGTTGAATGATATTTTTAGTAACTGTGTTTCATTTTCTTCCGTTGTCGGATGCTAAGAGGCTCCTTTCTGGGCATCCTCGACTTCAGTGGCTTAACTCCCTTGCCATAGACGTACGAAAGGGGAGTCCAGAGGGGCCCGGCTCCCCATGGAATTGAAAATTATCATCTGCCCCCTCAAAAAGAAATTTATAGATGTTTTGAATGCAACAATTCGAAAGTTTTTGGTGCTGAAAGTAAACAAAAAGGCGTAATTATTCTGCAGAAATTGATGGAAAATCTCCATCATAAGAGCTTCATAATGCGTCCAAATAGATTTAAAATTTCAAAAATTTCCCGGGGGAGGCCCCTCCCCCTGTGTTAGGGGCCCGGGCCAGAAAATTGGTACCAGGGCCCGAGATGGGATGTGGCGGGCCTGACCGTGCTAAGAAGCCATGTATGAGCTTCCAAACGTTGCCGAAGTTCCTTCGATTAAATATGAATTTTCAAGACGAGGATTGCATTTTCCGCGTTATTTATACATAATTAAAATGAAAGGGGAAAAAAATCTAATGGTAAATTCGATGATCAAACTGAAATAAAAAATCAGATGATAAAATACCGAGGTTACCAAGGAAGAGTAGAAAGAGCTTGATGGAAAAACGCACCGAAAAAAAAGTAAAGTTGATTTAACATTCTGGATGTAAAAAAGTGTGCGAGAACTCACAAAATGCTAAATTACCCGCCACGACAGTTAGTTTTACATCTTGACATTGCTAAAATTACTGCTGCAGGAGTTAATTCAGCATTCTGTGAGTTCTCGCTCGCTTTTTTTGCATCTAGAATGTTAAATCAACTTCACTTTTTTTTTTCAGTGCGGCTTTTTTCGCCCCCCCTCTGGAAGTCCTTAAGACTTTGTCTATTGATTACTCATACTTGAGCGCTTCTTTTCCCAAATTTTCAGACTCCCAAAAAATTTTGGGGGGGAGCTAGGGGGATGGAAGTCAAAACCTGTGAACCTCGATATCTCTTGAACAAAGAAAGATATCGAGGTCCGGTTTGGACGAAAAATCGTGTAAAATTGCGTACTTTAAGATTCTAAAGGTCAAAATCCCGATATCACATTTTTAGTCAACATATGTGCTTTTTTCCAGTTTTTAGGTCTGGAAAATTTCTTTTAAACGAAAAATTTACAAAGATCTCAATTTTTTATTTGAACCAAAACCAGTTTTTTAAATTTTTCGTCTTTTTCTGCATTCAACGAGTGGTCCATTAAGCTGGGGAACCAAACGGTTCCGGAGTTATGATCGATTGAAGTTTCCGCTCAACGCGCGCCGACCGATTTTCGCGCGCAAAAAAGTCGGATTTGACTGTTATTAAATCAGATTGAATGTTCAAACTGAGCAAAATGCTTTATTAGGGACTCTTGAGGGTCGCTGAGTTCAGAAATCACCGATACTTCCAAAAAATTCACGTTTTTAAAATTGCAGCTTCGGACAGGACCACTGAGCGGCCGGTCGGCGCTCAGTGGGCCTCTAAAATAGCGCTGCGGAGCTGTAATTTTAAAAACGTAAATTATTTGGAAGTATCTGTAATTTCTGAACTCAGCGACCCTCAAGAGTCCCTAATAAAGCATTTTGCTCAGTTTGAACATTCAATCTGATCTAATAACAGTCAAATCCGACTTTTTTGCGCGCGAAAATCGGTCGGCGCGCGTTGAGCGGAAATTTCAATCGATCATAACTCCGGAACCGTTTGGTTCCTCAGCTTAATGGACCACTCGTTGGATGCAGAAAAAGACGAAAAATTTAAAAAACTGGTTTTGGTTCAAATAAAAAATTGAGATCTTTGTAAATTTTTCGTTTAAAAGAAATTTTCCAGACCTAAAAACTGGAAAAAAGCACATATGTTGACTAAAAATGTGATATCGGGATTTCGACCTTTAGAATCTTAAAGTACGCAATTTTAAACGATTTTTCGTCCAAACCGAACCTCGATATCTTTCTTTGTTCAAGAGTTATCGAGGTTCACAGGTTTTGACTTCCACCCCCCCTAGCTCCCCCCCAAAATTTTTTGGGAGTCTGAAAATTTGGGAAAAGAAGCGCTCAAGTATGAGTAATCAATAGACAAAGTCTTAAGAACTTCCAGAGGGGGGGCGAAAAAAGCCGTTTTTGCATCAAGCTCTTTAAAGGAAACGGTTGAATGAGAAACAGCGTAAGTACTGCGATTAAGTTAATGACCGTTATTAGTAAACGGTAAGTGCGATTGAACTCAAATTCTAACTGGATCTTTATTTACCCGAAATGGACGCTATTGTAAAATTCGAATGAGTTCTAGCGATTCTGACGAAAATTATCGTGAACGAAACGAGTGTGTAGATGGAAAGCAGGTAACTTTTAAAGTGGGGATAATAAAAGTGAAAAGCCTTGCCTTATACATGCTTGTTAATCGTTCTGGTGTTTGCAGGATACATTGTGACAATGGGTCAGTTGCGCTAGTCATAGATTCGTCTTTTGATGCTAGATTCTTGTAAATTACCTAAAAATAATAAGATCTGTCCAAACTGCAACTCAATACTAACCGAGATATCACCCTTTGGTTGAGTTTTTGACGTGATCCACCGCGGTATTATGTAACACCCTTGGTTTCTTCCACCTTGCTTTCATCCGAGTTTCACGCTGAGTAACCAGTGCTAATGTGTGCCTTTCTCACTGATAAAACCAAGGTGGAAGAAACTAAGGGTGTCACTACCGCGGTGAATAAAGTAAAAAACTCGACTTTTTAATGGGCGGAATCCTCGGTTAAGAGACAGTTTGTAGTTACAAAAATCGCATCTCGTGCAAAATAAATAATTAAATTCGGAGAGGATTTGCGCGGAAAACGGGACCTCTTGCACTATTGCCATGTAATAAAGGGACATGAATCAGCTCGAATAATCTTCCACCCAACTCGCACCATCATTTGCATCCACTGATTCAACAGATGAAATCACCCTTTTAAAACCGCTTTTCCTCCGCTACTTTTGCACCTGTAGGGGAATGAAGTTTCTCAGCTGCCGTTTAAAAGCTCTAATACTGCCGTGCTAAGGAAGAACGTCGTATGAGCCATCAGACGTTGCCAAGTTTCCTCTAATAAAAACCGAAATTACCAGGATTGTGAATATTAATTTCCAAAATTGTCGGACAATTTTGTACGCAATTTAATCTGAAATATCTGAAAATTTCAAGGGAAAATAAGCATGAATGTTGTCAAAAATACATGTTTTAAGAAGGGAAATTTGGCAACTCTGGAATGTGCATATGTCGTTTTTCCTTGACACGGCAGAGTGGTGTATTTTGGTTAATTTAGAGGGTTGAACTTCGGCTCAAGTGCAAAGCCTGAATCGTGAAGAAGACTGCCGCTATTTATGTCGCTGTGCGTCGGAAAGTGGAATCTGTTGATGATAAGTAGCGAAAATCGCATCAGAAAGAGGATACCATGAAATCTGCCGTGAATCGGCATTATCGGATAATAATTGAGGACACCGCACCAACAACAACCTATAGGCGTATAAGTCGTTATTACGCCAATCTGCTTTTCGGATTCTACGTACCCTGGACTATGCTGTGGTAGCGATAGAATATAGATAGGTAACGTCTCGAGGTCGAAAAACCTTTTTTTTCCGAGGCAAGTCAGGCCTCTGGATCGATGGGTGCAAGAACGACCTATACGCGCGGCCTTATCATTCTCGGTTAGCGGGCATCGGCGCGGCGCGGCGATAGTGATGGCTCGATTTTTTGATCTCATTTTATAAAGATTTGTTTTTATTTCAGAAAAACGAGCTATTGAAATAATTTATTCTCCTCTCAAACTATCCTTTCCTCCAAAAATGTATACTTCGCATTTTGCCACCAAAATGACTGTTGGGCGTAATACGGGCCTATAATGTGCTAGTTACCCCTCTCTATACTCACCATCGATATTCTTTTATTTTGCGTTAATCATGCGTGATTAAAATGATTTATACTGCATATTGCCACCAAAATGACTGTTGGACGTAATAACGACCTATAAACCGCTTTTTTAAATTAACTATATTAGAGTGTAAACCCAAAATGTATCGCAAAATCTACCCGGCATCCTTCAGTAGAAGGGTTAGGTCACCCAAAAACACCAAAATAGGGTACCTGCATAGAAAAGTCTGCGCAGTACATCAAAAACAAAACTTTAAATGCGTTTTTCTCAAAACGCGGTTTCCAGTTATAGGTTGTTCTTGGTGCAATGTCCTCAATTGTCGCAGGAAATCAAAGGCTCGTCCGCGCGCACCGTATATAGCGCCTTCGACATCCTCGAGATACTTCAAACACTACACCGTTACACGTACGTCAAATTGCCTACACTGCGCCTGCTGGAGTATACACCTTGTTTTGAGGTGCACCCCGTCCACTCGCGGTTCACGGCACGAATCGGCGGTAGTAGAATATTCTGTCATTTTAGGGAAGAGATCCATACGTATAAAAATGAAGTTTTGAGAAAATTAGCTCACTAGCGTTTGAGCCGGAAAAATTATTAAAAGAAGCCTCCGTTTTTTGTCTAATAGCCACAATTATCCAGACTCTTAGAAATCGTTAGTTTATTAAAAATCGACCAATTTTATTTCAGTTATATGTAAAAAGGGTAGTTTCCCTTACAAAAATTTGGCAAGTGTCGAATGTGCACACGCCGTTCCTCCTTAGCACGGCAGAATATGGCGCGAAAATTCAAACCTCCACGATCGGCTGTTCCGGAGACACGGTGATCATCAGCTTGTACGTGATCAGCCAACTTAACTCGCGTTTTTAAGTTTAGCTTACTGTAAAATTACGTGAAGAACTGGCAACAATGGTGAAAGTCTAATGAGAAGCAACAGCCGGGGAGCCACAAAGGCTCCAGTGGTGGTTATCGATTCTGTACATACATTGTGCATTGAAACATTTCAAAGGAGCTGGTGGCAGCATATGGAGAGCATGTTGCCAAGTTGCACCCGTGTGGTGGACTGCTTCGCGATGAATCGATTGATCTGACGTTTGAGCCTTTGAAAAAAGAAAAAAAAAAAGAAATTCAAAGAGACATAACCTTGCAAATAACACTTAAATAATTAACAAAAACTTACATTACAGCTCCATACATTTTAGCTGTAATATAAGTTTTTGTTAATTAATGAAATATTATTTGCAAGGTTAAGGCTCCTTAAATGTATTTTACTTTATTTATATTTCGCCTTGCTCATTACAAACATAACAAAAGGAAAGAGGAGCCAATATGCTGTGTTCATGATTATTTTACTTACATAGGTAATTATTTAGCCGAGGCCTTTCGGTCACACACAACCATCATCCAGGGCACAAATGGACGTATTCCTGCCAAACGAAACTATGCGCGTTAAGACACGAGCCCTGAGGCCCATAAGAATATGTGCTTAACAGGGCTTACGTCATAATGCACATAGTTCCGTTTGGCAGAAATACGTCCAAATTAGAATAAGCCAAAACTACAATGGATGATGGTTGTATGTGCCCGAAAGGCCTTGGCTAAAAAATTATGTAAGTAAAATAATCATGAACTCATGAAATGAATTGTAATGAATTATGATTATTTCATGAATCATGAAATAATCATAATAAAAGAATGGAAAAAGAAATGCTCCGGTATGGGTGTCCCCTTGGGTGATCTCGAAACTCTGTTTACTCTGTGCTTTGCTGATGACCAGGTGGTGGTTGCTCAAGATCAAGATGACGCGGAATACATGATGCGCAAGCTAGTAGAAGAGTATCGGAAGTGGGGTCTGGAAGTCAGCATATCCAAATCTGAGAAGATGACTTTTGGCGGTGATCAGCAAAGCATTGAGTTGGAGGATGGGCAGCAGATCAAAGGCTGCGAGCACTTTAAGTACTTGGGAGTGCGGTTGACCCAGGATGGAAGGACGGATCAAGCTATCAGGGAAAGGAACACCTTAGCAAGGAAGGCTATAGCGATGTTAAATGGAATCCTCTGGGATCAGCGGATTTCCAAAGATAACAAGAGGAGGATATACAACGCTGTAGTAAAAAGTATATTAACATACGGATGTGAAGTTTGGCAGCTGAAGAAACGGACACAGGATATGCTAAGAGCAACGGAGATGGATTTCTGGAGAAGGTCGGCAGGAATTTCTAGGAGAGATCGGGTCCGTAATGATAGAGTGCGTCAGACAATGGAAGTCGAAAATGACATCGTGTTCGACGTCATGACCAAACAACTTGTTTGGTATGGTCATGTCAATAGGATGACGGAAGAGAGGCTGCCAAAAAAGATGCTTGATTGGGTTCCTCCTGGGAGGAGACGTAGGGGACGCCCAGTGAGAGGTTGGCGACAGGGGGTGTTAAATGAGATAAGAGATTGTCAACTCCCTGATGACCTGTGGGAAGACCGAGTTTTGTGGCGATTAGGCGTCGCACAGCGCCAAAGAGCGCTATAAAAGCGACTCATATATATATAAATAATCATGAACACAGCGTATTGGCCCCTTTTTCCTTTTGTTATTTTTAGCAACGTTGTTCGCCCTAGCATGTTTCGACATTGCAAACATGTTTGAACTGTGAATAAAAGATAGATTACTAGGGTGAGCCTTGATGATCGATTATTTACCATACTTTTAAATAGCAAAATATCGATGGCCAATGATCAAGCCTCGCCACTGCGTGTCGTGCTTAGAAATGAATCGATTAATCTGTCATCAACACTCATGAAAAAGGATCGATCATTTATTATTTAAGTTTCCTTTATTGAAAAAATTTACATTTAACATAACATGATAAAGGCTTTAACGAACATAAGAGAAGACAGATAATTTACACGGCGTATTTGAGAAGGACAAGATGAAAGAGAGAGAGCACCGGAATCACAATTAAAGCATATTATCAGTCCCATCTCAGGATCGATCATTAGGATATCGTTGAAAATCGAATCGATGATAAAAGGGCGTGAGTCCGAAAATTTGTTAGTCATTCGTATCTGTACCGCGTTAAACAGATAGGAACCAAGCCACATCAGCTATTGCCAAATTTAATCGGCTAATTAAATTATTTACATGAAAACAGTTGTGCGGATTTTCGTGCTTTCAGTGAATGTTTTCCATAGTACGAAGCAAATTCCTTAACATTTTCAAAGGGATCCGCACAAACGTTTTCTCGTAAAAAATTAAATTGCCCAGTTAAAATTGGCAATAGCTGATGTGGCTTGGTTCCTTTCTGTTAAACGCGGTCCATGTTATGATCCATTGGAGGAGGTGATCCTGTTCTGTGTCAGCATTTATTTTCATTTTTCGGACATCCGGAAGTTTATGTATTAATTTTACCAGGCTTTGGTATTGCTCTCATACGTCGGATACGCAGGACGGTAGGGCAAAGGGCTCATGAGTTTTTGGACTCACGCCCTTTCAGTAGACACCAATTCAATAAATTGCGATAAAACTAGCGCGGAAAAATGGAGCGCCTTCAATAATTACGCAGATCTCCTTACAGCAACTATTCGTACTTCATGGCACGTAATTTGGCCTATTCGGTAAAATGAAGGGGCTCGCGTTATTTTCCATTTCTAGCACATTATCTTCCACTTTATTATTGAATATCATTACTAATGGAGAGTTCGGTGCCTCTGATAAAAGTAAAAGTTAAGATCAAGATCTCAATCGGGAGGGGGGGGGGGGGGGGTAGGAAAAATTTTAGTTAAGAATTAGAATGTAGGCATACAGTAAAAATTATGGAATTGCTATATTCGTCCACAATTCACAAAACTCGGAGTGTGAAATCTGTCATGGTAGAGTGGTAGATTCTTCAGTGTTTTAGCTGATCAGAGGGAATATTTGGATGTATTTTTGCTAAAAAGAATTATGTTACATGCAAATCCTTTGCACATATTTCTTTTTAGCATAAATACTTACATTTCTCCGTGCGTCTCTTAGCGCCACTGAGGTAACATGGAATCATGATTCTTCCTCGGAGAAAAGGAGGAGAGAGAAGTAAAAGAGAGGAGCAATTGCAAGAACACTACTTCCAAGCAGGCATTAAAATGGAATTATTCGCTTTTTCAAACATTGACATTTTCACTTTTGTGAGTACGATACAAGTGGCGATTGGCCATATCGGGTTCGTGTGAATTGCCTCCCCCATTTCGAAGTTCATTGCATTCAAGATTCGATCACAATACTGCCGTGCTAAGGAAGAACGCCGTATGAACCTTTAGGCGTTGCCAAATTTCTTTTGGTTAATCACGAATTTTCTGGAGAATTTGTTAATATTTTTCCTCCAATTTTTCAGATAAATTTGTTCGCAATTTCACCTAAAGATCCTGAAAATTTCAAGGAAAAATATTCATAACTTCTTTAAAAAACAACTATTTTCTGAGAGGAAATTTGGCAACTCTCGAATGTTCATACGGCGTTTTTCCTTAGCACGGCAGAATACGACCGTCAGTGACGAGGTGTAAATGATCGATTATCGAGATTTCCCCTTTTGAAGAATTGCTTAAGAATCGATTATAATCGATTCTAATAATTATTAAGGTGTTCGTTGCGAACACCCTTTTTATCGATCTTTTTCTATAGGTTATTTAAATGGCAGATGAATCAATTTATTGCAAAGCACGGCCAGTCCACTGAATTACTGCAGATTTTGACATTTTTGTAAGAGAACGAACTAACAGTTCCTCGTGAAATTTTACGTGCAGTTTTTCGATCGTTCAAATATTGTGACAGAAACCTTCGAGCAGATATTTTGGTTGGTATTCAAGAAAATAAATCATGCCAGGAGATTTTGATACTTCTGCTATTGGAATAACAAAATGATGAATTTCATAAATGACGGTTAATGACTTCCATGCTAATTCGATGACGGTTTTAAAAATGAAAGAAGAACGCTATTCTTTTTAAAAAAAATCCATCGATTTGTATCAAATTGACGATCAAGTTTATCACAGTGCAATGAGAAATCAAACTTTCATCGATTGTTAAACAATTTGGAAGAAGCACAAAAAGAGATGGTGTCGAACAGAGTGGCGTGACATTTTTTGCGATGAATCGATTGATCTGCATTTGCGGATCCAGCAAATTGGCAACATTGTCTTTTCTCCATTTAAACCTATGGCAATGTATCGATCCTTTGAGGGGCCAGGTGCTCCAACAAGAATCGATTATTTAGCATAGGTTTAAATGGAGGAACTCCGATGTTGCCAAATTGCTGGATCCACCTCTGTTGATCTGTCATTAAAACCTCCTGAAAAAGGATCCATTATCAGGGTAAACCTCAACAGTCTATACTTTGACATAGCTTCAAATTGGGGAAATATCTATAATCGATCATTCACGCTTCGTTATTGGTCAAAGAAATGCGGAATGGTAGGACCAATGAACAACAAGTAGATTAGGCATATTCTGAGGCAAAAAAAAGCTCAAAAGAGGCTTTCAGCTTAACAAGCCTCACAATTCTTTTATGGAAAATATATTCAGAATGTGAAAAAGGGTGAAAAACTCGTCTCTAACATTGAGTTCGATAAAAATTCAAGCCTCTTTTTCTCGGTGCAATCTTGACATGACCAGTGACGAGGCATGCTTTGCGATACATCGATTGATCTGCCATTTAAACCTGTGGAAAAGGATCGATATACAGGGTGTCCATAGTATCAAATGAGGAGATATCGATAATGGATCACTCACGCGCCTCGCAGTTGGACGTGACTTGGTTATTTTCCGTTAAAAGCTGTTCACTTAGTCTGCCGTGCTAAGGAAGAACGTCGTATGAAAATTCGAGTGTTGCCAAATTTTCTTCAATAAAATGTTTATTTTTGAGGGAAAATATGAATATTTTTCCTTGAAATTTTCAGGGACTCCAGGTGAAATTGCGAATAAAATTATCTGAAAAATTGGAGGGAAAATATTCATAAGTTTACCAGGAAATCCGTGTTTTATCGAAGGAAGTTTGGCAACGCCTGAAGGTTCATAGGGCGTTCTTCCTTAGCACGGCAGTAGTAGACGCTGGCCATTAACGGCCAAAAAAAGCCATTGAGACTAATTGAGGGGCCAAGACGACAAGACGCATAGGTACAGTTCTGCCTATTTCAAGAAATACGTGTTTAAAGTTTCAGAATTATGTAGAGCCTTATGGCAGAAAAAAAGTTAAAACTCACCTTTGGTGCTTGAAAATACGATTTTAGCGGTGAATTTTTCACAAAATATATTTCGAGACTTTTAAATTTGAAATCATTAATGCCTTTTCAAAAAATTGCACCTGTGCGCTTAGTCTTCCAAGCCCCTCATTTGAGGTGATTTCAATTCTGCGCGCACCTTCGATTCCCCCCGTTACCTCATCCTTTCGGATGAACCAAGAACCTCGCGTGATATTGAGCTCTCCCAATTGTTTCCTGGGGGATAATCAAACTCATAAAAGCTGGAAACAACCCCAAAATCGATGTCCGCGACTCCGCATCCCTATTACCACGTGTGAAGGAGGAAAATCGCATGAGCCTCTGAGCGTTAACTTCCCTTGGAAATAATACAAATTTCCTACGAAACATGTGAATATTGTTCCTTCGATATTTTAGAGAATGGGTCACGAAGCTATGAACAAATTTTGACTCGCGAATACACTTTTCTGGAGGTAAATGATGCATAGAACTCAATGCGCACATTCATGGTATACTTTCAGTGTATTACAAACACAAGGTTTAGTGACCTTTAGTGAGGGGCGGCAAATGGACTGCATGTTGCAATTTGGAACTATGAATTCTGGCCCGGTTTAACAACAACGTATGTGCCATTAGTTTCCCTATGTTAATCCGTCGTGTTTATAGCAAACAATTGAGATTATATGATTATCCAAAAAAAAAAAAAAAAAAAAAAAAAAAAAAAAAAAAAAAAAAAAACTGCTAGCAATTTAGAGACATGCCTGCCTCGCGTAAAACCAAAGGATTGCAGTCAAACTGAAGCAGTTATAAAATGAGCCAATTTTAGGATTTAACCCGTCGTGTTTACAGCGAACAATTGAGATTATATGATTATTCTCAGACAAATTAAAAAAAAAACTGCTAGCAATTTAGAGATATGCCTGCCTCGCGTAAAACCAAAGGATTGCAGTCAAACTGAAGCAGTTTTAAAATGAGCCATTTTACGATTTAACTCGTTGTGTTTCCAGCAAACAATTGAGATTATATGATTATTCTCAGACAAATTAAAAAAAAATAAATAAAAAAAAACTTTTCGCCATTTAGAGATATGCCTGACTCACACAGATGCGACCGACTCATAAAATCCTCGCCAGGGGACGAGGGGACGACAAATCTGGGGCCTATCATTAAGAGCCAAACGAGCGTAAAAAGCATTTATTTTGATTAAAAGTGCTGGAGCTGGAACAGATGAAACGTCCAAACGAACCTGCTTAAATCCTCGTTTACACCTTTTCAAGCCTGACGGAGGGGCTCCAATTAACAGACTATTGCTTCGATGGGCGTCAACCCTTAATCCGTCCCTCCCCTCACTCCCTCCCTCTCGTCTTTTGTTCCTTTTTATCGTCGAATGCAGTGGCGTGGCGTGCTTTGCGATACATCGATTGTTATGCCATTTAAACCTATGGTAAAGAATCGATTATTAAGGTGTTCGCTGCGAACACCCTGTTTATCGATCCTATGGCATAACAATCGATACATCGCAATTCACGCCACGCCACTGGTCGGATGGCGTACAACTCTGCCGTGCGAAGGAAAAACGCCGTATGAGCCTTTAGACGTTGCGAGATTCCCTTCACTGGAAACCAACTTTACTCGGAAAATTTTGAATATTTTCCTTTAAATTTTTTGGACAATTTTGTTAGCGATTTCATCCCATATATCTGAAAATTTCAAGGAAAAATATGAATAGGTTCTTTTCTTCCTCAAAAACATATTCTTTATCTGGGGAAATTTGGCGACTCTCGAATGCTAATACGGTGTTTCTCCCTCGCACGGCTGAACTCTCCTTGGTCGATGAATTGGACAGTGTTTAGAGAAAGGGATCAGTGGCGTCGATATTTCCCCATTAGAAGCAGTGGTAAATAGTCGATTATTAAGGGGTTCGTTGCGAACACCCTGTTTATCGATACTTTTCAATAGGTTTAAATGGCCGATCAATCGATATATCGCAAAGCACGCCACACCACTGAAAGGGATCCGACTCTCTCGGGCAAGAAGAGGTTTTCTTCTTAAAAGGTTGACGAATTTTATATTGAATCTCATAGAGATTTAGAGAGCCTTCTGAAAGTGAACATTTTGAATTAGGCAGTGTTCTATGCATTCTATGTCAACCAAAATTCCGGGATTCGGAACTGGTTTTTTTCAAATTCTCCCACTTCATGACCGTCAAGAGAGCCGGGATTCTTTTCAGATTTTTTCAAAAGTTCCGAGATAGTTCCGGAATACGCAAAAGATCCGAAATATTTTGGGAATTTCAAAAGTTCCGGGAAAAATTCAGGAAAATCTCAAACGTTCCAAAATTCGGTACTTGCCGGGAAATGGGGGCACTAGACTGAGGGTAGGTCGGCTGTTTTTTTTTCATGTGATTGAGCCTAAATAAAAGACGATGGGTAGTACCCTTTTTCTAAACACACCGAACAGCTCGACTTGGATTTATTTTTTTTCCAACTTGAAATATGATGGACAAGTAAGTGAATTAGGAATGCGATCTCAAAATTCGAGCAAAATCACAAGTAGCTGAAAACATGAAACTAATCAACTCGATACATCGTACGTCGTTCTGGCACAAAATATGGCGTTCGTCGAATACCCTCAATCGCGAAGTAATCTATACGCAAGGAGCTGTTAAAGTTGCAACTGTGAATACGACCGTATGTATTTCTTCCTTTAAATGGATGAAAATTTTGCTTTTAGGGATGTAAATTATACGGTCGGGCAGCCCCGCGCTTGAAGCAGACAAAGAGGCTGGTTGAGAAACGAAAGATTCCGGGAGTCCCGCATCTCTTCCAAGATAAACGGGGGTAATTAATTTAATTGCAACATTTCCATGATTTGACGTACCTTCTGAGACATCCCGAGGACGTTGCCAATTTTCCTCGAAAAATATGTCATCAAACGGCTGCTGGAATGGACATAGGCGATTTTTCGTGCGATTTTGCAAACTTGTTAGAGGAGGTACCGAGTGGCATCTCAAGACTATTTCCACGAGCGAGGATTTTGGAGTCTTTCATTTTTCATTCATGCTGAGTTATCGCAAGAAATGTTGTGTGTTAAGGTGAACGTTCTCAAAGACATATTTCGGGTTGCGATACCGCAGATTACACAGAATAAATATTTCTTTAGAGGAATTATTATCATTTACTAATTTTTTTTACTTCCATTAATTTTGTAAGGGCGGGAAGGCACATAAAAAATGTGAGAGAGGAGTGAATTTTAGACATTGCAAACGTGCTCCCCTATGGTTTTTGAGCAATTTCTCGTAAAACGAGGAATTATTTGAAAATCATGGTTTGAAAGCCAAACAAGTTTTCAAATGGACGTATTTCTATCAAACGGACCTAAGCGCCATAGGGTGAGGAAGGTAGAGGGGGGCTTGGATTGGCGGCGGAATCGGGCGTCCGGCTTATTCCGTCCTATACTCGCAATGCTTTTCCATGGCGCTTAGGTCCGTTTGACAGAACGCGCTATCCGGGATTCCAAATTCCTCAAAAGGAACTCAAATTGGCGCTTAGTTCCGTTTGATAGAAATACGTCCAAATGTCTCGCTCTATCATTACGACGCGCTGTTTATGCTCATAGAGGGCCTTTGAAGTATGCTTCTGTTCAGATTGAAGAAAACTGTCGTGGGGGGTGCATCGCGTTGTTTTAAAGGCAATTTTTGCGTACGAGTTGAAACCGCACATTCTGCACTGCATTTACTGATTAGAACACATAAAATACTTGTGAAACTTTTGAAATAAATCAGAAAAAGAACTATTAGCCATAAAAAACTAATACTGTCTGAAGTCGTGAAAATATTTCTTGAAATAAAATTGTCCGAAACAACGTTCCTTTTTTCAAGTCCCGGCTAGTCGTCACTTGATATAGTGTTTCTTGAAGTAAGGTGTCTCCGGAAACAATTCTCTACTTTTAAATCCCCTTTTGAAAATGCTATAAAAAGAAAGGCACGACTGTAATACTATAAAGAAACGATCCTCGTACTGCTTTTGGACGTGTTTGCTAAATTTTCAAGGAAACTCCAAGTAAACCTGTAAAAATATTATTTCATTGAAGCAACTTTTATAAGACGAGTTTTTTTACACATGAATTACATTTTGCAATAAGGAACCACTATTTCTGACCCATTTTAGAAACAACATACATGCCATTGGTTTCCCTATGCAGATACGTGCTTTTATGAGAGAGCCAGAGAAAGTGGTCCCTTATTGCAAAATGTAATCCACATGATCTACCGGCATTTTTAACTCTCTTAAGGTTCTCTTTATCTATATGAAGTCACAAAGTGTACTGGAAGCGGTCAAATGACTTTTGTTTATCACATGTTTTCGGACCGGCTTTGGATCCTCTTCCATAATTTTTAGAAACTTCTCATTTAGCTTTAAAGACAGTGACTGCAAATATCTTATTAAAAAGGGAAAAAAAAGGAATGATGAGAAGGAGCAACACACTTGAGCTAACAGCACCGTGCGTGTTCGCAATAGGAAATGATAAATAAGCCACGAATAATAAGTGGAAATGGAGATTGAATTACTTACGAAGCGAAGAGTAATTTGAAACGTTTTAAGCTCGGGGCTCGAATTTGGGGGTAGAAGAGGTAAATAAGTAAGCAACCCCGTTGGAGGATCTCCGAGAAACGATCGCGTATCACTTACACGGTGCGTGAGGACGAAAATTTCCGAAAATGTAGACGCTATTCGAGCTACATCAAAGTAGAGAATACCCTCATAGAAAGAGTTAAGACAACGCGACTTATGGATGTCACAAACGGGAATAAAGATTACACAAATTGAACGTTTCTCGTAATCTTTGATCAACTCATTACCGAATTCCTGTCGCCCTCCCTTCTCTCATTCCGTTTGTTTCTTGCCGTGCCCCCAATGGACTACTAGACAAGGTACGAGTTAAAGGATTCTGATACATGTTTCTTAACCAGAATTTCACGTAGAGCACGACTCGCGCAATGAAAATTACCGAAACCAACTCCTAACGAAGATATTAATGATTTTCTTTCACATTGGTTACAAGAAATTTGAACTGCCCGCCCACAAGAAACTCAAAGTTCTACGCGAGTCAAATCGCGCACTAGAACGGTTTCGGCAATCTTCTCTATCGAGCAGTGTTCATTTCTCACCATGTGTTGTTCAAACTATAAGCAATTTGCTATAGCTGAGCCAAAGCGTCAAGATCGCGGTTGCCAGATTTTTATATCGCAGAGACTGTCATGAGGGCGTGTAGCGCGCGATGTGAATCACGTAGAGTACCTATTGAGTTTTCATAAACGGGTGGTTTGAATTCACGCATCAAGAATCATTAAATATCTTCGTAAGGAGTTGATTTCGGAAATTTTCGTTGTGCGCATCGTATTTTACGTGAAATTTTGGCGAAGAAACACGTATCAGAATGCTGAAATTCGTACCTTGTCTAGTGGCCCATTCCCCGGTCCATTCCAGTTTATAATCTTTGCAATTGGTGAACATGTAATCTTCGTTCCCGTTTGTGACACTGTGGATGGCCGAAATACGAGAAACCAATCGGAAATCGATTCTTATTGTCTTTATTCGGTACAGAAGGACAGTATAACTTCGACCGGAGAGTGACGACATCTGCTAAAATCAATTCATTTTTTATCCTGAGCATTTCATTTCTGGATAGAATATTTCGTCTCGGAACGCCATTCGAAGCGGGTCCCGTAAAAAGAAAGAAGAGCTCTTAAATAAAGGAGACTTTATACTACTTGACGAGACTTGCAACTATTGGAGCGTGCTCCAATAGTTGCATTACCCGGTCGGANCCCCGCTGCATCTAATCATGCCGAAAGCTGCGTCTTTCTCCGCGATCCACTGTTGACGGTTCTTGACGTTGACTGAGGCGAGGCATTCATTGCCTCCCTCCTCCAGTCACCAACCGCCGTGTTGGAAACTTGTGCTGACCTGCTCTACCATCATAGCGAAGAGAGCAGTAAATGTCAATCCGGAATCGAGTTTCCTTCAAAATTCGTCTCAACTCTTTTAGATGAAATTCATCTTAATTGTATCAAAACGAGACACGTGAGAAGGCCGCAAAGTGCGCAAAAAATGACGTGGTTTCAGGCGAGACAGCAGTAAGTGATAATATTCCTCCAGAGAGCTAATAAAAACAATACTTCGACTACATTTTGCAATTTGGAACTATAAATTCTGGCTCTTCTGGAAAAACGCTCATGTGCATAGGGAAACTAATGGCACGTACGTCGTTTTTAAACCGGGGTAGAATTTATAGTTCCAAAGTGCAAAATGCAGTGCACTTCAAGTTAAGTGCCGCCCTCTTCTGCTAATCTCTAACCTGAAAATGTGTTTGATTAGTGTCCAAAACGCGACTACGAAAGCATGCAGAAGATAGCACCTACGGCTGTCTTGCCTATCAATAACCTAGCATGGGAATGAAAAATACCTTTGTCATGTCATTGAAATGAAATCAGTCAATTTTTAATCATTCAAACGAATTTTAGGAGTCTTTCGGATGATTAGCGGCAATTTGACAAAGAATGGAGGCTTCTTTCGATAAAATTTTCCTCTCAAACGCTAGCGAGACAATTTCTCAAAACTTCAATTTTGTACCAATGGTTCTCTTCCCTAAAATGGCAGAGTATTCCACTACCGGCGATTCGTGCCGTGGAACGCGAGTGGGCGGGGTGCACCTCAAAACAAGGTGTAAACTCCAGCAGGCGCAGTGTAGGCAATTTGCGCATCGGGATTTATGCGTAACGGTGTAGCGTTTGAAGTATCTCTAGGATGTCGAAGGCGCTATATGTGGTCCGCGCCGGTGAGCCTTTCATTGCCCGCGACAATTATTATTTGATTACGCCGATGCGAGGCAGATTTGCAGCTCGATTGTTGAATGGATATCAAATGACCTTAATCGATATAAAGGATTGCTAAGATATTGATTTATCGATCAGGGTCATTCGATAAAGATTCAACAATCGACCCGCAGATGTGATGTGGACATCGGTGGATCCAGCAAATTGGCAACATTGTTTTTCTCCATTTAAACCTATGGAAATGTATCGATTCTTGGAGGAACCAGTTAGTAGACCAGACAGGAATCGATTATTTAACATAGGTTTAAATGGAGAAAATCCGGTGTTGTCAAATTGCTGGATCCGCCTCTGAATGTAAAGGATTCTGAAAACTAAAGTGATGAAGTTCTCAGGTTATGAGTGAGAGGAGGAGCAAACCCGAGCGGAAACGGAAGTCGAGTCTTGAGCGTCGTCAGCTGTGCCTCGATCGCAAGGCTGCCACGTCGGACGATTAAATCGGGATTTACGTGGGTGTAGATGGGGACCAGTGGCGGATAGTCATGACTACCCGCGGCAACAATGCTCGGTCGAGAATCTGTCGCGAATAGTGTTGTCATTCAGCGCGGAGTCCCGCAGGAACAAAGGGCATTTCCGGGGCCCCCGTCTCTGCCGTGCTAAGGAAGGGCGCTGTTTGAGCCTTATGACGTTGCCGTATTTCCTTCAATAAAAAACGAATTTACTTGGAAAATTTTTAGTATTTTTATTCCGAATCTTCAAAAAATGAGTCGCTAAACTTTTTGTTTTTAATTCAATTTTCTGAAAGTACCGGGTGAGTAGGCTATATTTCATTATTTTTTGGACCAAAATCCTGGAAAACCCCGCTTCTAAAAAGTCCAAAGACTCGAACGAATTTGAAACGCGGCGGAATGGCGAAAAAATGATGGAAGTGATGTATAGCGGCAGTCAAATCGCTATCTTCTCTCACTTTCCACTTCGTAGTTTTGCTTTCCTATTGTTTTCATGTGCGAAGAGTAGAAAGACGTCTGACGGAAGTCTAAAGCCCCTGCTTGCTTTTGATTGGTGCCGGATGACATCATTCGATTTAGAGTCCCTTTATACTGAGAGTTAAGACAATATGAATCCATTCCTGATTGGTTCCCGTATTTTAGGCCTCCACAGTGTCACAAACGGGAATAAAGATTACATTTTCACCGATTGCAAAGATTATAATCTGGAATGGACCAGGGAATTGCGGGTTCGGCAAGGAACAAACAGAATGAGAGAAGGATTGGAGAAAGGAATTTGAGAATGGGCCGATCAAAGATTACAAAAAACGTTCAATTTCTGTAATCTTTATTCCCGTCTGTGACTTCATGAGGGGATGTTGTCTTGACTCTCAGTATAAAAGGACTCTAATTCGATTCTGCGCGAAATCAGGGTGTTTTAAATTTGCGGAGCAGTTGCGCGTATTTCTCGGTTTCTGAGTTACTTCCTCACGTTTTTAAAGTGCGCATCGTGTTCGACCCGTCATTTGCCCTTAGGCAAATGTTTTTGCAAATCCAAATTCGTCTATGGTATAGTGACTCATTTTGTTTCCGATTTACTCTAAGAGATCTGAAAAATTCAAGGAAAACCATGCATATTTAATCTCGAAAATGCTTATTTTATCCGGGGAAATTTGGCAATTCTCGAAGAATCATACGGCGTTTTTATGCCGGAGGAGAAGTTCCGAGGAGGTGAGAAGACATCGCGCATAGTGACAGGTTCTGCACTTACAGCGGATTTGACAGATCTCATGATGAATTGGACTTCATTTTGCAGATAGGAACTACAATTTCTGGCAGATAGATTGGAAACAACATACGTGCCATTAGTTTTCCTATGCACGAAAGTGTTTTTACAGATAAGCCAGAAATTATCATAGAAATGTTAACTATCACAGTTAGGAGTTATCTATACTATAAGCTCTGAGACCTCCTAATTTTGCGTTACTGGTAACGCTTAGTTCCAGCGTTCTACCGGGCCGATTTTCATGATTTTTGCGGCTATCGACGGGCAATTGTCTCTAGATGAGCCCGCTTTATTCAGATTTTCAAAATATGATCCAGGTTTTTTTACATTACGTGGTAAAGTTGCGAATTCTCCCATTTAAACAATGTAAATTTATGTTTTTTGTCATGGTTCGTTTGAGCGTTCTACCGGGCCGATTTCCATGTTTTTTTGCGGCTATCGATAGGTGATAGGCCCCAGATGAGCCCGCTTTAATCAGATTTTGGAAATAGGACCCAGGTTTCTTTTTATACATGAGTGGACCAGGAAGCTTAGAAGGGGGGCAATATTTGAAAATCCCGCCCATGGAAAATGGCGGGAATATCAAATTCTGCGTGAAGCGCCCCCTAAGGGTTGGATCACGTAGCGGCCAGGGGGCGTAGCCCCCTAGTTCTCAGCAATTTTCGTTGCCCAAAATGTTTTTGGCGTAAAATTTTAAGTAGAAAACATCTATCAGAATGCTTTAATTTGTATCTTGTCTACAGGTCCATTGCAATTCCTCAGATTTTTTTTTAACCCGCACCTCTTTCCACCGTGTTCTCACCCCCGCCTAGCAAAGAGTTCAGATCTAAATGCCAGACTTGTTCGGTCTCTGTTCCAGATAGGTATTGCCATCGGGTTCGTGGTGCCACCGGAGATCGTGAACGAGGCAGCCAACCCAGCAGTCATCGCTGAGCAACTCACCATGCTGTACCTGGGCATGGCCATAGCTCCGACCATAGTCTTTCTGCTCATCATCGTCTGTAAGTAATGTTCTGCGAGAATGCGCTCATGATTTTTCAGATAAATTAGTAAAATTTTAGCGGCTCTGGTGCTTGCACTAGAGCTGCTATTCCGGACGGTCCCAGCTGGGGAGTATCATTGGACCATGTTACATTGGAGAGACCGCGCGTTGGTTAATGGGAATCGGCGCCATTTTCGGCTATGTTCCTTGTCATGACTTTATTTTATTGCATATTGTTTTATTGTTAGCCAATGCTATGTTGTGTAGTGTATTTTTGGAATCATGGTGATACAGTCNGGGCATTTCCGGGGCCCCCGTCTCTGCCGTGTTAAGGAAGGGCGCTGTTTGAGCCTTATGACGTTGCCGTATTTCCTTCAATAAAAAACCGAATTTACCTGGAACATTTTTAGTATTTTTATTCCAAATCTTCAAAAAATGAGTCACTAAATTGTTTGTTTTCAATTTAATTCTCTGAAAGTACCGGGTGAGTAGACGACATTTTATTATTTTTGGGGCAAAAATCCTGGAAAACCCCGCTTCTAAAAAGTCCAAATACTCGAAGAAATTTGAAACGCGGCGGAATGGCGGAAAAATGATGGAAGTGATGCACAGCGGCTGTCAAATCGCTATCTTCTCTCATTTTCCGCTTCGCAGTTTCGTATCCCGATTGTTTTCATGTACGTGGAGTAGAAAGACGTCTGGCGGAAGTCTGAAGCCCTTGCTTGCTTCTGATTGGTGCCCGATGACATCATTCGATTCTGCGCGAAATCAGGGTGTTTTAAATTTGCGGAGCATTGCGGGTTTTTAACTGCGTATTTCTCGGTTTCTGAGTTACTTTCTGTAAAACTTTTTGAATTTTTGCGCTCCACTAAACTCCAAATTTAACCTTCCCCCTCAACCCTTTTGTATTTTCACTGATGTAACCTTGATTTCCATGTGAATACACAGAGGTGTAAATGGCCTTAGATACTAAAGCACCGCTTTAAAAGAAACTTATCTTACTACTACTATTCGCGTTTTTAAAGTGCGCATCGTGTTTGACCCGTCACTTGCCCTTAGGCAAATGTTTTTGCAAATCCAAATTCGTCTATGGTATAGTGACCCATTTTGTTTCCGATTGTTCAACTATGCATATTTAATCTCGCAAATGTATATTTTATCCGGGGAAATTTGGCAATTCTCTAAGAATCATACGGCGTTTTTATGCCGGAGGAGAAGTTCCGAGGAGGTGAGAAGACATCGCGCATAGTGACAGGCTCTGCACTTACATAGTGGATTTGACGGATCTCATGATGAATCGGACTTCATTTTGCAGATAGGAACTACAATTTCTGGCTTAGATTGGAAAGAACATACGTACCATTAGTTTCCCTATGCACGTAAGTGTTTTTACAGATAAGCCTGGCATTATCATAGAAATGTTAACTATCACAGTTAGGAGTTATTTTCAGCAATTTTCGTTGTCCAAAGTATCTTTGGCTTAAAATTTCAAATTGAAAACATGCATCAAAATGCTTTAATTTTTAGCTTGTCTACAGGTTCATTGCAATTCCTCAGAATTTTTTTTTAACCCGCACCTCTTTCTACCCTGTTCTCACCCGCGCCCAGCACTGAAAAAAAAATCTCGGTGTATTTACCAAGAAAAGGGTAAAATTACAAAGAATTCAGGGTTCTATTTGATCCTAGTTTTTTCTTGGTAATTTTACTGGACCTTGGTAAAAACGCCAATATTTTTTATCGACTGTGGTAGAATTACCAAAATAAAATGGCAAAGTTACCGGGAATTGATTACCAATAAAAGTGGCATTCTTACCTGAGAAAAACAGTAAAAATACCGGTTTTTAGGTAGCGTCTTAGTAAAATTACCAATAATTGGTAGAAAAAAGTGAGATGGTAAAGGTACCAACGGACCTTGGTAAAAACGTCGAGAATTTTTTTTCAGTGAGCAAAGAGTTCAGATCTAAATGCCAGACTTGTTTGGTCTCTGTTCCAGATAGGTATTGCCATTGGGTTCGTGGTGCCACCGGAGATCGTGAACGAAGCAGCCAACCCAGCAGTCATCGCTGAGCAACTTACCATGCTCTACCTGGGCATGGCCATAGCTCCGACCATAGTCTTTCTACTCATTATCGTCTGTAAGTAATATTCTGCGAGAATGTGCTCGTGATTTTTTCTGCGAAAATCTTATCTGATTTTTGAATGAGATTAAAATCAAGAAAACGCTGAGAAAACAGCACTGGAAACAAACACATTGGATTTAGAGTCCAGACTCTTAAAAACATCGACAAGAAAAAGTACTCTTGATTCGATCGGAATCTTGCTTAAATCAAGAACCAAGCCTCTTAATTCAAGCGGATTTCGTTTTGATTCAAGCAAAAATTGAAACAAGACTATTTTTTCTTGTCAATGTTTTCAAGAGTCTGGACTCTAGATCCAATGTGTTTTTTTTTCCAGTGAGCTTGAACAAAATTCGGGATTNTGTACATCAGTGACAAAATGTGTCTAGGCCCTCATTCTTGACTACAACTACTGTCGCCAGAGCCGCTCTCCGACGCGAATGCGTTGGAGCTTCCTGCTTGTTTAAAATTTAAAAAGATCTTATCAATAAAAATTTAAATTTCTGTTAAAAACTAGGATCAGATACCCTATTATTTAGAATAATTGTAACTGAAGCAGTAAAAGAGAATCTTCAAACTCAAAAAAATTTGGTGGTAGTTCAACCTAACTAGAGGAATCTGCTCTGTGAATGAGATTAAAATCAAGAAAACGCTGAGAAAACAGCTTGAACAAAATTCGGGGGGGGGAGATATTTCGCAGAAATACGACGGAAAAAATCAACAAGGTGTGAAAATACGAGATTAGATTTGTCTTATATCCATATTCTTACCGGAAAAGCGCTCGGACAATTTTTAATAAGTTAATCGGCTGGGTCACGCGCCGAAAAGATTCTTCCGAAAGGGCGGGATTTTAGATTTTATGCACGGTTTTTTCAAAGCCCCTCCTCCTCCCTTTTGGCTCAGAATTGTTACGTAACGCTGGGATTGACTCCATCCCCCTCGTAGCGCACCGTAACCCTGGCTCAAACCATCCCTTCCCCCCTAAGTGCGTTACGTAATACTTGAACGGCCCCTTTTCACATGCAGATTTGGTCACATTTTCGTTTTCCCTCATTTTCAGACAGTGGTCCCATTCCATGTCCGTCACAAGTTCCGGGACTCGGAACTTTTTTTTCAAATTCCTCCCACTCCATAACCATCAAAAGTTTCAAGAAAGCTCCAGAAAATCAGAGACAAGAGACCCTCCACTGGCCTCTTGGCGACAGTTGGAAGCTTTTACTTTCGGGAACTCAACAGTTCCTTATGGATAATGATAAGGGAGCAACAGTCATCACCCTAATTTTGACTGTTGACCTACCTTCATGGTGGATGATGAGCTTCGGGTGACGTCATGAACCAAACAAGTTTCCCAAACTTCGGCCATTTTCGGCTTGTTTGCAAAACAAAACTGCCAACACGTTGTTAAACATCAACCATGTAGGTAAGTCAACAGTAGAATGCTGAAGTCCCGAAAGTAAAAGCGCTTCCACCACGGCCAAGATACTAGTGGAGGGTCTCTCGTCTCTGCGAAAAATGCAAGAGATCCGGAAAATGTCGGAAATTTCAAATGCTCCGGAAAAACTTTAACAAAATATCGAAAGTTCCGGAATTCGGTACTATAGTTCCAGGAAACGGAGCACTGTTTTCAGAAGGGATGAAAAACCCGTGAAGTGTAGCCAGTCACCGCGGCGCCAACCCCCGGTTTTGAATGCAGCTGCACGTCAGCGAAACCATCCCCCTTTCTTCAACCCCCTCCTCTCATCCTGCCCCCACCCCCGGCCCTCGACTCAAGGGCCCATCGAAAGATGATTTATTTTACCTATGAATAATGCAAGCATGGCGGGAGGCGGCGCGGCGGAGGCTAGGCGCCAACGGCCCGAGGGGTGCGCCGGCCTACATGCGTGATCATGCGTGACGCGTGATTCGGATCCGTTTTTATGGCCACTAACTACCCCTTCCCCTTCACTCACCCCCCTCCTTTCTGTGCCGTTTTTCGTGTGTGAAGAATCCACGATGTTGCCATTTTTGCCCGGAATCTGTGGGAGCCAGTGTTCGAGACTCACCTTTGAATTTTAGGAGCCATGTGGCGCATCAAGCCCAATTTTTAGGCGCCATTGAAGATTTTTTAGGTGCCAAATCGACTTTTTGCCCATATATTACGGCGCATTTAGTGACAAGTTGGACGCAAGATATTTTCGTAACAGAACTAGTAAGTAGCTGTAACTTGGGGAAGACGAAAGCACTAAGAGTGAAATCGTGAAGAATAGAAAAAGCTTTCACGTGCAGTGCTGGAAATTCTGAGTTTCTTTCATTCAAATAGATTTGTTTTTCTTTCTTCATGTGATTTCCTACGAAAATCGGCAGTTTTTTAGGGGGAAATTTTTAGGGGCCACGTTGCGTTGGCGCAGAGCCTTCATTTTTTAGGCGCTATGGCCGATTTTTTAGGCGCATTTATTGGCGCAATGGCGCGGCGCCTGTGAGTTTCAAACACTGGTGGGGCCATTCAAGTATTACAATAATAACAATATTAACAGCTGGTAACAAGGCTAATTATCACATAAATACCACCGAACGTTTCGGCTGAAGACTCAGCCTTCCTCAATTGGATAAAAACAGTAACAACTTTTAAAACTCTAAAAACTCATACTTGGCTGTACCTTTCAAAGCGAGAAAAATGTTGTTTTCCAATGTTGTATCAATGTGATAAGAACATTTTTCTCGTTTTGAAAGGCACACCCAAGTAATAGATTTTTAGATTTTTAAAATGTTTGCTGTTTTATCCAACTGAGGAAGGCTGAGTAGTATCGACCATTTTTTTTCGTATTTTGTATTTTTTGCGATGGTAAATCGTTGTGATCTCCAGCAATGATCTATTTCCAAAGTTATTCTGCTGAATGTTACTCGCACTGAAAAAAGAACACATTAGATCTAGAGTCCAGACTCTTAAAAACATCGACAAGAAAAAATACTCTTGATTCCATCATATTCAAGCTTAAATCAAGAACCAAGCCTTTTAATTGGAGCGGACTTCCTTTTGATCTAAGCTTAAATCTGATTGAATCAAGAGTCCTTTTTCTTGTCAATGTTTTCAAGAGTCAGGACTCTAGATCCAATGTGTTTTTTTTCCAATGCGATGTTTGGGAAAGTTGTCCTTTGTATGATACCATGTTAAGGACCTCCTTAAACTCTCCTTAGTCACCTCCTAAGGAAAGGAACCATTTGAGGAACGACTATGCATACGACTCTCTCTCATGGTGTAAAAATGTCGAATTACGCCTAAAGAAAGGCAGCAGGGAGCCTCTTCATCGCAGAACACGAACGTTCTCATGCACCGATTTGCGTTCGCGTGGGTGATCCCTATTCTGCCCCGAGGAATTGAAATGTTATCCCAGGCGGGAGAGCTCATGCATTTTTCGGGGGAAAAAGGTTATTAAGAGCCATTTTAAAACGCCCTTTCCACCATACAACATGGAAACGGATAGGGGAGCTTAACCGTGGACGACTTTTTGGAGCACGCTTTGAATAGCAGAATTTTTTGAATGCAAATCAATTGTGAGTTACCAAAAAATCACGCATCGCGGTTTAAGCGTTGCTAATTCTCCATTGTGCTATGGACAGCAGTAGACCTATCCACATGGAATCTTTTATGAGAAGCGTCTATCTTTAGCGGAATATTTGGTTTCAGGACGATGGAGATGTTGCATGTGTGAGGAATTTGCGATTTGACTGTTGATTTTTATGTGAAAGTTCGCGAGAAACACGATGGTGCTACTGGTTTTCTCTGAAATCATCTCCCGAGCTCAAAAAGACCTCTCAAGTTGAGGCCAAAATGGCGGGGATATCCCCCGCTATCCTGAGAGTCCACCTCTACACGAAGACATCAAACTCTCCATGCAAAGATAGGGAGCAAATACATTAGCAGGCTTGCCGTGTTTTCAGTTTTGGAGTCCCCAAATAAATTGGCAGCCCTATCAATGTATTTGCTCCCTATCTTTGCATGGAGAGTTTGTCTTGATGTAGAGGTGGACTCTCAGGATAGCGTGGGATATCCCCTTCATTTTGGCCTCGATTTGAGAGCTTTTTTTGAGCTTGGGAGATGATTTCAGAGAAAACCAGTGGCACCATCATGTTTCTCGCGAACTTTTACATACGAATCAATTGTCAAATCGCAAATCCCTCACACATGCAACATCTTAATTCTGCCGTGCTAAGGAAAACGCCGTATGAACTTCCACGTGTTGCCAAATTTCCATTCATGAAACACGAATTTCCTGGTAAACTTATGAATATTTGTCTTCTAATTTCTCAGATAGTGTTGTTTGCTAATTCACCTGAAAGTTGTTGAAACCGACGAGTTTGCGTTAGAAAGCACACAAAGTTCTATGGGGGCAAGGCTCATAGTGATATGAATCAGTGATTCGTATTTCAGGGCAGATTATGAAAAATCAGTATCGGAAAGTCGGTGAGAACGAAAAAACACCAACTCGGAAATTTTTAAACGCTTAATTCTCTGTCATCAAACATGGCGTATCGATCTCAACTTGGTGCTTTACAAAGTCTCTAAGTACTTGTCCTTCGGCACCAGAAAGGTTTTTCTTAAACTATAACTTCTTCGCCCGTTGCGCAGTTTTAGGTGTTTCCTGAACAATTTTTTTCCCGAGTTGGTGTGTTTTCGAACTCACTGATTTATATTGTCTTCAATGTAGGTACGTCTTATTTTTCTGGATTTTGAATAATTTCGAGTGTTATTTTCAGATTTCGAAGGTGAGCCACCGATCCCCCCGAGTTTGGCGCAGGCGACGGCAATCCAAGCGAACACGGCCTCCAAGTCCTATTCGCAGTCGGTGAAGGAACTTCTCACCAATAAGAACTTCGTCCTGCTCTTGGCCAGTTTTGGCCTCAACATCGGTGCCTTCTACGCTTACTCAACGCTCCTCAATCAGCTCTTCCTCGAACACTTCAAGGTACCCAACACTGAAAAAAAAACACATTGGATCTAGAGTCCAGACTCATGAAAACATTGATAAGAAAAAATACTCTTGATTCAATCAGATTTAAGCTTAAGTCAAAAGGAAATCCGCTCAAATTAAGAGGCTGGGTTCTTGATTTAAGCTTAAATCCGATTGAATCAAGAGTATTTTTTCTTGTCGATGTTTTTAAGAGTCTGGACTCCACACTGAAAAAAAAATCTCGGTGTATTTACTAAGAAAAGGGTAAAATTACCAAGAATTCTGGGTTCTATTTGATCCCAGTTTTTTCTTGGTAAAATTACCATTTATGGAATCGGTAATTGTACCGAGAAATCTCGGTAAAATTTTTACTTTCTCGGTAATTTTACTAGACCTTGGTAAAAACGCCAATATCTTTTATCGACTGTGGTAGAATTACCGAGATAAAATGGTAAAGTTACCGGGAATTGATTACCAATAAAAGTGGTATTCTTCCCTGAAAAAAACAGTAAAAATACCGGTTATTAGGTAAACTTACCAGTCTGTCTTGGTAAATTTACCAATAATTGGTTAAAAAAGTGAGATGGTAAAGGTACCAACGGACCTTGGTAAAACGCCGAGAATTTTTTTTCAGTGAGTCCAGACTCTTGAAAACATTGACAAGAAAAAAAACTCTTGATTCAATCAGATTTAAGCTTAAATCAAAAGGAAATCCGCTCAAATTAAGACGCTGGGTTCTCGATTAAAGCTTAAATCCGATTGAATCAAGAGTATTTTTTCTTGTCGATGTTTTTAAGAGTCTGGACTCTAGATCCAATGTGTTTTTTTTTCCAATGAAACTCACAGAGACAAAACATTCGGACTGCGTTAAGCAGAGAGGGACCAAGCCAAATTAGCTATTGCCGAATTTAACGGAGCAATTTTTTCACTAGAGAACGTTTGTGTGGATTCCTTTGAAATTATTGAGGAATTTGCTTCGTGCTATCCAAAAAGTTCACAGAACTTTGCAGAAAACTCCGCACAACCGTTTTCGTGTAAAAAATTATACTGCCCGATTAAAGTTGGCAGTAGCTGATGTCGTTTGGTTCCTTTCTGCTTATCGTGGTCCATTTTAGAGTTACCACAAATAAACAATGTAGTAGTCTACGCTACTTTTCGCCTGGTGGTGGTCGATGAGCAACTTGCTGAGGCATAAATCCAATGAAATTCGCTTAACGATGACTGCGATGAAAGTCGGGTGAGCACTTTGCGAGGCGAGTTTGGAAAAAAAATGGAAACCGGTAAGACTATTGAATTCAGATGGAGCCATGACGAACTATTGATAGCGCCTGGATCAACTGGATACAATTATTCGTGCTTCGTGGTTCTCCGCGTTGCATATTCAAAGTTTTGAAGGCGCCCTGCCTTCAGCCTTCATTAGTCTTCACAAATATGCATGTGCTCATTATTTTAACAGCTTTTTGGCGCCCCTTGACTTTCATGGAATAGTAGTTCGGACAGCACGGAAGTGGAGTATGATGTATCTTTCAGGGATTTGTGAAGGATGTTAGACAATTGAAAAATCACCAATGATTGATAGATTGACCGTCTAATCGTTTCTAAAAGCACCGCGATATCTTTCTAATTAGAAAACTGAACATTATGAATCAGAGTCAGTTCAAACTCACTTCCTTTCACGTTGTCTGGTTTCTTCTCTTGCTTTATACCGAAAATCCCTCTTCAAAATTCTCCGTTTGACAGCGCATAGCGACGTCCAATGGGAATTCGCCTGCATATTTGAGAAATGTGACTGTGTGAACCCGACACCGGAGGTTAAGCAGAGCAGCGTTGCGACGTCGTTTTAAACTCGCACATTTCACGTCACGTATACGAAAATAAGCAAATTTGACGCAAGGTGTAGCCCGTGCAGTTGGCGGGTGTCACATCGAGTGATTAGCGATGGGAGTGTGCAAATCCATATCCACCTACCCCAGCGCAATGACATTTGCGTATCGAATTTTAATATTCATGAACTGTCCCCTGAACTATGTTGACAAATCGCTTTTATCGGAAACTCGTACCATCTCCGCGTCCTGTCATCTCCGGAAGACTTTTTTTTTCTTTTTTAGAAGAAAGGCTCAGCTGAAAGAAAAATTTGACTTAAGTTGCATCATTTCTGCTCATAATTCATTTTTCTCGCATGCACTTGAGCAACAAACTGCATCAATTCTGCTGCTGGGCAATATGCACGAATCTACTGGCATCTACTAGCTATCTGCTGGCTACTGCTATCTACTGGCACTTGATCGACAGAAAATGTATAGGATATGTATTTATGAGCCACAAAAACAGCCCAACTTGACTTTTTCAGCGCCTTGACCCGAAATTCCCGCCAAAAAAGCGAAAAATCGCGTTTTCTCAAAAACGGCCAAACTACAGATTTCGCGGCTTGTTGATCCTCATTCAGTAGGCCTTCTAGTTGACATTTCCGCAAAAAAATTGCGGGTGGTATGTTGACCGCATGAAAAGTGTCTAAAACGTACTGTGTGTGGTGATGTTTTCAGGACGGGATGGAGGACGCCGGTCAAGTGGGTCTCACGCTGGTCCTGGCTGGAGTCGTTGGTTCCGTCGTGTGGGGCGTTGTACTCGACAAAACCCACAAGTACAAGTAAGAATCTCTTTCTGTTTTGATCTCTTATCTTGGTGCAAGTGTGATGCCAATACGGAAACAAGAGACCTTCCACTGGCCTCCTAGTGACAGGTGGAAGCTTTCACTTTCGGGGTTTTGACAATTCCTTATGGACAGTTATTAGGGAGCAACAGTCATCACCCTAATTTCGGCTGTTGACCTACCTACATGGTTGATGATGAGCTTCGGGTGACGTCATGAGCCAAACAAGTTTCCCAAACGTCGGCCATTTTCGGCGTGTTTGCAAAACGAAACTGCCAACACGTTGTTGAACATTAACCGCGTAGGTAAGTCAACAGTAGAATGCCCAAGTCCTGAAATTAAAAGCTTCCACAATAGCCAAGATACTGGTGGAGGGTCTCTTGTCACTGAGTCACTATGAAACAAGTTCTTCACTACGAGATCAGTATTAAATGGACCAGCTCCGCTTTTCATAGAAACCTCTGTAGACGGTCTCAGCTCGTAGATTATATAATAATACTGGGAGGTAAGCCCCCTGACCGCTGCGCGGCTCGACTCTTAGAGGGTGCTTAGCGGGCTCCCGTGGGTTAATGTACATCGAATGGGCTCATCTAGGGACTATTTCCTATTGAAAATCACAGAAACCATGAGAATTGGTCTAGTAGATGTTCAAAACGCGGTAAAACGTGAAAATGTACATTGTTTAAATGTGAGAATTCACGACGTTATCACGCAATATACAAATATCTGGGCTATATTTCCAAAATTTGAATAGAGGGGGCTTCTTTGAACACTATCGCCTGTTGATAGCCGCAAAAATCATGGAATTCAACCCGATGGGTCAGTTGCGCTGGTCGCAGAATTGTGTTTTAATGCTCGATTCTTGTAGATTAGCTAAAAATATTAAAATCCGCCCAAACCGCAACTTTCTATGCTAAACATCAAGCATGCAAGATCCCCTTGAAAGGTCGAGTTTTTGATGTCATCCACCGCGGTAATGATACCCTTCGTTTCTATCACCTTGGTTTTATCAGTCAGGGAGACATACATTAGTACTGGTTACTCTTCGTGAAACGCGGATGAAAGCAAGGTGGAAGAAACCAAGGGTGTCATTACCACGGTGGATGACGTCATAAACCCGACATTTCAAAGGGCGATATCTCGGTTAATTTTGAACGTAGAAAGTTGCGGTTTCGACGGATCTTAATATTTTTAGCTAATCTACAAGAATCAGGCATCAAAACACAACTCTGTGATCAGCGCATCTGACCCATTGAAGGGTAGAGAGAACCTTGAAGAATTGAATAAAAATTAGGGGTTCACAGAGGCAATGGTAATAATAAAGTGAAATATTGTCGGTAGAAATTCAATTGAAAGTTCGGTAGTTTTTTCTGAACTGTAAAATGAGACATAGTCTCTGCAACGTCACAACTTGAGATACTAATTTCCCTAATTTCAGCATCAAAATACGGCAAAAATATTTGCACAATGAGAGGAGCCTCTGAGCGAGTGGCAACACTGCTAATTGAATCGAAAGTCCATCAATCATAGGAATCCCTTTATGTGTCATCGATGAATTCAGGCAGAGTTCGGGAAGGCGAGAAGTTTTGACATTGACTTTAGCTTCTGAAGTGGAGGAAATAGACCCCCATACAAATTCAAATTTAACGTAGCCCTTCGTGTAGTTGTAGCAGGATAACATTCTAAAGAAGTTGACCACAAGATGAGATTGGAAATAAAGTAGTTATTTTTTTTTAAATGAATATATTACTTTATTTTAAAAATATTTACAATCTTAAAACGTGGCAAATATTTGTAAACCCTTTTTAAGCGATGACATCGTTTATAATCTCAATGAGCCGTAGCTGTGTTGAAAGAAACAATACAAAAATGATTGTAAGAGGAATAAAAACCAAGAAGCACGCAATGTTTGGTTTTAACCCATTTGTACATCGATCTTTAAGAGTCAAATACGTCCAATTTTCAGCAATTGATTACGCGTACATGACGCTGCAGCAGGGTAAATGCACAAAATATAAAAGAAAAAATTGAATTGCTTGGAAATCATTTAATATGACACGAAACCACGTTAATATTTACAAAATACACATTATATTTACCTTATAATAGATGTTTTTTTATCATTGAGCTAAATGATAATAATCCATGCAGAGTGCGCAAATGTTGCAAAATCATGAGTTGAAAAACGCTGACCTCGCTAGTTCAAATATTAGAGCCTAACCCAGAGCGGAGCAGCGCGCGGCGCTCTGCCAGCGCAAAACGCGCACTGGCGCGGCGCCTACAAACCTAAGTGGATACTTCACGCATTGTGCAATGCGTGAAGTATCCACTTAGGTTTGTAGGCGCCAATGCGCGTTGGCGCTCCGCGCTGGCCGCCCACCCGCCCGCCGGTATGCCGTGCCGCGGCGCCTGAAGCAACTATTTCACAACAGAGTAGTTGAACAGTATCTTACGAAATTGAAGACGCTCCAACATATTAAGAATGACAGGCATCCTTTAAGAGCACGGAGCTTTCCTCGCAAAATGAATCAAGATACGACGGCACACAAAGAGAGCTGTAGTCGAAAAACCCACTAGGTCCTAGCATCCGTATTTCATAACATTTAGCATAATTTTGAAAATATATTAGAAAGGAAAGTGACTCAATTTTGGCGCAGAAAAATTCTTGAATATGCCGTCAAGAATATTTTATTTGGAATCAAGAATAAAATAGCTGAATGGAACCAGGTTTCTGCTTGACGCAAGTGACTTTTCTTTTTATATGAACATCTCTTCTTCTTTAAACAAGCATTATTTTCTGTATTGATTCATTAGAAAATCTTCTCGGCGGTAAATGAGCATCTTCTTCCTTGAATCAAGCCACTTTTTCCTCAAATGGAGTTTAAAAATCATGATACACGTTATTGAATGCAGATACTCGGACTTAGTAAGTTTTTCGACTACCGCTCTCTTTTTGTCGTCGTCACTAGATTTAATTTGCGAGAAATATTCGTGCTTTTGAAAGATGCTTTCAATCATGATACGTTGAGGTGCCTTCAATCTCGTATGATACTGTGCAATACCTCCGTGGCGAAATAGTACTCGTAGCTCGAAGCACTGCGGCACGCCGGCGCGTCGTCGCGAAGTTATCATACACAGAAAAAATCTAAGAGTCTTTACTGTGGCAAATCAAGTGGTTTTTTCGGTTCAGGTATAAAAAGATAGGATTTTCTCGGAGGATAATAATTAAGTCCTGTTGCACGAAAGAAGTGTGGAGTGTTACAGTGAATTTGCCCTCGTGGAAATGACGCTTTCTCATTTCCACCAAAAATAGCAATTATATATTTTTCTCCGTTTGGCCTGACAAAAAAACAAAAAAAAAAACCAGCAACTTTTAAAGATTAGTTTTTTAATATTACGCAATGGAGTTGCTCATTCTCCCATTTAAACAATGTAAATTATTATCTTCTGTTACACTTCCTTCTAGCTTTCTACTGGGCCGATTGCCATGATTTTTGCGCCTATCGACAGGTGGATTACATTTTGCAATAAGGAACCAGTATCTCTGGCTCTTCTGTAAAAGCGCCTACCTGCGTAGGGAAACTAATAGCATTTATGTTGTTTCTTAAATGAGCCAGAAATAGTGGTTCCTTATTGCAAAATGATGTCCAGGTAATAGTCCGGAGATGAGCCCGATTTATTTGGATCTTAGGAATATGACCCAAGTTTTTCATATAAGGGTTGACTGGGAAGCTAAGCAATGTGAGGGGCAATAAGCGACATTTGAAGTTATTGCCAATACCAAATGACGGGAATTTCGGATTTGTCAGAAAATTGCACTAAACGAGAAATGTTGGAGGGCGCGAAGCATCCTCTAGGGGTTGGGTCGCATAGCGGCCAAGGGGCATAGAGCCCGAGTATTTCTATATTTTCTATTAACACTGATGTATGTCTCATTTGCAATGAGCCCATTTGGTTGAAGCATGGACGAATAATGATAAAAGAGAGTTTTCTAGCCTCCTCGATTATTTTTGTCAGGTTTTCTACAGTTTCCAAGAAAGTAACTTCAAGAGGGTGAAATGAGTCGAACCCGGGTTGACGTTTTACTATTCCATGTTACAGAGAAACCACACTAGGAGTGTACCTCATGTCTGGACTGGGTATGTTGGCTTTCACCTTTATGCTCCGGGCTGAAAGATTGATTCCGGTTTACGTCACCTCGGGATTTTTAGGGTGAGTGAATTATTTATCACTTTTGCCTTGCTTCCTCCTCTCGTAAAATTCACGTTACACGCCGCAGCGGTGTGCATGAAAAATTTCTCGCAATAGTCCAAGTCAACTTTCCCGCTGTTCGAAGCAAGAAACTATACGCGGACCGCGTTTAACAGAATGAACCAAGCCACATTAGCTATTGACAAATTTACCCAAGCAATTTTATGTTTCAAAAGAGAACGTTTGCGCTGATCATTTTGAAAATTTTAAGTAACTTGCTTCGTGCTGAAGAATCTCTGGAATTTGCACACGAATTCGCCCAACCGTTTTCATGTAAAAATCAAATTGCCCCGTTAAATTTGGCAATAGCTGATGCGACTTGGTTCTTTTCAAACTTAACGCGGTCCAATTTACTTCAGATTTTCTGATCTTTTGAGCGTTCACAACGCCACGCGTAGTGGACGCGTCATCTGGCGATTTTTTCGAAGCAGCCCGGTAACATTGTAACATGATATCACTTAAGCATCCCCGCTTTGCTTTATGGGGATTTTCACCATTTTTTACGGTGGCAAAATATTTTATATTTTTATTATTTGTTTGTTAATAATTGTTAATGCTTACGTTTATCTTCGGTACGTAGCACTTTATGCAATGATGGTACGCATTTATTTGACATTATTTAGACTTTCTTCGAGGAAACGTTCACTTTAATAACACCCTTATGTCAAATTCCAGTTCTCTTTATATTTGTGTATCTTTCAGTGATTCGTTTTTTGGCGCTGATCTCACTGCACATTCATATCATTCGCGGTTTTTGGGTGCTAAATAGACTCCGGCACCGAATTTCACTCCTCGATTTTTTATTGTGTAGCGTGAACTGCCCCATTAAAAATTATTGTACACAATACTTTCGCGTTTATACCTTTAATGTGCTCTTTGTCCAGGTTCTTCATGAACGGTTATTTGACGGTCGGGTACGAATTTGGAGCCGAGCTGACGTATCCACACTCTGAGAGCACGTCGTCCGGGCTGTTGAACGCTGCTGGTGAAGTTTGCGGTGTAACAAGTGTGCTCGTAGCAGGAGCCGTCTTCCAGAATTACGGTAAGAAAGACTCCTAAACTGGACGTTTTAAGGTGATTCGATGGACGCCATATTTTGTGTCAGAACGGCATGCGATATATCGCATCAATGGGTTCCATTTTTTCAGCTATTCGTCATTTTTCTCCAATTTCGAGATCGCAATTCTGTTTCAGGAGACTAAAACACTCACTTACCAATTTTAACAAAGAAATTTAACGTAATAAAGGCGTAATTTTTTCAGAGAGAAAACATAGCAATCGATACTGATATCGAAACTGCGCTCGAATGCGACGTTTTCTCTTTAAAAAAACCACGCCTTTATTACGTTGAATTTCTTTGTTAAAATTGGTAAGTGGGTGTTTTTGTCTCCTGACAACAGAATTGCGATCTCAAAATTGGAGGAAAATGACGAGTAGCTGAAAAAATGGAACCAATTGATGCGATATATTGCATGCCGTTCTGACACAGAATATGGCGTCCATCGAATCACCTTCAGACTAAAAGAAGTAACTAAAATAACATTAATTAAATGAGAAGAAAGTATGTGCGTAGGGTTCACGTGCCGCATTGTTTCTCTCGTTTAATTTATTTCGACGCACTGAAAAAAAATTCTCGGCGTTTTTACCAAGGTCCGTTGGTATCTTTACCATCTCAATTTTTGTTACCAATTATTGGTAATTTAATCAAAACAGACTGGTAAGCTCACCTAAAAACCGGTATTTTTACTGTTTTTTTCAGGTAAGAATACCACTTTTATTGGTAATCAATTCCCGGTAACTTTGCCATTTTATCTCGGTAATTCTACCACAGTCGATAAAAAATATTGGCTTTTTTACCAAGGTCTAGTAAAATTACCGAGAAAGTTCAACAATTTTACCGAGATTTCTCGGTAAAATTACCAATTCCATAAATGGTAATTTTACCAAGAAAAAACTGGGATCAAATGGAACCCTGAATTCTTGGTAATTTTACCCTCTTCTTAGTAAAAACACCGAGATTTTTTTCTCAGTGCGTGCCGTATAGTTTCTTTCGTTTAATTCATTCCGACGGTGAAACTGCAACAATGCGTATTTCGGTTGAGGTGTTTCGAAATCCTCGCTCCTATTTTATTTTTATAAGAAGACCAAACCAACATCATGACTTGAAATTTTTACAGAATATTCGTGGCAGAGAGCAGAAAAATCGCTGAAATTTTCAAAAAAAGACATTCATTCGTTTTCTATGTAGAAAATAAAGTATGACAGGAATCAGTGGACGTGGCGTGCTTTGCGATATATCGATTGATCGGCGATTTAAAACGATGGAAAAGGATCGATGAACAGGGTGTTCGCAGCGAACACCTTAATAATCGATTCTTTACCATAGGTTTAAATGGCATAACAATCGATATATCGCAATTCACGCCACGCCACTGACAGGAAGTCTCCAACGTCGCAAACCGAGGTACGCATTTCTGCTGTTTCATCATTGATTTGTTGATACTGCCGTGATAAGGAAAAACACCGTAAAATTCGAAAGTCACCAAATTTCTCCTCAGGAAATATTCTTTTTAGAATAATTTTATGAATGTATTTTCTTGAGATTTTCAGACTTTTTAGATCAAATCACGAAAAAAATTCTGTAAAAAATCGGAAGGAAATATTCACAAATTTTTCCGAAAATTCGTGATTTCCCGACGGAAATTTGGCAACCCTTGAAGGCTTATACGGCGTTCTTCCTCAGCACAACGATATGGTTCTTGCCGGTATAAATACGCTTAACTGCAATAACTTTTTATACTTTCGGACGTGCTTTGAGCTCTGAGCACAGTATTTACCTGCTCGCTCCACGGGAACAATTGAACCACATTTTGCAATTAGGAACTATAATTTCTGGCTCATCTGTAAAAACACTTATGTGCATAGGGAAACTGATGGTACATACGTTGTTTCTAAACTGAGCTAGAATTTATAGTTCTTAATTGCAAAATTTAGTCCAATTAGAACCCTTGCAGAATCACGAAAAAAGAAAAAAAAGAGAAGAATAAGAACAATAAAATACGACACGAAGTCTGCAAACGTCTGATAAGCGTATTTACGCGGTTTTACGCGTAGTTACGGCGTTTAGGTTTACGATGCACTAGGCTAGCAAACAAATTAATAAATGGATCGCATTTAGCAATTTGGAACTATACATTCTGGCCCGGTTTAAAAACTACGTATGTGCCATTAGTTTCCCTATGCACATAAGTGTTTTTTCAGATGAGCCAGAATTTATAGTTCCAAATTGCAAAATGCAGTCCAAATGTAATTCATTGTTCAACTACGTCATCAATTCTCTTTTCTCAGGAGACTTCGCGACGGATCTGGGCCTGAGTGCTATGCTCCTGCTAGGCCTCCTCCTTTCAATATTCATCGACGGCAGTCATCTTCGACGGCAGGAGGCAAGTAGAAGACCTGTCTACGTCACTCCGGTTATTGCCAACATGACGTCAGACTCCATCGACTCCAAACCTAGGAAGTATTCAAAATAACAACCGCAGAAACTAGCCCGACATAAACAATCTTTCTCATTATTTCATCGCCTCACGGCTTATCAGTTGTGATCCTTTCAAATTGGTAACATTAGGTTTACTTTACTCAAATGCATTGGAATCACTTGATTCTCGGTAAGTAAACTTGCCTCGCCTGGAATCGATATTTACAATGGATTTGAACGGAGCAGTTTTCCTAAGGCACGAATTTAAATATTTTGATTGTTTTTCTTTTTAAAAGTTTACGTGCACCACGATTCGCGCAACGAAAATACCTATTGACAACTTCAAACCAAGATAATGACGTTTATAGCTAGCACTGATTACGAAAATTTCAAATTTCCCGCTTGCATGAAAAACAAGAGTCTACTTGAACCAAATGGCGCATTGCGAAGGTTTTGGCAGGCTCCTCGACGAGCGATGTTCCTTAATCCTTAATCTGTGTTGTTTAAAGTGCAAAGAACGTGCACTAGCCGGGGATATCGAGGTTGTCATTGTCATTTTGTCATGCCGCAGAGACGCTTACGGTAGAGTACCTATATTGAGAGAGTATGGCCACTGGGGTTACCACCTCTGATTGGCTCAGCCATCTTAGGCTAAATGGAGCCCTTAGGACCCAAAAATGGCGGACGCCATAAATTAATGTAATGCAAAATAGAGTCCCTTTATACCCAGAGTTAAGACAACTCACTTTTGGTTGGGCTGAAAGTGGCCTAAAAAAAAATCCAATTCTGATTGGTTCTCGCTCATGGAGGCCGAAACGAGTGCACCAAGATGGCGGTACCTCGAATGTGAACAAGAATAATGAAAATATTACCTAATTGTGGTTTATCAAGAGTAAATTGTTATTTCCATTGGTCCAAAATGAAAATAGATTAAGAAATTATTCACAAACCAATCTCATTTTCTTTTTAATCGATCAATTTGTTGATGTTGTTGTTTTAGTGTGACAGACATCGCAGGATTCCTGATCCTTTTCCCTCAATATCGTTCGTTCGGGTGCACTCGTTTCGGCCTCCATGGCCAGCCAAGGCCGGCTGTCAGTCAGCTGATAATCGAGTTGTCTTAACTCTGGGTATAAAGGGACTCTAATGCAAAATGACTCAAAATGCTTATCGTAACGAGAAATTTACTCAAATGCACTATTGCGACATTTTTACATATTTTTAAGGATAATCGTGTGCAATTTTTGAGAAAAATTATCTTAGATGTAGTAAGGGTTGGCAGCAAGTGCGGTTGGTGATAACCGTCACAAGTTGGCAATGACCCCCCTCCCATCCACAAAAACCAAAACAAAGCACCGCCATTTTTGGGTCCTAAGCCTCTCCATGGGGCCCAGTGGCCATACTCTCTCAATATAGGTACTCTAGCTTACGGTAGCGTTTAGTATGCGATGTAACTAAAGTAGATTGTTGTTTGTCTATGAGCGGGATGTTTGAATTTACGCATAAAAAACGGTAATATTTGGGTTAAGAGTTACGTTCAGTAATTTTTGTTCTACAAATCGTGTCCTTCATAAAATTTTGTCTATAAAACAATTAAACGTTCATCATGATGCTTAAATTGGCACCTTTTCTGGAGGCCCATTCTGTTGTGGTAAGGAAAAACAACGTATGAGCCTTCAGGCGTTGCCAAATTTCTTTTGATAAAACACGAATTTTCCAGTAACTTTATGGAAAATTCCCCTCTGATTTTTTAAACAATTTTGCTCGCAATTTTGTCTATAGTTTTTGGATATTTCTAGGAAAAATATCCATAACTTTCCTCAAAAATGAACATTTTATCGAGGAAATTTTGCAATTCCCGAATGTTCATACGGCGATCTTTCTTAGGACGGCAGCATTGTAAAGCTGCTAACACACGTACACTCCGAATGTACATTTTGGCCTATTGCGCATGCGCGGGCATCGAGAATGTTCCTCATATTGTTCTCTTGAACAACTATAAGTTACAGGAATTAGTAAAAGATCGTCGCGGGTATCTTCTTCTTCTCGTCAAACTGTACATTCTTTTCCAAGAGAATGATGAGTGTACATTCGCGATGCCCGCTCATGCGCAGTAGACCAGAATGTACCTACATTCGGAGTGTACGTGTGTTAGCGGCTCAAGAATTGCGCCAATTTTATTTTGTATCTTGTGACGATAATATCACCTTAACTTTGCGCTGTTACAGAGGATTCATTTTCTGATTCAAATCTTTCATTCTTTGGATAGTGTCTGGTAAATTGTGGTCTTTTAATATAATTGTATCTCAAATATTGGTTATTTTACACGTTGTGTTTAGGATAAGTTATCATTACTCATACTTTGTACAGTGTGTACATACTCAATGTTCTGTTAATTAGAGACTTTTATTTTTACACGCCGTGGACCTTTTCATTTTCTAAAAAAAGGGACTGTGTTTGAAAATCTCATTTCCGATTTCAATTTTTTAGTAGAAAACCAAGTAAAATTTTCGCTTAAACTTTTTTGAAAATAACCTGCGGATGTGCACAATAAACTACAAGGATTTTCGAGTGGGGATGTTCCGTTTCCTACCCAGCTGATGAGTTTACAATTGGTTTCGCCCGAAGAAATTAAAAGAGGAGATGAGATTTTGAAAAATATGGATGTGACTATTTTGACACACTCTATCAAATGTCAATAGAGAGAGAGCAGAGGGTGCGTTGTGACATTGTTACGACAAGGCAACTTCGCACTGGATTTCACACGCATAAAAGGAGAGGATAAAGGAGAGAATAAAACACTCAAACTATTTCAAGAGAAGTTTTAAAAATGTATTTCCTCGTAACAATATTATAATTACAAAGAGAAAAAAGCGGTCGGTGGATTCTTTTGTCCTCTCATGGAGGTAAGAAATGACTTAAAGAGAGATGAAATCATCAAGTAGAAAAAAATAGAAATCATGATTTAGTAAAGTAAATTGGTTCAAAATATTTGGACCATTGTGCTAAAAGTTGAATACACCAGATCAATCACTCAAACCAGTGGCGTGGCGTGCTTTGCGATATATCGATTGTTATGTCATTTAAACCTATGGAAAAGGATCGATAATCAGGGTGTTCGCAGCGAACACCTTAGTAATCGATTCTTTATCATATATTAAATGGCAGAACAGTGATATATCGCAAAGCACGCCACGCCGCTGACTCAAACCAACAACATGTTTTATAAAACTCAACTATAGAACTAGCTAAAACAACTATATATTAGTTCAAACAGGCGAGAGTTTTGAACAATAAAGCCACATGGCTTTCATGGAACTCCAGAACGAACATTCAAAAAACACGTTTTCCCTCATCAAATTCTGCGCTTCAAATTAAAAATGCATGTGCGTGGTTTCATAGTTTTGATGTTCGTGTACTTGAAATTGCATAGCAAACAAAATGAAGGAGGTCTTGAAAGTGAACGGACAAGAAAGAAGATAAATGTACAATACAGGATCACAAAATAGAGCTATTATACAGTTGTTATTTTTGTGTAAAAAAATTGCTGTACCGTAAATAGTATAAGGTCAAGAGGTACTTTACCAATCAGAGAAAAAAAATTAATAAGTAACTTGCACGTAAATCACATGCTTTCACTGGCGAATGTCGTGCAAAACTTTGCGGCAAAGCTCTTTAAAATTTGCAAAATTATCTGCTAATGCCGATATTCCTTTAAGAAAATTGCGACGTCATGTAACACGATTTGCAGCACAATTTTTTCAAATATGCCACACAAGAAATCCTTCATGTGTACGAATTGAAATTTTCTACGTCATCTGTAAATGCCAACATTTTTCTAAAAAAAATTGTGAAAAAATGCTCAAAATTTTGCCGCAAAATTTCTTCAAATATGAAATAACCCCTTCAGGTTTAAGCGACAAAAAAGCAAGTGATAAGAACTGAGTTAAAAAGCTGGGAAAGGTACTGGAGACACACTACCTTGGTCCCAAAGATTCAGGTAGGAAAGATTTAGGAAATACTCGACAACTGATGGATTGGAAGAAGGATACTTACAATAATAGCATTATAAAACGCTCAACAGCTGCGTTGAGACTAACTCGCAGCCAATACTAAGATAAGGAGGCTTAACAGAAAAAGAAGAAAATATCTAGAGACCATGACGCAGTTAATAATTTTCATTTATGATTGAAAAATATATAAAATACGCTCAAAATTCACTCTCATACATCAAAATTTATCCAAATCTCTTTTCATGTTGTACTTCCTCGATTCCTCATTAGAAGTGTCGGCAACGTGTTGACTTGAAATTTTGTAAAAAGCGCTCTCTTTAATTCAGGATAAATGCGCATAAGGATTGAATGCGTTATGTTCTACGACTATGACAGTAAATGTGAGAAGTCAGGAGGACAAGGCGCATAAGTGCAGTTTTTGCTACTTCGAGAAATACGTGATGGAAGATTCGAAATTACAATAAGGAACCTTATGGCGGAAAGAAAGTTCAAACTGAGTTTTTGATGCTTAAAAATCGGAATTTGAGAGCGAATTTTTCGCAGAATGTCCATTGTGACTAGTTTTATTTGAAATCATTTATGTCTCAATTTTTTCAAAAACTGCAATTACGCGCATTGTCCTCCAAGCCCCTCATGTGGCATCAGTATACACAGCATGATTCTCTCAGTGGCGCAGCGTGGCGTGCTTTGCGATACATGGATTGATCTGTCATTTAAACCTACGGAAAAGCGTCGATAAGCAATTGCAACGAACACCTTAATAATAGATTCTTTACCGCAGCTTCAAATGGGGAAATATCGATAATCGATCATTAACGCCGCACCCCTGATTTCTTTGTCTGAGCGACGGAATAAAACTCGGATAATGAAACAAGAAAAGTAAAATTAACTGAAAGGTTTGCAACATGAACTTAGTAAGGCAAGTGAAATACGTAAAACGCTGTACAAATAACAAAGATAAATACATATGATCAGAACCAACGCGGTAATTCTCAAAGTTAATAAAAATTCGATAAAAATACAATCCTAACCAACATAGTTTGTTAAAATTTCATCGAAAATAAAGGTTTAATAAATGCGAATAGTAAATACATGTTTGCGAGAGAAAATAGTTTGAGAATTAAAAAAATAGTTTTCAGTTTGAACATAATATTTACACAGATGAACAAATCTTACAAGTTTATCTTTTTTACAAGACTAAGCGAACATCTACTTCTTTGTGTTTTGTGCCAACTAAGTTCTCACGTGTTTTTAAAATCAGTCAGAAATAGGTTTGAAAAGTGATTTGAGGAAGGAAGAATGGAGGATACTTGACTAAGAATGAAGGAGGATACTCAATTCAGATAAGCAAGATGTAAAAAAAATGTTCTCTTAATCCTAAATAAGCATGCAATTTTACATTTTCTTTAACCAAACAGAAATATGTTTCGTTAAACAGAGAAAAAAGAATGAACCGAGGTTGCAAAACTAAACAAGCGGGAAAGCTATTACGTTCGTATTTGAGAAGCGCTCAGCTGTTTTCTATGTGGGCAAGTTTTTAAGTTCCCCGAAGAAGATGAGTAATATTGAGTGAAACAACTCGCTTCACTATTTTAACTAATGATTTTGAGAAAAGTGCACCACCGTTAATAAAATAAAATATAGCAAAATGATTATCGTCCTTCGCTCTTTGATATCAGAAGCATTGCAGATAAACCTGTTCTAAATGTGCGAGGCTGCCTTATCCGCCCTTTTTTAATTTAGCCGGTGCACTATTTGAACGCAATTCCACTAGTACATCGACGGTGTAAGTCGGCAATCACATTACACGGCATCCCCAGAAAATTAAGAGGGAGTCGAAATCCGAATAGAAATAGAATAAATAGTATTTTTTCTTATCAACAATTTCAAGAGTCAGGACTCTTAAATTACTTTTTCGAATACAATCGAAAAAGTAATCAGTAAGCCAGCAGAATTTGCTCAGTATTTGAATGTTTGTTTACTTCCGGAATTGATTTACTTCCATTAATGATCCCGATCCGATTCAAATCTGTAACGAAGGCGTGGAGCTGCTAATGAAGCCTCGAGTTGGGTTAGGTTAGGTCACGCAACTAAATCAACTCCGCGGTAATGCGGGAGGTGTCGCACGAAAATGAAGGCGCGCAGCGCGCCACTGCTGGGTTGCGCAGATATCTTCTGCAGCTACAAGCTGCAATTCGACGGCGTAAGTCCGCAATCACTTATCTCGTTTGCGGTGTCTGAAAATCTCCGTCTCCATGTTATTCTTTTAAAGGAGAACAAATTGACATCATTCCTTGAAGTTGTTGCAGAATTATCTTCGCACAGAGAAGAAAAATCAAGGCAGTTTTAAAGAATCGTCGTTGAGTAGTTTTCCGTTTAAAAAATAAAGTATGATAGGAAGTCTGTGACGTCGCAAACCGAGTTATGTGATTGCCGACTTACACCGTCGATATACTAGAATGCTGTGGGCAGGTAAAAATCAAAAAGCGCCCTCTATCAGCTGAGCGCTTAACATAGTGGTGTGCTAAAAAAAAAAAAAAAAAAAAAAAAAAAAAAAAAAAAAAAAAAAAATAATAAATAAATAAACGATAAATGATTATTCACTGTCAGATAAAAACTAATTCTTACATGAAAGTAGGCCGAAAACCTGCAAGTATGCTCTCTCATTGTTAGGTCTCATAATTACAATCATACTCACATCCGTTTTTTATCATCAATTAGTGGAAAATTGAAAAAATTAAATCAAGATCTTATCTTTATACAAGTGATTTCATCAACCAACAGGAGATAGCTTTTAAAATAACCGGAAAAATTTCTAAAAACTCGTGTCAGAAGAGTCACTATACACAATATCTCAATCATATCTCACTCTTGAAATTAAATTACTCATAATTTTATAATATGTTCAATCATAAGTATTGCGTCATATTGCCACGGGGATGTGTATCACATAAATCATAAAAGCATGTCCGATGAAAATATTGATTTGAATTAGTCTGACGTCACGCAACAAATGTTTCAATTCAAATCTACTTCAAAGGTAACGTCGCATAAAATAAAGCGAGAATATATTTGGTTCCATCCGGACGCAGCTTTCTACTGTCGACTTAAATAGACCAAACTGCCAACATGAAAATTTTTTAGTCCGACGTGATGTAGAGTTATAGTGACAATTTTTTCTCAGTATTTTCGCAAATTTAGCAAATTTATCCCCCCCCCCTCTTCGTCGTGCATCTTGTACCCTCTCTTCAAGATTTCGCTGAAATCATGCCTCCGTCACACTGAAAATAAAATGTACGAGTACATTTGGTGTTAAGAGAGTATTAGCTCTTCCTTTTTTAAGAATGGACACGAATTATGTTATTATTTGAGTATCAAAATGCAAGATTCCATACAATACATTACAAGAATAGATGACTTTTGCAGTCAGCACCCTTTCTCTGAGAGATAAATGTCACGCAGCGAATAAAAGTGGCACTTTTGAAAACCCTCGTTTTACTCGCTACGATCGCAATTTATCTGCGCTCGTAAAAGGTTTGTTTTATCAATTTGGATGTCAGGATGAATAAAATAATAGCAAAATGTGGTTCGTTCTGCGAGGGAAAACTCAACTTTTAGTGCTGTTATGATAAGACGAAGGGCATGTGCAAATAAAAACGCAAACTGCTGGAGCATACGTTGTAGCTAGGTAGAAACTAAGATCAAATATTCCGTCCGATGTGTTGGCAGATGGTGCAAGTATTGAAATTTTATGTATAGGAAAATTGCCAAGGGTCGTCCCTTCCAGATTGCATACAATGCAAGAAAACGACTAGATCGCCCAGTCCACTTTATGAATTAGTGGCGATCTTTCTTTTTTTTTCTTTTGGCTCCCGCTACTAAATTTGTGACTCGAGATTTGAATTTCAACAACTTTGCAGTTTTGGCCGAAAACAGGTTTGACGGTCTGCTGTTGATTAAAATAAACAAACAGCCATCTCACTAAAAGCAAATGAATTTTCATCGTTACAGAATTTGTTTGCATTGAATTTGTTGGTTTTTATCAATAGCAGACGTTCATATTTGCCTTCGACCAAGACTGCAAAGTTGTTGAAATTCAAATTTCGCGCCACAGATCCAGCGGCGGGAGTCGAAAGCTGAGGTCTGCGGTCGAATAGAGCACCTTCATAGGGAAAGTATGGCCACTGGGCCCCATAGAGGGGCTTAGGGCCCAAAAATGGCGGCGATTTGTTTTGTTATTTAATGATGTGTCTTGAAGGGTCATTGCCAACCTTTGACGGTTATCACTAACTGCACTTGCTGTCAACCTTCATTACATCTAAAATGATTTTTCTTGAAAAAAGTACACGATAAGCCGCGCGTACACCTTTGAAAATACGTCGTGATAATGCATTTGAGTACAATTCCCATTGCGATATACAGATAAAACTACATATTGAGTAATTTTGTACTTATATATATATATGAGTCGCTTTTATAGCGCTCTTTGGCGCTGTGCGACGCCTAATCGCCACAAAGCTCGGTCTTCCCACAGGTCATCAGGGAGTTGACAATCTCTTATCTCATTTAACACCCCCTGTCGCCAACCTCTCACTGGGTAATTTTGTACTTGCGTGTACTTAAAGCGTCCGCCAAAGGTGACTGAGCGAATCTGAGGTGGTAACCGAAGTGACTAAACTCTTCCTATGAAGGTACTCCAGGGTCGAATTTTGTCGGTCCTCTCCACCGTGCTTCGGTATCCTTGGAGCGAGTTACAGACATAAAGACGGAGCGCTAGAAGAAGAAAATGAAGCCACCTCTTCTTTTGGTTAGAGCAGCAGAAAAACTAACTTTATCTGAGATTTCTGTAAGATTCCTCCTTGTTACCAAGCCAAAATAGGTTTATTATAAAAATTCAAAATCCCAACTTTACTTATCGATTCGTTTTAGGCATTTAAAATGAGATTCGAAGAAGAAATATGGAAACATGAAGAGGACAAGTTCAAATCAAATCGTTTCCCGCGCATGGATTCACATTGCCAGAATGGCTTCACTTCTTCCCCGAGCTTTTAGATACGAGCACTCCGTCTTTATAGACTAGAGCGAGTCTCGACCGCACTTAAGTTCGGCTTAGCGCTTCTGATTGATCGGTGGTGCGATTAATATAATCATTTGTTTTTAAAATCTTTGGTACTTTTCATGTAACCTATGTAAGAGCTTAAATAAACTATATCAGGTTATGGGCCCAGCGCGCTTCCACTGCTCTTAATCACATCAGATAAGTGCTCCATTGTGGGCTTGAGAGAGGAGGGTCCTACTTGCTGTGGCTCTTCCTGAAGAGGGGTAATTTGACAACCTATAATCATTTGTTTTTAAAATCTTCGGTAATTTTCATGTAAAGCTTAAATAAACTATATCAGGTTATGGGCCCAGCACGCTTCCCCTGCTCTAAATCACATCAGATAGGTACTCATCGTGGGCTTGAGAGGGGAGGGTCCTACTTGCTCTGGCTCTTCCTGAAGATGAACAACTTCCTGTTCCCGGTGGGCTTGACGGTGTCGAGGGCGTAGGCGCTCATGCTGCGGACGGTGTCGGAGAAGGTGGACCAGACGCTGGTGGCGTCCTGGCTGCGGCGGGGGCCGTTGGCGACGAGGCCGCTCGGGGTGTGGAGGAGGAAGGGCGGCGGGGAGGGGTGGTAGCGGGGGAGGCGCGGCTTCTCTCTGTCTCATGCGTACTCGGTGTCCGTCGAGAGGGAGCGGTCCAGGAGGTGCCGGTCCTCGAAGAAGGAGCCGTCGTCGCGGGGGTCGCCGTCCGGGGTCCCGTCGTCCCCGTAGCCCGGGCCCCGGGCCGAGTGGGCGTACGCGATCGACTTCTGGTACGAGAACAGCTGCCGCTCCAGGGAGTAGTTCTCCGCCTGCAGGGCCGTGATCTCCCGCCTGGGAACAGTCAAGAATATTCGGAACAGTCAAGAATATTCGGCATGTTGGACAGAAAAATATGCTAAATGGAGATGTTGCATGTGTGAGGAATTTCCTATTGGACTGTTGATTCTTATGGAAAAGTTCGCGAGAAACAAGATGTACTTGCCGTAACCCCCCCCCCCTCATTCCCCAGTCCCTTCCGGTTCATAACCTTTGTAATGGAGATGTTGCATGCGTGAGGGATTTGCGATTTGACTGTTGATTCTTATGTAAAATTTCGTGAGAAACACGATGGTGCCACTGGTTTTCTCTGAAATCATCTCCCTACATCAAGACAAACTATGCATGCAAAGATAGGGAGCAAATACATTGACAGGGCTGCCACTTTATTTGGGGACTCTAAAACTGGAAACACGGCATCACTGCTAATGTATTTGCTCCCTATCTTTGCATGGAGAGTTTGTCTTGATGTAGAGGTGAACTCGCAGGATAGCGTGGGATGTCCCCTCCATTCTGACCTCAAGTTGAGAGCTTTTTTTGAGCTTGGGAGTTGATTTCAGAGATAACCAGTGGCACCATCGTGTTTTTCGCGAACTTTTACATAAAAATCATCAGTCAAATCGCAAATTCCTCACACATGCACCATCTCCATTCGTAGTGTTATAAGCAAAAAAGAACTGCGGGCTGATTGTTGAAATGAGTCAATTGCGTTGGTCCCAGAATCATGGTCTAATGTTTGATTCTTGTAGATTAACTGAAAATAACATGATCTGTCTATAACGTAGGGGTTGATTTCGAAATGTTTATCTCTGCTATAGTATCGTTTTTGAAGCGGGGAGCTTAAGGAAACGCATATTTCTTACGCTGACCGTCGCAAGTTAGGAGTGTATTACAGAATTCCTCGATACGGTCATTGGGTTGTTGATCCTTTTCCTGAATTTTTCTGCTTCTTGTCTATAGCTTTGTCCATCAATTTCAACAATGTGTCAGTTACACTGGTCACAGAATCGTGTTTTGATGCTTGATTCTTGAAGATTGGCTAAAAATAATAAGATCTGTCCAAACCGGGACTTTTTACGTTCAATATTGGCTGAGATATCGCCCTTTTGAAAAGTCGGGTTTTTGACGTCATCCACCGCGGTAGTGACTCCTGTGGTTTCTTCCACCTTGCTTTTATCAGTCAGTGACGCACTGGTTACTCAACGTGTAACTTGGATGAAAGCAAGGTGGAAGAAACCACAGGTGTCACTACCGCGGGGGATGACTTCAAAAGCCCGACTTATCAAAGGGCGATATCTCGGTTAATATTGAACGTATAAAGTCGCGGTTTGGACGGATCTTAATATTTTTAGCTAATCTTCAAGAATCAAGCATCAAAACACGATTCTGTACCCAGTGCAACTGACACATTGTTGAAATTGATGGACAAATCGCACCAAAAGAACAACGCAGAAAATGGCTCAACAACATTACGAACGCATCGGAAAAGTCTGAAATACTCTCCTAACTTCACAGTCAGCGTGAGAAATATGCGTTTTCTTGAGCTCCCCGCTTCAAAAACTATGGCACAGGTGAACATTTCGTAAGAGACGTTGTTCCATTCAACCCTTGCACTCATCGTGTTTTTTAAGCCATTTTCTATGCGAAGTAATTCCTTTTTTTGCTTTAGATGAAGTTTGCAACAGGCCAATTTGGTTTGACACTACCACCGTTAAGAAAAAACGAAAAAAGTACGACCATGAGCGGTAAAAAAAGATAATCCACTGAAAAAAAGTCAAGGCAAGAAGTTTCTAGCCTGTATCTCGGTCAAAGAGCGATGAAAACACTTTGATGCAACTATTCGAGCTGGAGGGATGGCCAGGATGCATACTCAATTAGATGAAGGCATATTGGAAGATTGTCGCATAAGAGTCTCCAGGACGCGCCCATGTGTGTCGCACAAGACACCCATATAGACTAATTTACGTCATTCGGTATAATATCGAACTCTTGGTTCAAATCAAAACAAATAATATGACCTAATAGAAACTCACGGGCAAATTCTTCGTGATTTAATTGTGTTAATTCATTACAATTTAGTCATTTACAGGTCATCAATCAATTGAAGATTTCTTAAACACAACCACAACACGACCTGCGAGAAACTCTTGGGCACATTTTACCACCATAACCTGAGGGTCGCAAATCAAAGACAAGATTATGTGTTTGTTTACAATTGAACCTTTACGTAGCCACTAAATGGACGTATTTATGTTAAATGGAACTATGTGCATAGAATTGCATGTAACATAGTTCCTTTTATCATGAACATTGGCGGATCCAGCAACTTGGCAACGTTGTCTTTTTTTCCATTTAAACCTGTAGAAATGTATCGATTCTTGAAGGGGCATGATTCTCCGACAAAATTCGATTATTTAATATAGGTTTAATTGGAGGTTTCCGGTGTTGCCAAATTTCTGAATCCGCCTCTGATCATGAATACGTCCAAATCAGTCGGGTGGAACAGCATGGCCATTAGCATGCTAATCTTGCATCGGTCACGACATATGGGCTATGTTCTCTTACGATCGTTAGTAAACAAATAAAATGGGGACTTCACATAGGTGAAAGTATAAGTCAGCTTGAGGAGAGACGTGTTTTTCGCGAGGATCCTTTTTGTTTAAAACTTGTCACCAAGTCTGGAAAGTTGGCAACACTGTTTTTTCTTCATTTTAATGCATGTAAAACAATCGATTCTTGGTGCGGCAGCCTGTCTCACCTAAAATCGATATTTTCGATGGATTTAAATGGAGGAATAACAGTGTTGCTAACTTGCTAAATCGCCGCCGCTAGTCACAGTTGTGGTTTATTATCGTCTCTACCAGGGGAGAGGGCGGAGCACTCAACTTTCGCGAGAGTGACTTGGAACAAAATTGATCCGAAACAAACCGACCCACTTTAAATTCTTTCAGCTTTAGTTCCTATCTTGTGATTCCGCGGTACTCTCTTCTGGAAGTACCTCTACTTTTTATGTTCTTTCCGAAAGTTCAAGAGAAACCCTTCACGCAAAAGCTTTTACGTTGCCAAATGAATTAGAAGAGGAGAAGAATGCTATTCTCATTTTCAGAAAAGAAAACAAAAAGAAACCAAGAGTAAGGTTAATTGGACGCACTTATGCCCATAAAGTTTAGCTACAACGTAAGATTTGAAAAATGTCCATATCTGTCAAATCTTCATCACTTTGGAGAACAATTGGACTTCATTTTGCAATTGGGAACTACGTTTATGGTTCATGCGTAGAAATACATTTAAGCATAGGAAAATAAATAGTACATACGTTGTTTCTAAACCGAGCCAAATATTCTAGTTCCTAATTGCAATTGCTAAGAAGATCAAGAGGACTTCATTTTGCAATGAGGAACTACAATTTCTAGCTCGGTTAAGGAACAACTTATTTACCATTATTTTCCCTTTGCATAAAAGTGTTTTTAATGATGAGCTAGATATTGTGGCTCTTAATTGCAAAATATTGTCCAATTGATAACTTCTAGATTTTCGGGCATTTTTCAGAATTTCCGAGCACATCACACTGCAGCGGCATCAGGTACTCTTGCGCAGCATTTTCAGTAATTCCGAAAGTAAAATCGCGGGAAGAAAAAAGTAAACTCGGAAAAAAGAAAGAGAATGAAAAATTGCGATACCTATTCCATTGGAACGTACTTGAAAGCGAATATAGCATGTTTTTTCATCAAACTTGGAGTACAATTATCTGACGTGCTACAGCGTAATATGAGTCTCGGAAATTCTAAAGGAATTATGTAAAACCCAGAAACTATCAATTGATCGATCGACTATGGAATTTTTCTCTGAAGTGCTAAAGAGCCACCTTGAGAGATTCGATTTTATTATTAATCCCAAGTGCTAGAGAACCACCTACGACATCATACTAAAATCTATCAAAACGCGTAAGAGCGGCAACATAGTGACAAATTCATTTCCATCCATAATAGCTCTGTGTTGCTGGGGGGGGGGGGGGTAGAGGAGCTATGTCGCCCCTTTCTTCTACTCAAGTTGTTGAGGGCGGGGACAGCACGCAATCACAAAAGCTCCGACCAATCTTTTCATCTACAAGCTTCTAATTTCGTCTTTTGTCAAATTCTCGTGCGTTTCTTCGGGGTTTATCGCAAACCTCTGTTTGCGATCATGTGCCTTGAATTTTGTTCTCCAGGTAGTATTTTGTACTTGGGTGCCGCAATTATTCCATTTCATCGTTTTAAAGAGAAAGAGAGATAGTGTAAGGGGGAAAATGAGTGGAGGGGTGAGAGGAGAAAGTAGGGGAAACAGGGACAGAAAGTAAAATCGAAAAAAACGGAGCCGTCCGTATTTCGTCACCTCCCGATCAAAGTATTACAAACGCCACGGGATGAGTCAAAACTTCCGCTGTCATTTGATTTTTTTGCTGAGAAATTGATGGTTGAATCTGTTCGAAAATTTCACTGAATTTTGTCGGCAGCACGAAGAAAATTCAGTGAAATTTTCGAACAGCCTCGTTGAACAATTTTTCTATTTAAAAAAAAAAAAAAAAAAAAAAAAAAAAATGGCGGCGGAAATTTTGAAACGTCGCATGGCACTTGTTATACTTTGGCTGGAGGGTGACGATATTCGTCGCAAAGAGCGCTGAAAGCTAGCACATCAACTCTTCGTGGGTCGCGGTCGGACCATCATAAAACGCCTTCAAATGCGTGTGATACTGTGCAACACACCAGAGTTGATATAATTGTATTCTTAGGTTGGAACCTAACTCAGGTAAATTGCTCCACCAAACAAGGCCTGTTAACCTTTTAACTGCTGTATCTCAAGTTATCTCGCATGATTTTTGCCCTAATGAGTCAGTTAAGCTCGGGAGGGATTTGCCTGCATATAGTCGAATCTCACAGTGACGATTTGTTCTTGGAGCGGAGGAGAGGAGGACTAAAATTTGCAAATAATATACAGGAAACAAATTTTAAAATCCAAAGCGGACCTCTAGTGGTACCTCTCTATTACCTCGTTTAGATCGATTTTTCATATAAATAGATGCAGAAAATCATAAGGTATTTTCACTAAATGTCAGACATTTTACTAATCTCAAAAGCGTGAAGCGTGCACCTCACCATCAATGAAATGAAAGCGCCTTCAAGTATTCGAATATGCAATAAGGGTATCCATCGAGCACGAATAGTTGCGTCTACAGGCGCTGTGGGTGAAAGTTGATCGGTACCTACGACGCGACCTCGTGAACGTCTTTCAACCACTTATGACCAATGTCTTTCAACCCATAGAAGCGCCCCATACTATCTATGTCTTTAATGAATATAGCTTTGCCTGTCAATTTCAATAATCCGCAGTCCCCAGTTAACATTGCTCGGACAATAAAAAAATACATCTTGAAAGAACCATGGTTCTTCAAACATCCTAAATGGCGAGATAAGTATTTTATTACCGTACACTGGATAAAAAATACATTGGATCTAGAGTCCATACTCTTAAAAACATTGACAAGAAAAAATACTCTTGATTCAATCGGATTTTTGCTCGAATCAAAACGAAATCCGCTTAAATTAAGAGGCTTGGTTCTTGAATTAAGCTAGATTCTGATTAGAAAAGTACTTTTTCTTGTCGATGTTTTTAAGAGTCTGGACTCTAGATCCCTTTTCCAGTGTACATCATCAAATAATACGTTCAGAGAGTGTATTTCTCTCTGGTAATCAGTTAAAAACTCTGACTCACAATACAAATCTGTCGCTCCTGATATAACTTGAAGTAGAAAGGGAGTCCTTTGAATCTCCGGTATGCTGCTCTGATACCTCATCTATTGTGTTGCATTTCAATGGAGATCCGGATGACGGCGGCAAGGTGGCTTCGTGTGTAATTGTGTATTCAAAGGGTAAACATCCTTGTTTGCCTGCCGCACTCATCCGCTACGAAACTTGTTGAACGAGTGTTGTTGTAAACTTGTTCGTTTCACGGACTCGCCCATCCTCTACCTATCCACAAAGGCTGCTCGTTTAAGGTGGATCTTTATATTTTGCGCGATGCATTTTGGGGCTATCGATTTATCGATAGCGAAACTGCCAAACCACGGATTTCTGTTTGCGACGATGCAAACTTCCTGTCATACTTGCTTTCTTTAATAGAGAACTACTCTGCCGTGCTAAAGAAGAACGCCGTATGAGCCTTTAGAGGTTGCCAAGTTTCCTCCGATAAAAACCGAATTTACTGGAAAAATTGCGGATATTATTTTCCAAAATTTTCAGACGATCTTGTGCGCAATTTAATCTAAAATATCTGAAAATTTCAGGGAAAAATATGCATGATTGTTGTCAAAAATCCATCTTTTATCAAGGGCAATTTGGCAACTCTCGAATGTTCATACGGTGTTCTTCCTTAGCACGGCAGTACTTAACGTTAATATGAAAAAAACAAGGGTGAAGAACGGGAAACAAGGCTAAAAATATAACACTATAATCCCGAGACGTTTGACTAAAAACTGAGTCATTTTTAGTCGGAAAATAAATTAAAAATTAAAAATGTTTCCCTCGGACCTTGGCCGCACCAACATAAAAGTCTCAGGTATTTTCTTCGATATTTTTTAATTTTTAATTTATTTTCCGACTGGAAATGACTCAGCTTTGAGTCGAAACGTCTCAGTTTTTTAGTGTTGTATTTTTAGTACTGTTTTCCGCCCCCCTTGTTTTTTAAAGTTACCATTCCTTCGGGCTTCTTCGTAAAAATTTGTTTTTTAAAGTTAATTCTTAGCAACTTTTGTGATTTTTCCTCTCTATGCGAAACAAATTCTGAGACAACTTCAAGAGGGTTGATATGTTCTGCTTTGACAAATAAAACAGGAGTGGAGATTTTTGAACATCGCAAAAGAGATAAGTGGTTTGGGAGTTTCACCATCGATATTTCAAATTTTAACCATTTGGGTGGATTATTTTTGGGAAGCCCACATTTTGGAGAAAATTTCAAGGAGTGACGTCAATGTGTTAAAAAAATAAAAAAATGACAAAAAATATAAAAAATTTTTTTTAAAAAATTTAAAAAATAATAAAAAAATTAAAAAATAATAAAAAATACAAAAATGAAAAAAATTGTTTAAAAATTTAAACAATTAAAAAAGGAATAAGATAGAAAAATAAGAGAAAAAATAAAATACGACTTACCGCATCTGTTGACAGTGTAGTCTTGTGACGTCATCGTACTTGTGATACGTGGCTTGGAAGAGAAGGTAACTGTCAGCCCACTCCACTTGAACGCGCAGCTGTCCTTTCGCCGTCAGGTATGGACAGCCCGGTTCTCGCAGCTGAAACAAACCACCAATCAATGAAATTTTCCGTAGTACAATTACCACAAGCTTGATGCGCAGGAATGTTCCTTTCCATATTCAGTAGAATGAGGACGAATCGACAACAAACCCAAATTTCAATGGATAATATTCTTATACGGCGAGCTTGCTATGCAGAAATGCTTTTTGCATAGTCAGCAGATTGAAGGCGAATATCCGGAAAATACAAATTCAATCACAAGAATTTGTATACGGCAAGTACGCAAGCTTCCTCAGCGAAAATGCTTTTTGCATATTCAATAGATTGAAGGCGAATCGACGACAAATCCTTTCAATCAAAAGATAATATGGGGGGGGAGGGGAGTCTGATATTCAACTCCTGAACAACATATTATTGTTTGCTATTAACATTTAGTTAAATGGTAAAAATATAAATGTATAATCGAACTTCCATTTGATCTGTGTTTAAAAGATTTTATAATATCTCGTTCTGCAGTTGATTTTAGGACTTCCCGTTGTGAGCATTGGTTTTTATGTAAGATTTTGAAGAAAAGCACGTGACTATAAGATAACGATCGAATTTTTAAAAAACATTAAAAGCTGTCGTATTAATATTTCGAACATTCAAAAAAAAAAAAAAAAACACGAAATAATGATAAAACACGTGACGTCCTCTTTTACTTCAGACTTTGTCTAGAGGCTCATTCAGAATCGGCTCGATGCAAGTTTGTTCCTTCGTGTCGGACTCGATCTTCCACGTAAGCGGAACAACCCTGCGGAGCACGGACGAAAAAGTTTAAAGTTGGATGAAGTCGGGAGCCCTAACCCTAAAAAGTTGCAGCGCGGAATATGAATAAGACACGAGGCCGCAATCAGGGCTGCCAAATTCGGGGCCCGCGCGTGGAGAACCTCGAGTCCTCCGATGAGAGAGGGATTTTGAGAGGGATTTTCGCGCGCTGATATGACAGACTGAACCAGGAACGTGGCTATTCATTCAGGGTTCCATCAGTCATTTCAGAGTCACCATGCAGCGGAGTTGCCAAAAACTGGGGCAGAAAATGAAGGCTGATAGAGGTGTCGTCCGATGAGTTGGCATTTGTTGACTTTTGGTTTGTAAACGCAGACGACGAATTTACGCCTCTGCACAAAGCGGCGCTCGCTACTATCCACCTTAAAAACATCCGTCTCATGATCGTGGCGTAAGAAAACTACTTATCAGTTATGAATGAGTGAATGAATTTATTTTCGTTTTAGCGTACAATAGGTAACAACAGACAAATAGGTACTAAACAAAAAAAAAACAAAAAACGATAATAAAACACCCACTAATGGCACTCGGCGATTGTGTCGGATGGAGCCTCTTTGTTTGATTTTATTTCGTTTCATTATTTCACCTTTTTTGTCCCTTTTCTCCCTTCTTTTTATTATTTTTTTACCCACTTCCCCTCGCTTATCACTCACGAAAAGATGAAATTGCTGATTTAACAATTTTGTAGTCATTTGGTAGGCTAAGGAGGGTATTTATTAGATTGACATGAATTGACTAATAAATAAAAACGGACAGATCGACATCGTTTCACCCGAACCGGGTTTGTCGATCGATTCACGGATTTTTTCGATAGATTCTCGACTTTGTCAATCACTTCCTGGAAAGGTCGGTCGATTCACGGGTTTGTCGATCGATTCACGGGTTTCGATCGAATCGTTGTAGATCGAATCACGTCGATCACTTTATCGTTAAACCTGGCAACCTTGAGTTCCCTTCGTAAACTTTGAACTCGAGGCTGTGTCTCAACCTGCCTCGGTTAGTCTATTCCGTAAAAGTTCCTCCATTTCCGTCTCGATTCGTCCATCCACTAACAGTGGCGAGGCGTGAATGATCGATAATCCCCCATTTGTAGTGTTAATCGATTCTTTTCTATAGGTTTAAATGACAGATCAATCGATCCATCGCAAAGCACGCCCCGCCACTGCCCCTCCCCACCTCTCAATAGCTAGAAAAGTTTAACTCAATTGGAAGTATTCAACTTCGAAGTCAATACGGTGATTTATGCAATGTAGGTGGATTATAGGTTCGTCCATTCGAATTGACGAGGAGACACACAAAGCAAAGTTTTCTGCAAATCAAAAGTTAATACACGAGTTAAATTTTAAAAACCTCCACTTTATTCGTGAGGTTTACTTAGGTTTTTGCAAGACAACAGAGCTGTGTGCTAGCAACAACAACAACCATCACCAATGTTTATTCAATATGAAGGGGCTACGCCCCCTGACCGATTTACGGTCCAACCTTCAGCGCCTCGGGCCTCAAATGTTATGTGTTAAGCGTTACTCTTATGGTATACTACATTACATTATAGAGTATGCTTTGTTTAAGGGTAGTATTTAAGGAATCTCTAAGAAATTTCGAAAGGCTTATTATGGCCCGTACCTTCTCTATTTTCTACACACTCACTGGAAAAGAAAGTTTCTTGGATCTAGAGGTCACACTCTTAAAAAAATTAACAAAAAAATTATCTTCATTCAATCGGATTTTTGCTTGAATTAAGACCCGATGCGAGCTTCTTAATTAAAGCGGATTTCCTTTCGATTCAAGCGAATATTCGATCGAGTCGAGAGCATTTTTTTCTTGTCAACTTTCTTAAGAGTCTGGACTCTAGATCCTACAGACTTTTTTCCCCAGTTTTTAGTTTGTTTGAATCATCTACAGCCTTCATTGGAAAATATTTGTCCTGGAATGAATTTGCAACCTCCTTTCTCTTAATGATATTCAAAAAGGATTGCGGGGAATGTGTCAATAACGCGCTTATATTTTTAGGCGCCCCCAGAAATAAGTTTTAAGTAAGTCTAAAATGACAAAATATCTACGTCCACTACTTTCAACGATAGTTGTTCGTGAATCGCACCCCTTAAGAGAAAAAAAGCCGAGTGTCCCCGGATTTGTGACGGCTGAGAATTTTAATTTTATTCATTCAGGAACATAGGATAGTGTGACGTCATTAATCTCCGAAGAGGCCTCCAAGTTTCTTTTCGAGCCGCCCTTTCAAATGGTTAGGTGCTTCAGGGCCCTGTTGCCGAGTTTTTTAAAAAGACTTCCATTTTACGGGTGATAGATTCCTGTTGCGCGACAAATTTGAGGGGCGAGCCTATTCTCGCAGCACAGGTACAAGACTACCGTGATAGCGGAGACAGCAGTAAGTGTAAAATTTTCGAAATTGAGTATCCTTCAAAATTCGTCTCAACTCTTTCAGAGGAAATCAATAAAATAGCTAAAACAGCAAAATTCAACTTAATTTTATCAAAACGAAACAGACGAGAAAGCCGTAAGTGCAAAAAAAATGAATAGTTTCGGGCAAGACAGCAGTAAGTAACAATATTCCTCCCTCAGAGCCAACGAAAACAATGCTTTCAAGTAAAGCTCCGCCCTCTTTTGCCAATTCTTAAACTGAAAATGTGCTTGTTGTGTGTCCAAAACGCAACCACGAGAGCATGTAGACGATAGCACTTACGGCTGTCTTGGCTAACAATAACCTAGCGTGAAAATGAAAAATACCCTATTTATATAATGGAAATAAAATCAGTTGATTTTTAATCATCCAAACGATTCCTAGGAGTCTTTCGGATGATTAGTGGCAATTTGACAAAGAACAGAGGCTTCTTTCGATAAAATGTTCCTCTCAGTCGCTGGTGAGACAATTTCTCAAAACTTCAATTTTGTACCCATGGTTCTCTTCGCTAAAATGGCAGAGTATTCCACTACCGGCGATTCGTGCCGTGAAACGCGAGTGGACGGGGTGCACCTCATAACTTGGTGTCTGTACACTCCAGCAGGCGCAGAGTAGGCAATTTGCGCATCAGGATTTATGCGTAACGGTGTAGCGTTTGAAGTATCCCTAGGATGTCGAAGGCGCTATATGTGGTCCGCGCGGGTGAGCCTTTCATTGCCCGCGACAATTATTATTTGATTACGCCGATTCGAAGCAGAATTCGTGGTATCCTCTTTCTGATGCGATTTTTGCTATATGCCATCAAACGCATTTCATTGCCCGATGCACGTCAAGTGGCTTTTTCGCGTTTTTAATGTGCGCATCATATATATAAGCTCCAAGACCTCCTAAATAAGCAAATCTGGTAACGCTTAGTTCCAGCGTTCTACCGGACCGATTTTCTTGATTTTTCAGGCTATCAACAGGCAATTGTCTTTAGATGAGCTCGTTATATTCAGATTTGAAAATATGACCCAGGTTTTTTTACATTACGCGGTAAAGTTACGAATTCTCCCATTTAAACATTATAAATTTTTAATTTTTGTCATAGTTCGTTTAAGCGTTCTACTGGACTGATTTCCATAATTTTTGCGGTTATCGACAGGTGATAGCCCCTAAATGAGCTTTCTGTATTCAAATTTCGGAAATATGACCCACATTTTTTTATAATTGAGTATACCTGGGAGCTTCTGATCCCGTTTTCTCAAAACTCCATTTTTGCACTAACTGCACTCTTTGCTATCATGGCAGCGTAGACCCTATTTTTTTAAAAAGAATCTAATCTGAGAGGATGATTGGCGGCAACGATGGAGGGTGGAATGACGGTGACCCAGTTGTGCGTTGGGGTCGGAGTCGGAGACGGGTGGTCAACAATATTTCCTTCCCGATGACAGGGTGCCACCACTCCACCACTCGGCGCAGCGGCGGAAAATAGTCACCCACCTCTGAGCCCGCTCTCGCTTTGTCTCCTCAAAAGAGATCCGCGCCTATGGAAAAAGTTCCCCGGTCGAGCCGCGGCGCGAGAAATTGAATCCTGGGCCAGGTTGCAAAATTTACACTCGCATCTGTTGGCATAGTAAAAGTGGACGTATTTATATCAAACAGACCTATGTGTAGGTGAGAAATATGGGGTGCGCTCGTTAGTTCTCTGGCCGTAAGAGTGAATGAGAATAATAAAGCGCCAGTGACGTCAGCGGCAATGATCAATCCGATTTGCGAGGAGGAGATCGTCGTCGGGGCGTTGTAACGCATGAGCCCTGTCCACAACGCTCTCTTGCCATGCCCGCGGCTCATGAAGCCCGCATTCAATTGGTACATAGGTCTGTTTGATAGAATGTAAAATCCCGCTTTTCCAATTCTTCAAAAGGAATCACGCCCACTTTTACATTGCTTCTTATGCAGCTTCAACAAGCACACCCCATATTTCTCACCTCCACATAGGTCTGTTTGGTAGAAATACGTCCAAGTATCCGAGTGGAATGAATCAGTGAGTTCGAAAACACACCAACTCGGAAAAAAAAATTGTTCAGGAAACACCTAAAACTGCGCAGCGGGCAAAGAAGTTAGTTTAAGAAAAACCTTGTTGGTGCCGAAGGACAAGTACTCAGAGACTTTGTGAAGCACCAAGTTGAAATCGATACACCACGTTTGAGGACAGAGAATTAAGCGTTTAAAAATTCCCGAGTTGGTGTGTTCTCGTTCTCACTGTCTTTCTTCTTCTTCTTCTTCTTCTTCTTCTTCTTTTTCTTCTACCTTCTGAATAGGACCGTGACCCTGTTTGTCTAGCCTCTAAATTAGTAAATAAATATGATAAATATAATAATAAATAAATATGAATAAATGAAAATAAATATGACAAATACTGATTCAGATACTGATTTTTCATAGTCTGCCCAGAAAAATGTATAATTTTCGACCTGAATAACGCTTGAATATTTATATAACTTGTTGCTACAGGGTATACAGAACCGAAAAAAGAAAGTCGCAAAATCTGATGGTCACCCGTTTCCCTTGAAATGCCCAAAAATTGGTATTTCCAATGAAATAAGTTGATTCTTCCCTTTTCCCGTCGCTATTTCGAGCACTTCCGGTTGCAATTTCGAAATTTCCTTTTGCGCGTAGATGCCTCTATCCATAAGCGTTACTAAACCGTAAAAAGTGAAAATCGAAGAACACCCGAGTTGGTGTGTTTTCGAACTCACTGATTCATTTTTTCCGTGTACTTTTCCTTATTGGGAGACCCATCTCATCTCTGCTTCGATTGCAATTTGTCGACAGCGCTACCCGTAAGCAAGGGTAAGAGGCGGGGAAGGGGCAGTCGTAAATCATATAGGCCGCTAATGTGAGAAATACCTACTTTGCTCAGCATGCGATAAGCTTTGTTGTGTCGTTAAGCGCGGTCGGCCGCGGCTTCCGGGAAAATGAAAACTTATTGGAATAACTTCATCCATACATCTTGTCCTCGCTTTATCCGCTTGAGCCGCGCTGAAGTTCACCACCCGAGCCCGAGTCATTTTTTAAGTCTGCAGGGCAAAGGCTTAGGATCGTATCTCCCCGGTTAAGCCTTCGGGACCAATTTGAACGAGCCTGGTAAAAAGTTATTCGTATTATCGACGGAGAAATAAACGATTCTCATTGAATAAAAAAAGGTTCTCGGGCAACATTTCTATCCAAGTTTCTTCGGAATCTATTCAAGAAGTTGGAAATTATTATCATTATGAAGCAGCAAAAGCTGATACAGATGATGCGAGAATTAGACGCACGGTATACCATTGAAAGTTTGGAGCACCCTAGCCTTAAGGCTCTTCAGGTGGAACTCAAATGAAAAGCTGGAGGATGGATCATCTGGCACCACAGAAACGAAATATCAATTTCTTAAGGATTGCATCCACTTTGCGGCGAAAGTGGCCCTTCCCTGTTGCACGAATTTCCAGCGGCCGAAAAATCAGGGCAGTTTCAAAAAAGATGGGAGTATGGTGATAACCGCTTGTAAATAAACAAAGGAAAAATAGTTACATTTAATGTATTTTTCTAAAAAAAAAAAAAAAAAAAAAAAAAAAAAAAATTTAAATGACAGTAATCCATACACAGCGTGCAAAAAACTTAATGGTAGTAACAAGTTGAAAAACGTTGACTCCGGAAGTTCAGCTAATCACGCCGAACACGGCGCGGCGCGCGGCGCGGTCGGCGCGGAACGCGTATTAGCGCCTACAAGACTGAATGAATACTTCACGCATTGCGCCAAATAGTGAGGTCGGCCCAAACGCATATTAACGCCTACAAGACTGCAGAAATACTTCACGCATTGCGCCAAACAGTGCGGTCGGCCCAAACGCGTATTAACGCCTACAAGACTGCAGAAATACTTCACGCATTGCGCCAAATAGTGCGGTCGGCCCAAACGCGTATTAACGCCTACAAGACTGCAGAAATACTTCACGCATTGCGCCAAATAGTGCGGTCGGCCCAAACGCGTATTAACGCCTACAAGACTGAAGAAATACTTCACGCATTGCGCGTTCGTGTTTTAATCGTTGAAAATTCGGTGCCGGACTGCCACGCCGAACCTATCGTGGTGTACACCATTTTCAACTAAAGCATGCCGCGAGCCTGCAGTCCTAAGATCGGTCGTGGAGATTTTGCACCCCTGGATGGTACCTTGGTCTATTGTAGAGTACCTATATTGAGAGAGTATGGCCACTGGGCCCCATGGAGAGGCTTAGGACCCAAAAATGGCGGTGCGTTGTTTTGGTTTTTGTGGAAGGGAGGGGGGGTCATTGCCAACTTTTGACGGTTTTCACCAACCGCACTTGCTGCCAACCTTACTACATCTAAGATAATTTTTCTCAAAAATTGCACACGATTAGCCTTAAAAATATGTAAAGAAGTCGCAATAGTGCATTTGGGTAAATTTCTCGTTACGATAAGCAAAGAAAACTACATTTGGAGTCATTTTGCATTATATTAATTTATGGCGTCCGCCATTTTTGGGACCTAAGGGCTCCATTCAGCCTAAGATGGCTGTGCCAATCAGAGGTGGTAACACCAGTGGCCATACTCTCTCAATATAGGTACTCTAGTCTATTGAATCATTGATGTCGGAGTTTGTCGATTATTGATAATTTGAAAAAGAGAGGAGGTTTCTTTCAATACAATTTTCCGGTCAGATGCTTCTGAGCCCGTTTCCTCAAAACCTCATTTTTGCACTTTCTGCACTCTTTGCTATCACGGCAGCGCTGCCCGACTCAATCGAACGTTTCAGTGTGCGATTTGGCAACAAAGGACGAAGCACGTTAACTCAACAACGACGGGAGCTCGTTGGAGTAGGTTCTCGAGCTTGGCAATCCGGAACAAATGTTATGTTTGAAGTTAACTATCGAGCTCTCGAGCCGTTCACATGATACCGTTTCCTAATTAAATTTGACTCGTCTCACTCGAGTGGGGAGAACTTCCCGATCCAGGAGGGATTTGATATCTACGCCACTCGATGAAAGCGGCACGGCGAGGACTGTTTGAAGTTATTTGCTACTCACGTCGATTCGTCAAAGCTCCACAAAGAAAAACTGAAACAGTCTGTGTTCAGATCCAACAAGGGGGAAAACGCTATGCTAAGACACGTGGCCCGCACTACATGGTACGTATTTCTGCCAAACGCAACTAGAGACAGGTGGGAAAAAGGGGTGTGCTTGTTAGTCGAGGGCTGTAAGAATGAATGGGAATGGAGATGTTGCATGTGTGAGGAATTTGCGATTTGATTGTTGATGCTCATGTAAAAGTTCGCGAGAAACACGATGTGGCCACTGACTTTCTCTGAAATTAACCCCCAAGCTCAAAAAAAAGCTATCAAGTTGAGGCCAAAATGGAGGAGGATGTACCACGCTATCCTGAGAGTCCACCTCTACATCAAGACAAACTCTCCATGCAAAGATAGGGAGCAAATACATTGACAGGGCTGCCACTTTATTTGGGGACTCTAAAACTGAAAAGACAGCATCACTGCTAATGTTTTTGCCCCCTATCTTTGCATGGAGAGTTTTGATGTAGAAGTGGACTCTTAGGCTAGCGTGGGATATCCCTTCCATTTTGGCCTCAACTTGAGAGCTTTTTTTGAGCTTGGGAGATGATTTCAGAGAAAACCAGTGGCACCATCGTGTTTCTTGCGAACTTTTGCATAATAATCAACAGTCAAATCGCAAATTCCTCACACATGCAACATCTCCATTATAAAGCGTCGGTGACGTCAACCCCTACTCCTACCGACTTGCCCTCCTACAAACTGGAGCCTTCCAACTGGTACTCATACTTTAAATTCTCAGCCACTTTGGCGCGAAATTCATTGGACATTTCAAAATCTGATCCTTGATACGTCCCGAACGCATGGATCACCTTCAAAGATCTTCGGGCCGAAGATCTTCGAAAGGCAACAGTCAACAAGTCCATTGATGAGCAGTGTTCAAAACTCATTGGCGCCAACGCGCCAAATGCACCTAAAAAACCGGCCATGGCGCCTGAAAAATGAAGGTTCTGCGCCAACGTGGCCCCTAATATTACCCCCTACAAATGTGGATTTTCTCAGGAAGTCACACAAAGAAAGAAAGAAAAACAAATCTATTTGAATTGAAAAAACTCAGAATTTTCAGCACAACAAGTGAAAGCTTGCTTTTTCTATTCTTCACGATTTCATTCTTGGTGCTTTTGTCTTCCCCGAGTTACAGCTACTTACTAGTTCTGTTACGAAAACATCTTGCGTCTAACTTTTCACTGAATGCGCCGTAATATATAGGCAAAAAGTCAATTTGGCTCCTTAAAAATCTTCAATGGCGCCTAAAAATCGGGCTTGATGCGCCACATGGCTCCTAAAACTCAAAGGTGAGTTTCGAACACTGGTCAACAAGTCCATCGATGAGCCTCTTCGAAGCCCCTAGTTTGTAGGATGTAGACGGATAGAACGCTTTATCGACTGAGCGCTTAAAATGAATTCCGCATCGTTCATCGTTGACAACCTGCGGCGCTGAACGAGGGGGCGAATGAGAGTCAACTCACTGAATTATCACCGACTTCCCGGGAATGCACTTTCCCGCCAGTCGCGTAGACAATGGCTCCTCAAACAGCCCCGTCACCCACTTCGCTATGCAAGTCCTCCAACGAACGCGAACCGACTGGACGTATTTCTGCCAAACGGAACTATGTGCATCATGACGTGATCCCTGATAAGCATGTGTTCTTATGAGTCTTGGGGCTCATGTCTAAATGCACATAGTTCCGTTTGGCAGAAACACGTCCAACTAGAATCCGAGTTCGGAGGCGAAACCCGAGTTTCAAGTTCCGCCGTAGTCCAACCGTCGAGCGAAGTTGAGGAACGAGCATTTTTGTCTCATTGCTCCAAGTTAAAAAGTGTGTTTTATTATACGATCTGGCAACTATTCGCTTTAGTTTTAGCTGAAACCGCAGCGCTTGGGAGCGAAGACTCGGGCGATTTCCACTTTCCGCAACGTGAGGAAGTTCGGAGATAATTCAACAGGTAACGCGGTCGAGAAATCGGTGGAACAGGATGGACACTTTGTAATTGCATTTATTTTTGAGCTGATCCAGTGCTCCTACTTCCCGGAACTATAGTTCCGAATTTCGGAACTTTTCAGATTTCCCTGAAATTTTTCCGGAACTTTTAAAAATCCCGAATTGTTCGAACGGTGTCTAGTTTTTTTTCATTTTGGGAAATCCTGATTTTCGACTGCTAAATCCTGATTTCATAATTTTTCCAAATTTTTTCCGGAACTTTTGAAAGTCCCGAAGTGTTCGCAGGGTGTCTAGTTTTTTTTTTCATTTTGGGAAATCCTGATTTTTGACTGCTAAATTCTGATTTCGTAATTTTTCCTAATCCTGATTTGCTGCGGAGAAAAATTAGAATTTCTGCATAAGCGTAAAATATCTTTTTTAAAAAAAACCCGGAGTTGTTTCAAGCTGTTTTCGCAGCATTTTCTTCATTTTTTTCAAATTTGGGGGGAGGGGGATCAAGTCAGGGTTACATAATAGAGCATTTGTAGGTGTCTGAAATGTGATGAATTTCGTGTTTAGGTGGAAGCTACTGCGTGAACTAAACACGAGGATACCCTTGGTTCATGAATTGAACAATTATTGGAGAAAATATGACAAAATTATCTAATTTGGTAAAATACGTGTGTTTATAAGGGAGATGCCGCCATATGACGTCACTAGGAGGTGCATTTTCTCACTTTTAAATATATTTTCATACTATTTTCTATAACAGAAAAAAATTATAAAAAACACCGTGAAATCAGCTCTTCAAGCACTTTCAGATGAAGCAATAAAAAATTTGCATGCAAATTCTCCATTCATCAAATGGGTTTGGAGTTATGTTACGGGTGCGTTACCAGTGAGAGTGGGGGGTCAAAAATCGGAAAAAGTGCGTTAAGTAATACTTGAATGGCTCCCATGTAGTATGGTGTCCTTGATGCTGAGAACGAAATGTAAATGATACATTTAACTCAAGTTTCGATTTTATAACACTTATTGTTAGCTCGACGTTGATAATACGTCTTCATGTGTTGATTTCAAGAGTCTGTCACGGTTAATTTACATGAAATTATGCTAAGTCAAAGCTCTTCAACGGAAGTATAAATCGTAGATTAGAATGTTATCGACATATTAGACAGTTTCGCATTCCTAAAATCTACGAAACTTTAGTGTGACAAGAGGCTTCGATGGCAACGCTCATGATGTGTGCAAATTTCAAAGTTACAGCCTGAAACAATGACCCCTTAGGCTGCTGAAAATTGTTTCGACCGTAGCGTCTCAGGGAAATTTCGGCTGAGGTTGGCCTCAGCTGCTAAACTTCTGTGTTGGTTCGTGTTTTTGTTGATATTTACTCGAGACATACGCGTGTGTTTATTTTAATATTTGAAGAGAAAGAGCGGAATGTTTGTGGCCCTGTGTGTGGTGTTGTGCGGGTGGTTTCTTGCCTCCGTAGAAGGCGCTATCGAAGTAAGCATAATCCACTTTAACGATTTCCACGCTCGCTTTGAGCCGGTAAATCCTGTGACGGGCGGCATCTGCGAGAAAGGAGCCGCGAATACTTGCGTGGGTAAGTTGAAGAAAAACTACGATTTTTACACGGAAAATACTGAACGTTGATTAAGCATGTGCACTATTAAAAAATGTGCGTGAAGCATCAAATGTTGATTTTACATAAAAAAAAAATTAAAAAAAAAAAAATAAAAAAATAAAAAAAAAATGTGAACTCGACATTCAATGGAGGGAGAAAGTAAAAATCAGGAAATAATAAAAAAAATTAAAAATTCCGGGTTGGCTGGTCATTGAAAATGTTTTATCCTACAGGTGGATTTGCACGCATGCACGCGAAAATACTTGAGCTGAAAAATCAAGAACCAAACTCGTTGGTCATAAACGCTGGTGATGTATCTACTGGAACTCTTTGGTACAACCTCTTTAAGTGGAATGTCACAGCAGAGTTCATGAATCTCTTACCAGTGGATGCACAGGTTGGTTGCTTCTTGTGAAAATCAAAATGGATCTTCGTACGAAAAAATTGATGGTTAATCGACTGGTTGATACATCCAACATAAAATATTTCTTAAAATAAAATGAACAGTTTTAAGTGCTCTTCAATGAAGTTACAACACGCTGTAGTGCGTCAGATATTGATGTTAGGCGTTTGATGAGGTTTTACTTGGAAATAATTCCGAGGGTATAAACCGAGTAATAGTGTTACAGATTATTTTGTCGTTCGATTTGATGTGTCTAAATTTTCGGCAAGCATTTCTTCTGTAATGATGTTAGTCCAAATGTGAATTTTTCGGAAATAAGAACTCTTTCTCCGCGGATGGCACTTATGCAGGAATGGGTAACTAAACCATAAACAAATTTTGACGATTTTTCTTTTTTGACATTACGCTAAAGACAAATGACGCGCTAAACACGATACGAACATTTAAAACGCGAAAAAGTGACTCAGAAATCGACAAATACGCAGTTCAAAAAGCGTAACTTTTCCGCAAATTTAGTGTTAAAAAGTTTTAAGCACAATGGTCATAACTTAATTTATAGAACCGTCTGATACAAATGATACCTATAGTCATTGTTTTATAAATTAAGTTAAGGCCCTCGTGTTTAATACTTTGTAACGACCCTGACGATGAGGCCTAGACTTTGGCTAACTCATGCAATAAAATGTAAGTTTTTCCTACCAAAACTTTCACATTAATTCTGACACCTGCATTTAAATATAACCGCTGTCTATTTAAGCGAAAGTGTTGGAAGGTATGTTATAAAGAGAGGAAAAGAACGGGGTTTCTCGATTGATAGTGCTGATCATATTCAAGAAATTTCAGGAACATTTTTCATGTTTCAGGTAATTGGGAATCACGAATTTGACATCGACGGGCCGAAAGGTGTCTTAAATTATTTAAGCCTACTTCAGAGCACACCGACGGTACTTTCTAACGTCGACACCACGAAGTTTCCAGACTTGCAGAAATATCTGAGCAAATGGATAATCGTGAATAAAAATGGTTTGCGTATTGGCATCGTTGGATATGTTTCAAAGATGTTCCCGGTTTGTACATTCTTCACGTAATAGTTAGTTATTTTTATTAAATATATTGAGCAACTTAGATTTTTCTATCATATATATAAGCTCCAAGACCTCTTAAATTTGCATATCTGGTAACGCTTAGTTCCAGCGTTCTACCGGGACAATGGACCACTAGACAAGGTACGAATTTAAGCAACCTGATACATGTTTCTTAACCAAAATTTCACGTAGAACACGATTCGCGCAACGAAAATTACTGAAACCAACTCTTAGCGAAGATATTAACCTTTTTATTTCACATTGGTTACAAGGAATTTGAACTGCCCGCTCACAAGAAACTCAAAGCTCTACGTGAGTCAAATCGCGCACTACAACGGTTTCAGCAAGCTTCTCAATCGAGCAATGTTCGTTTTCCACCATGTGTTGTTCAAACTATTAGTAATTTGCTATAGCTGAGCCAAATAGTCAAGATTGAAGTTGAGGATTTTTACATCACAGAGACTGTCATGATAAACATTTAGCGCGCGATGTGAATCACGTAGAGCATTGAGTTTTCATGAGCGGGTGGTTTGAATTCACGCATCAAAAATCATTAAATATCTTCGTCAGAAGTTGATTTTGGTAATTTTCGTTGTGCGTATCGTGTTCTACGTGCAATTTTGATAAAGAAACATGTATCAGAATGCTGAAATTCGTACCTTGTCTAGTGGTCTATTTTCATGATTTTTGCGGTTGTCGACGGGCAATTGTCTCTAGATGTGCCCGTTTTGTTCAGATTTTGAAAATATGGCCTGGGTTTTTTTTATATTACATGGTAAAGTTGCGAATTTTCCCGCTTAAACAATGTAAATTTATACTTTTTGTCATAGTTCGTTTGAGCATTCTACTGGGCCGATTTCCATTATTTTTGCGATAATCGATAGGTGAAAGGCCTTAGATGAGCCCGCTCTGATCAGAATTTGAAAATATAGGACCCAGGTTTTTTTATATTAGAGGAGGCCAGAAAGTTTAAAAAGGGGGGCGAAATTTGAAATGCGCGCCAATGAAAAATGGCGGGAATTTCAAATTTAGCGGAAAACTGAAGTAAGCGGGAAATGTTGAATTTTGGTCTGATTTTAGTAAGGTAAGGTAAGAAAATTGAAGGTATGCTCCTTTGCTACATACTATATCCAAAAGCGGCGAAACGCTCCGTTCCGTTTCAGTCTTTTTTGGTCGTTCCTTTGTCGAAGCGCCCTCTGGGGGTTGGGCCGCGTAGCAGCCAGGGGGCATAGCCCCCTAGTATTAGTTATACCCACTGAAATTGATCTTTACTGAAAAATCACCGATTGAGCGAAGGTTACCACCACGCAGATTTTTCCCTCCAACTGACTCTTTCATTTTTATCGCCGGTTTTCAGATCCTAGAGAACACAGGCGATCTGATATTTGAAGACGAAGTGGAAGCAACGAATAAAGCCATCAAAGAACTAAGAGATCATTATGTTGATGTGGTCGTGGCGATCTCCCATACTGGATACCTTGAGGATGTGAGGGTTGCAGAGCAAGGCCTAGACGCTGACATCATAGTGGGTGGTCACTCTCATACTTTTTTGTATACTGGTGAGTATGTTGATATTCAAAATGCATTGTAATATCAACCAGAAGTCATTAGGTTTCGCCCGAAAAAAAGTGATTACGGAAACATTGTGACATCGTTACTGTCGGAAGTAATGTTGCAGCAACACGTTGGTAATCTTATTTTTGGTAGCCCCCGGTTATAGGAGGTATTCATACATAGTCGCTTTATCAAGAGTGGCGGTAGCCTCCCCCGGTCGAGAAAAATGACGTCCTACTGAAGTCCCAATAGCAAGTGTTGGAAGACACTCATAGACACACGTAACTCCCTTAATCTGAAAATTGATTCGGTTTCCACTAGAGTACCTGTATAGGGAGAGTAGCGACAGATCGGTTCATGGAGGGCTTAGGGCCCAAAAGTGCAGCCACCCTTCTGAGCAACTTCTAACACACAAAATTTCACTGCCAGCCTACAGATTTCAATTCTAACCAAGATGGCTAAGAATGTACATAAATGAGCGTTCTTTCGCAAAAATAAGTAAATTTATGCAAAAAGTAAACCAAATACATGCTTTCTAAACGACGGTTCGTAACAATTGTATTTGTAAATCGCTCTGGACATTCGAAATTCATAGGTTGGCTGCCCTTTTGGGCCCTAACTTTATTCGCGGAGGCATCGGTGAAGGCCTGATGGACTTTCGGAGTTTCAGATCTGTCGCTACTCTCCCTATGCAGGTACTCTAGTTTCCACTCGACTCCAGCCCAAACGACGGCACGGATTCCGACGATCTTGGTGTCTACGGACGCATCTCACTTAGGACTACAAAGTGGAAGGGTTTTATTGAGATCCGTTGAGTTTTAAAAAAGTTATGAGCACTTGAGGACCCAAAACGACGAAAATTTTACTTTACGAGGGGCCGTTTGACGGGCAATTTGAATTTACGCTAGACCCGTAAAAAGGGTACCTACCGAATCGACATATTACCGTGTGTGCCGATTTTGACTTCATTTTAATATTCCAAAAGTTTTAGAAGAGAAATTACGTAAAATAAAATACGGATAAACCGACTGCCGACTTCCCCGTCATGACCACCTTTCACGACAGATTCCTCGCTTACACGGTGATCGATTCCAACAGAATCTACAAACAAAGGATCAAGGTTGAGGAAATGAGGATTTCATTTCTACCACATCTTAAGAGATTTAAAAATGATATAAGGTATCAATCCTTTTGATACTTAATTTTCGTCCTTTCATTTTTCCCCCAGGCACACCTCCACTGTCCAGCGACAAACCTGCAGGACCTTACCCAAAAGTCATTACTCAACAAAGCGGTCGAAAAGTTATCATTGTTCAAGCCTCAGCTTTCTCAAAGTACGTGGGTTTTTTAAAAGTAAAGTTTGAAAAAATTGCCGGACAGTTTCAGGTATCATCGTGGGAAGGCAACCCTATTTTGCTGGACAAAACCGTGCGCACACGTAAGGGAAAATGTCTATACCTCTGCTTATATGTATTTTTACCATTCACGTAACTATCACGTAAACGTTGAACTTTGCATCGGAGAATCGATTTATTCCTTTTTTTGTGTATACAAATTGCCTCCGTAAAAACTTTCAAAACGAAACTATCCAGTAGGTATTATACAGACATTATCACAGCTCGTGATCCATGGTAACAAGTGATTGATATGCGTACCCAAAGTTAATTTTTAGTTCAAGATCTGTAAAGGAGATTTTGTTCAATTTTAATTTTTAATTTTTAAAAACAGTAAGATTGAGGCACTGCCATTTTCGGTTCATTCATTAAAGAATCAATTTGTGGAAAGAAATTAATGGCACTTAATGCTCTTATAAAGATAGTCTAAAAAAAGTAGTGCAAGTACCTCATTGCAAAATAAAGTCTCTTTTATTCAAGGCTAATTCTCGCTTATGACAGCATGTAATATGACAGCAATTATGACATTTTTTTAAAAAAATGGGGAACAAATCTTTTCTGCATACAAAACATGGGATTCCGTTTTTTTGGCAACAAACTCACTACTTTACAGGAAAAAACCGGATTAACTTGGTTAAGGTTTGTGAGTAGAACTGATTACACATTGCAAGAGGGATCCTCTATTCCTGGCTAATGGCAGGAACGGCATGTGTGCAGTTAATTCAACTAAATATTTGTTTTAAGAATGACCTAAAAACAAGAGGTCATCATCGCAAAATGTGATGAAACGGCATTTAGTCTGAATCTGTTCCATGTATGAGCTCGCGTAGTGTGAACATATCGATGGCTAAGGAAGAATTGGACGTATTTCTGTCAATTGTCAAACGGAACTGTAAGCGCCATAGGGGGAGGAAGATAGAGGGGGGCTTCGATCAGTGGCGTGGCGTGAATTGCGATATATTGATTGTTATGCCATTTAAACCTATGGTAAAGAATCGATTATTAAGGTGTTCACTGCGAACATCCTGTTTATCGATTCTAATCCACAGACTTAAATGGCATAAAAATCGATATATCGCAAAGCACGCCACGCCACTGGCTTCGATTGGCGGTGGAAACGAGCGTCGGGCTCATTCCGTCCTATACCCGCAATGCTTCTCCATGGCGCTTAGTTTCGTTTGACAGAACGCACTATCCGGCATTCTAAATTCCTCAAAAGGAACTCAAATTGGCGCTTAGTTCCGTTGGACAGAAATACGTCCAATTCGTACCTCCTACATGCAAATTGACGATTTTACAGGACGAAGAAAAATCTTCGCCATTTTTGTAATTTAGGGTAGATTTGCAACATTTTTCACACATAATATCGCTTTCATGCGGAACTTGAAAAAAACTAAAAGCATCAGTTTGCGTACCTATTTTATCCTGTAAAATGCGGAAAACTCACGAGCTTATTTTCACCGAGATTGCTAGTTAGGCGGCTTTCTACCTTAACTACCGATATGTTCCTTGCTCGGAGAAAAAAACCTCGTGCGTGGAACCCGAAGTTTAGGTCATATGAAATTCTGAAGTTTTCGGATTGAGCATTTGAACACTTTAGGTCTAGCTGTCGAGGTTCGGATCATACATCTGAAACTCCAGTTCTTACATCTGAAGTACTTCAGATGTGAGAATCGAAGTTTTTCGGATGTGAGAACCGAAGTTTTTCGGATATGAAAACCGAAGTACTTCAGATGTAAGAACTGAAGTTTCAAATGTGTGATCCAAACCTCAGCAGCTGGACCTAAAGTGTTCAGATGCTCAATCCAAAAACTTCAGAGATCCATATGACCTAAACTTCGGGTCCCACGCACGAAGTTTTTTTCTCCGTGTGCAATCTGGATATTGATCCTCACAGGATGCTGATTTTTGCCGTTTTTCATCAGATCCTTTCATTGAAGAAAAACTCCAACCCTGGCGTAGCGACGTCGAACTGATCGGATCTAAAGTGGTAGGCAAGACGCTAGTAGACTTGGACGCCACCAACGGGGTCTGCCATTTAGAGGCATGCACCATCGGCAAATTGATCACGGATGCGATGGTCCACGAGGTAACCCACTAATGTTTGGGATTTGTGTTAATTTGCAAGAGTAGCATAGCAAGTTGATGCTAAATGGGGTTCTCTGGGACCAGAGTATCTCCAAGAGGACCAAAAGAAAAATTTACAACGACATCGGGAAGAGTACCGTAACTTACGGGAGTGAGGTCTGGCAACTCAAGAAAAGAACTGAAGACAAGCTTGGGGCAACTGAGATGGACTTTTGGCGGAGGTCTGCTGGGATATCCAGAAGAGAGCGTATCCGCGATGAAAAAGTGCGTGAGATAATGGGTGTGGAGAAGGACATCGTGCACGATATCAGGTCCAAGCAGTTGGTCTGGTATGGACATGTGCGAAGGATGGCAGACGATCGGTTGACCGAGCAGGTTTTCGATTGGGTTCCTCCCGGAAGGCGACGGCGTGGACGTTCTGTGAAAGGTTGGCGACAGGGGGTGGAGGAGGAGACCAGAAAGTGCCAATTGCCTGATGATCTCTGGGAGGATAGGGGGCAATGGCGATTGGGCGTCGCAGAGCGCGAGGCTGCGCTATAAAAGCGGCTTTATGTATGTAGCACAGCAAGTTATTGCCAAATGGACGAATTTCTGCCTATCGGAACTATGTGCATCATGACGTGAGCCCTGTTATGCATATATTCTTTTGGGTATTAGGGCTCATGTCTCAATGCACATAGTTCCGTCTTGCAGAAATACGTCCAAATGATTTTATAATTTTGTTGTGTAAAAGAAAATCACTGGTCAACATGGGTAAATTTGCCTACAGTATGATCACTGATTTTAGGTAGATTTTTAGCGCTGATTCTGGAAATGATCTGCGTTTCCCAAGTCAGGCCGATTTCCCCCGGAAAAATAAGTATTTTCCTTAAAAATCGAACTTTTCTAGAGAAAAATCAATTTTCCGAAAAAGACCTCGGTTTTTCTCCATTGTCCACAGATTTTCCAGTGAACTAATTATTCACTAGGCTGGAAAAGCCTGATTTTTAGGGAAAATCGACCTGACCCAGAAGAACGGAGGTTATGTTGGAATCGTCGCTAAAAATCTACACGGAATCACTTGACACGTTTTAGGCAATCTAAAAAAGTAAAAATGGGTCGGCCAGTGAGATGAAAATTTCATATCTGCTGAAGCATGTAAATGAAGAGAACAATTCCATAGCGTTCCATGATGCCTAAGAGTAATTTGGAAAGTAGCAAATTGGAAAGTTATCGCAAAATTCCTAAAATATCCAAGAGTATAAAAAGATAATGGGAAAATGGAGCGATCCTATTGGTGGAAGTGAGTATGGCTGGAATGGTCACACGGGGAGAAAAAGTGTTTGAGGTTATCCCTTAAAATTATGGTACTACCCCAACTTGTTGCGTGATACGGACAAAGGACATTTTCAATCGATTGTAGTAATACCGCAACTCAAGTCAGGGTAGGGGGTACTGTCGCAACATGTGGGTTAGTAACCTAATTTATTGGGGCACTACCACAATCAATTGGCAATGTTCAGATCAGCGGACAACCCGCATTGAAAAAAAATCTCGGTGTATTTACTAAGAAAAGGGTAAAATTACCAAGAAAAAACTGGGTTCTATTTGATCCCAATTTTTTCTTGGTAAAATTACCATTTATAGAATTGGTAATTTTACCGAGAAATCTAGGTAAAATTATTGAACTTTCTCGGTAATTTTACTGGACCTTGGTAAAAACGCCAATATTTTTTATCGACTGTGGTAGGATTACCTAGATAAAATGGCAAAGTTACCGGGAATTGATTAACCATAAAAGTGATATTCTTACCTGAAAAAACAGTAAAAATACCGCGGTTTGTAGGTAAGCTTACCAGTCTGTCTTGGTTAAATTACCAATAATTGGTAAAGAAAGCGAGATGGTAAATGTACCAACGGACCGTAGTAAAAACGACGAGAATTTTTTTTCAGTGCGTGGATCATCCGTACTCTCTTTTTCCGTGCGAAGAAGGGGCGGTAAGTAATGGACTGACTAACGGCAACCCATGAGAGACCCCACGGTTAATCCACCACTTTCCACCTCAGTCTATAAGAATCACTCGTATCAACCGATAGGATCGCTCCGTTTTCTCTTTGTCTTCTTTGTCTATTGCTTTGTCTATCAGTCTCAATGATTGGCCCGCTGATTAATTTATTTTCCAGTACACGAAACAGAGAGAGGGTCGCAGTTGGACGAGAGCAAGTGTGGCGGTCCTTCATGCCGGGGGGATACGAACTTCGATCCCCCATGGAAGTAAGTGCATAAGTTTCGTTCAAGAATCCGTCGATCCCGATAAACTTGCAACGGCAAAGAAAATTTATTTCAAACAACAACAGTGAACAAAGGTGTGTTAAAGGTGAAACTTAGAAAAGCATCTATTCCGATCGTAGATCATCTGCATGTTGCTCTATTTTCCATATCATGGAGGAAAATCTAACAAGATCTTTCTCTGTAACGTAAAGTCATAAAAGTAACGCGTGGTGTATGACGCCCGAGACGTGAAGCGCTAAGGGGGGGGGGATTTCTCTGAAACCTTTAAGGAATTTGCTTCGTACTATGGAGAAAATTCGCAGAAATTTACACGAAAATTTGCGCAACCGTTTTCATGTAAAAAGTTAAATTACCCGCAATTAAATTTGGCAATAGCTGATGTGGCTTTAGTTCCTTTCTGTTTAACGCGGTCCATTTGAGGGTCAAGTTTTTGGGGCGACAGAAATAAATCTGAATATGCATCAATCTATTATCAATATATTTTTTTGTGAGTTTAATAATCGAGTAATGAGATAACACGAAATATAAGCTTGTGTTTTGTTCTTTTCACTGAATCTGTTGATCACCCAAAATTGTGTCCAAATTTTAGATATTACATTCGGGAACATATTGATTCTCTTGCCGTTTGAGGACAGATTTGGTATCGCGGAGCTCAGCGGACGGCACTTCAAAGAAATATTGGAGTTTTCAGTGGAACTTCATCACTCACCATTCTTGCAGATGTCAGGTAAGCGGTTCTACTACTCGTGAGTCACAAACCATGAACGAATTTTGACTTACGAATACAGTACGTTGAGGACAAATGAGGCGTGGAACACGATACGCACATTTAAATCGTGAAAAAGTCGGGAAATACGCAGTTCAAAAAGCGTAACTTTTCTGCAAATTTAAAACGGCTCGCGGTTTCGCGCCGAGCCGAATGATGCCACCTAGCACCAATAAGAAGCGAGCACGGATTTCCACGACTTCCTCCAAATGTCTTTCTACTCCTCGTATATGAAAACAATTGAAAAGTCGAAACTTTGCCCTCAAAATCAAAGAATGGAATCCGATTAATGTAGTCTGCAGTTAAATCTGTTGTCAGGAGACTAAAGCACTCACTTACCAATTTTAACTAAGAAATTCAACGTAATAAAGGCGTGGTTTTTTTAGAGAGAAAACATCGCATTCGATACTGATATCGAAACTGCACTCGAATGCGATATTTTCTCTCTAAAAAAACCACGGCTTTATTACGCTGAAATTCTTCGTTCAAATTGGTAAGTGCGAGTGCTTTAGTCTCCTGACAACAGAATTGCCATCTCAAAATTTGAGAAACATGACGAGTAGCTAAAAAAAATGGAACCAATTGATGCAATATATCGCACGCCGTTCTGACACAAAATATGGCGTCCATCGAATCACCTTCAGTACGAAATATTGAATGTATTCGTTTGAAGAAAAATACATGGATTTTTACTTTATCGCAGGTGTGAAAGCGACATTTGACATGACGAAGCCGGCGGGTGAGCGAGTCTCAGATATCCTGGTGCGATGTTCAGATTGCTCTGTGCCCACATATGAACCGCTTCTTCCGTACAGATACTATCGCATCATAATGTCCCAGTATATGTACAAATACAGTGTCTATGATCAGATAAAAAAACGAGCCAGGTATTGGGAATCAGGTATGTCTATCTATTGGCGGATGTGGCAAGTTGGCAATAATTGTATTCTACCCATTTAAACCTACACCTTTAAAAATAATTTTGGCTCTTGAATTTTGGAATGGTCTATACACGGTCTTAAACGGATAAAAATCGACTATTTAACACAGGTTTAATTGGAGAGGAAATGATGTTTCCAACTTGCTGGATTTACCTCTGGCGTATCTTAAAATTATTTTCCATGAATAAGATCATCAGCTAAATAACAGTATAGTAGAATACAACTGAGTCCACTCTATTCGCCTAACTCTCAAGTACCATCTCCACAAACCTCTAAATCTGGATTATTAATAAGAGGGGAATATCATTAGTAACACCTACAGCCACCAGGGCCGGATTTACCTACTTGCCGCCCAAGTCCCGCCCGTGTTTTTCCGCCCCTTTCTCACTTGTTTTGAAACATCAATAGATCGTATTCGACAGAGGTTTGATGTATCGGTTGGTTCAATACAATAGAACTTAACCCCAAACAAAAATTTTAGGATTTGATTTGGAAAAGCTGAAAATGAGAAAATTCCTAACAATTTCACTTTTCATTGCCAGAGAGTAAAAGTTCAATCACATAAGACCCGTTACCTCAGATTTCTAAATTGACTTTAAGGCTGTGGTTACATATTGAACCAATCGATATCAATATAATCTCGCCCGTGTGATCCGTCGATTACGATCTATAAAAACCACCAAGTGAACGTGCCGGTGGGGGAGGGGTGTATGAGACGCGTTTACTCGTGTTGGGTACATTTTTTGTGAAAGCCCTGTCAACACTAAAGAAAGTTCAGTTCCGTAAATCCATCCCTGTTTGGACAAGGTCCTCCGTTTATAAAAAACGAACGAAAAAATTATGAAAGAACAAACATAAATGTGGTTAAAAAGTTTAACTTCCACCGCCACGTCGACCGCACTGTGTTGGCGCAATGCGTGAGGTATTCATGCAGTCTTGTAGGCGCTATGCGTTTCCTGCCGACTGCTGCTGACCGCAGTGTGTCTGACGCAATGCGTGAAGTATTCATGCAGTCTTGTAGGCGCTATGCGTTTCACGCTGACCGCCGCTCCGTTCCAGGTCAAATTGCGTGTTTGGTCTCTCTCTTAACTCTACTAATTGATGGTGTTGTCTCGTGTATCACCGAGAGACGACAAAATTAGAAATTACTATACTTTTACTCTCAGGAAATGAAAGATTTTGTCGTCTTTTCTCGTTTCTAATTTATTTTCTGAATCCGATTTTTTTCTCTATTTTTTTGATACCTACATTCAAAAAGATTGCAAAATTTGCCGCCCCCTACAATTTGCCGCCATGGGCCGCTGCCCATGTGGCCACCCCCTTAATCCGGCTCTGACAGGCACGATAAATTGATTTTACGCAAGTATTGGAAATTCTCGAATGCCACTGGAAAATTAATATTTTCGGGGCATTTTTCTCATTTTAAACGTTATGAATGTTCATTTTTTGTCACAGTTTGTGCTGAACGTCTATCGGGCAGATTTTATCTGATTTTTTCGAGAATCGATAAGAAATGGTCCTTAGGTGAGCCAACTCGACATACATCACCTCACGGGATCCCACTAAGCGCCCTTAGAGGGTTGAGCCGCGTAGCAGCCAGGGGGCGCACCCCTTAATTTTGAGTAACTCACGGGGGGTTAATAACTCACTTGTTATTACCAACAAGTATTTTGAAATAGTCTGATCATAAGTTTCAACCGTCATTTTTATTGTTTTTTCAGGGAAAAGGGATACTGAGATCGTTATGAACTACTTGGAAGCTTTCAACCCAGTGATCGTGGAGCTCGATGAAAATGTGTCCGTTAAGATGACATCGGAGCATGCCAAAAGAATCAGAGCAGCTACAAAAAATAAATATGGCCCTTGAGAACAATCAATCCTGGGTTCATTTTTTTTCTTTTTTTTCTTTTTTTAGTGGTTTTTCTGTCACAAGTCTAGATTACATTTTCTCTCTAAACTGCACGACCTTAATTGGACTACATTTTGCAAATAAGAACTATATGTTTTAGCCCGGTTTAAAAACAACGTATGTGCCATTAATTTCTCTATGCACATAAGTGTTTTTGCAGATGAGCCAGGATTTATAGTTCCAAATTGCAAAATGCAGTTCAATTTATTGAAGAGTATGTCGTCACCTTCCGGCCAAAGTATCACAAGCGCCGTGCGACCTTAAAAAATTCCCGCCGCCATTTTAATTTTTTTACAAAGAAATTGCTCAATAAATCTGTCTCAAAATTTCATTGAATTTTATCGGCAGCATAGAAGGAATCCAGTGAAACTCTCAAACCGATTCAACCGAAAATTTCTCCGAAAAAAAATAAAATGGCGGCGGAAATTTTTAAACGTCGCATGGCGCTTGCGATACTTCAGCTGGAAGGTGACGATATGAAACTTATGACCACGGCTACGGAGTTAGGGATGAGAACTCCTAACTTTCATCGTACAAACTTTCGAAGCTTTCAGAAATTGATACTGCCACGCACATCCGAGTGGGCAAAATAAACCAATTTTCACGAAAATCCACACCACTCCGCTTCAAGTTGTTCGCAAACGAAGCGTAGGTAATTCCCGCGTTTCCTAAGGAGTCTCGTTATAACTTGCGCTTCGTCCAAGAAAAACAAGGAGACGGCAAAAATGTGGGGAAACGGCGCACAGTAGAGCGAGTCAGTGTCGCGATGTGAAAATATAAGGAGCTTCAGCGTCAATTCTTGAAATTCTGTGATTTTTTATCTCTGTTGGAAGACAGAAATTCTGTGAACACTTGAAGGAATGATATTCATTTGTTCTCCTTCAAAAAAATCATATTCTGAGGAGATTCTCATACTCCGTAAAAGAGACACGTGGACTGGTAGTGTCACCGTTGATATTGATGTGCGGGAGTTCAAACCAAGACACTAGAGCATAATCTTATAAAATTATTACTATACACTGAAAAAAAAACTCCGGCCGTGGGAGCCGCTATTACGGGCTATATAGACATACCGTCCGTTCCGGGCTCAAAGGCCGAAAATTCCGGCTGCTGGAGGCGTAACTTCGATTGCTCCGGGTTCAAAGGCCGAAGCTACGGCTCCAGCAGCCGGAATTTTCGGCCTTTGAGCCCGGAACGGAAGGTATGACTATATAGCCCGTAATTGCGGCTCCCACGACTGGAGTTTTTTTTTCTGTGTAATAAATAATGAAAATAATAAAATTCCAGGGAAAAGTACCGAACGTTAACTTGACAAGCTGAAAAACAACGAATGACTCAATAAACACGAGAGATTTTTTGTTTCAAAAGACACTTGGACGCATTTTACCTCAACGGCACGATCGAAGACAAGATAAACGATCCGAGAGAAAATTCGAAATGCCTTCATTTTCGTGATATACAACACGCACATCCGAGGAGCGCGAATAGTCGCATGCACTATTCGACGCCGGCCTTTCTCGATAACTCGTCCACGGTGCGGCGTGTTTCTGGGACAACAAACTTGGATGAAACTACTTTGTTTCGCGAGTGTCATCGCCTTTTTCCGCGAGTTTTCCGCGGGATATTTCGCGAGCGGATAACTTTCCAATTTCCCTGTCGCGGGGCGAAACGCACGTTGCACGTTGCAAGTTGCACGATGCGCCGCCTGCTGCGCTGCACAGTGGATCGAGTCAATGAATCACTAGACCAGGTACGAATTTCAGTATTCTGATTTATGTTTCTTAACCAAAATTTCACGTAGAACACGATGCGCACAACAAAAATTACCAAAATCAACTTCTTACGAAGATATTAAATGATTCTTGATGCGTGAATTCAAACCACCCGCTCATGAAAACTCAATGCTCTACGTGACTCACATCGTGCGCTAAACGTTATCATGACAGTCTCTGCGATATAAAAATCTGGCAACCTCAATCTTGACTCTTTGGCTCAGCTATAGAAAATTGCTTATAGTGTGAACAACACATGGTGGGAAATGAACATTGTTCGATTGAGAAGCTTGCTGAAACTGTTGTAGTGCGCGATTTGACTCACGTAGAGCTTTGAGTTTCTTGTCAAGTTTCAAATTCCTTCCGCAATTCAAATTTCTCGCAACCAATGTGAAATAAAAACGTAATATCTTCGTTAGGAGTTGGTTTCAGTAATTTTCGTTGCGCAAATCGTGTTTTACGTGAAATTTTGGTCAAGAAACATGTATCAGATTGCTTACATTCGTACCTTGTCTAATGGTCCATTAGGGAGGTTGGACATGAAATTGTTTACTAAAATTGCAAATTTTGATGTTTATTTCGTCACATTATAAACTTATAGGGGTGCTTTCGCTGGAAAATTTCCAGAGGAAACCAATGGAACCACTTTTATAACCTCAAAGTTTTTTTTTTTTTTTTTGAGTTTAGTGGCTTCTATTCCTTTAGGAATCTACAGCCATCTATAGGCACTATTTATTTTCCGAAGACATCAGGGAGTTTGGTAGACATCCATGCTCGGGCTTACAAATTTTCACGGATTAAGGCCGAGCGAATTCTGCTTACAGATCCACTCGTCAGTTCCATGAAAATTTGTCACCACCACCGGGATTCGAACCCGAGACCTATTCACCTAGAAGTCAGACGCACTAACCACTAGGCCAACCTGGCCGGCTAACCTCAAAGTTTTAATAATAAACGTTTATATAAACGGAGTTATAAGCGTTTGAAGTTTCCAAATTTTGTCCGACCTCTCCTACTGACTCAACCCTATGTGCGCCGGGCCGTCTAAGATCCATGAAACTTTTCTCTTCGCAGTAAACGATCGTGTCATTGTTTAGCACACACTTTGGGCCCTCACATGCGGAATATCAGTGGCGAGGCGTGAGCGTCAATGATCGATTCAGTGATATTTTCCCATTTGAAGCTATGGAAAAGAATCGATTATTAAGGTATTCGTTGCGATTCCCGATAGGTTTAAATGGCAGATCAATCGCTTTGGTGGGTCCAACAAATTGATAACTTTTTTCCCTCCGTTTAAACCTATGGAAATGTATTAATGGAGATGTTACATGTGTGAGAGATTTGCGATTTGACCGTTGATTCTTATGCAAAAGTTCGCGAGAAACACGATGGTGCCACTGGTTTTCTCTGGAATCAACTCCTAAGCTCAAAAAAAGCTCTCAAGTTGAGGCCAAAATGGAGGGGATATCCCACGCTATCCTAAGAGTCCACCTCTACATCAAGACGAACTCTCCATGCGAAGATAGGGAGCAAATACATTAGCAGTGATGCCGGGTTTTCAGTTTTAGAGTCTCCAAATAAAGTGGCAGCCCTGTCAGTGTATTTGCTCCCTATATTCGCATGGAGAGTTCGTCTTGATGTAGAGGTGGACACTCAGGGTAGGGTGGGATATCCCCTCCATTTTGGCCTCAACTTGAGAGCTTCTTTTGAGCTTGGGGGTTGATTTCAGAGAAAAACAGTGGCACCATCGTGTTTCTCGCGAACTTTTACATAAGAACCAACAGTCAAATCGCAAATTCCTCACTCATGCAACATCTCCATTGTGAGGACTGAGGAGCTACACATGAAAGTTTGCAAGTTTCGGGAAAAAAAGTCATTTCAGACTTCGCCCATTGTCTCATCCCGCCGTGCGCCATTATAAATATAAAATATCCTGCAGTCGGCTCGTTCAGACGCGCAAAACGGTCACCATCCATCGATTGGCAAGGCTTCCCAGGTCTCCCGTGAAGGCGCGGTTACACAGACAGCACGCGGCGCAAACTTGCCTGCGCCTATTTTATCCTCCTAGTATTCTGCCGTGCTAAAGAAAAACGCCGTAGGTGCCACCAGGCATTGCCAAATTTTCCTCTACAAATCACGCATTTCTAAGGAAATTTGTGAATGTTTCTCCTCTGATTTCTCAGAGGATTTTGTTCGTAATCTGATCTTAAAAAGCTGACAATTTTGAGGAAAAATATTTATAACTTCCTTCAAAAATAAATATTTTCTGAGAGGAAATTTGGCAACGTCTTATGGATTATACGGCGTTCTTCCTTAGCATGGTAATATTATGCACATGGAGAGTAAGGCTGGATGCATATAAGGGTAATGTGGGCTCTTTGTATATGGTAGGGGATCCCCTCTATTACACCTTCAACTTTTAATTGAGATCATTTCTTGAGCGTTGGAGTTTGTTTTATATAGAGAAAAAAAGGAACACTGCACCGTGTATGGATCTTATTCGATGGTGGCTCTATGTATACTTTGATTTAAAACAATAGAGCATAACCTCAAATAATAATTTTAGGACTTAAGTTGGAACAGCTGAAAATTAGAAAATTCCTAGGAATTTCAATTTTCATTGTCATTTTGTACTCACATATATAGGAATCCAAAACCTATTACCAAAAAACTCTTCCCTCAGTTTACTCAATTAACTTTTGAGGCTATGTTCGCATTTTGAACCAATCGATATCGATACAATCCCTCACACTTTCATGAGGTCTAAAGTAGAGCACCTTTATAGACAGAGTATGGCCATTCGTATCTTTTTACTACAGAAAAGCTGCCGCTTTTTGATTGGTCAACGAATTTTTAGGCTTCATGATGCTCTTACGGCCGTAAATAAAGAAACAAGATGGCGGCTCACCGTAACATCAATGAGAAGCTGCATTTGACAAAAATGTCAATTATATGGCAGTAACAATTTAAACTAGCATATCTACAAATAACACACGAAAAACACATGAGAACATTGTTAAAACGCCTTTCTCCTTTATCACAAGAAGATGTAAGATGTGCATAACCTCTTTGCTTGCTGATATCAGACATCTTGTTTGTTTATTTAGGGCCGTAAGAACATGGTGTCAGCCTATTGTCACGCGACCAATGAAAAATCGGAACAGAAATGGCCATACTCTGTCTGTAAAGGTACTCTAGTCTAAAGCATCTGATCATGCGGCTCTTCGCAATTTTCTGTCGCGCATCGCTTGTGGAACCGCAGCTTTACGCCAGAAGGGGCGCTTCGGGACCCGGGAGAGCCGCCCGCCGTAAATTGTACCTCGAATGGAGGGCAGCGAAGCCTCCCCCCTCCCCTCCCTCCCCCGAGGGAGAGCGGGTGGATTGTAGTGAGCTTAAGTGATGCAGTTTTTCAAGCGATTTTTTTCCTCGCGTCTCTTTTTTTGGCGCCGCCGAATCGACTGCGTTGCTAATCCGGGCGATTATGCAGCCGCCCTGTCGCGCTGAGAAAACTCGTCGTATCGAAATTTGGATGTTGTCAAGATGAGCAGAAAATACACAAATTTTAGGGGAAACGAGGGGCATGTTCGTAGTAAATTTCCTTTTTTCATTCTTCAAGCATTGGAAAAAGTGATTTGATTTCAGTTGAAATATCCTTTTCAAGGCTTGGTTCCTCATGTTCCTCGCTAGTAAAGGAACCAAATTTTTGAAAAATCGAATAGTCTATCGTAAGAAATTTGACAACATCCGAATGATCATCCGGTGATTTCGCTCGCTCCGACTGCAATGCTGTCGTGCTAATGAAGAACGCCGTATGAACCATCAGACGGTGCCACATTTCCTTTAATAAAAACCTAATTTACTGGGAATATTCTGAATGTTTTTCTTCAATTTTTTAGACAATTTTGTTCGCAATTTTGTCCAAAATGTTTAAAAATTTCAAGTATTAATACCGATAATCTTTTACAAAAATACATGTTTTATCCGGGGCGATTTGGCAACCTCTCGAATGTTTATAAGGCGTTTTTCCCTAGCACGGCAGAATGGTGCACAGATGCATCGATGCTGCCCCGAAAGGGTTTCCGGGTCTCGATGGCCTGTAATTATTTCGTAGTCTGTTAGTGGGGCCGATAAGTGGAAAATATCATAAGAATCGTGCACTTCTGGAAGAAAGCATGAAAATTTGAGGGATTCATCTCTGCCCTATAGACATTCGATTCAGACATAGACCCCAAAAATCTGAGCCCCCTGGGGGGGCAGGGGGGCCCCCAAATTTTGAATTTTGAATAACTACTGAACAGCTAATGTTAGCGTAATTTTTTTTAAACAGGACGATAGGAAATTTTATCAGGAACAAAAATGATTTCTATGAATTTTTCTGTGGGATCGATATTTAAGGCGTGAAACGGGAAAAACCGTCGGGGGACGGGGAGCCGGCCGTTCTGAGGCAGATCCGCGTGCTGCGCTGTTTGCCCGGGACGCGCGCGGCGGCGCAGTACGGTGTTACCGACGAAACAGCCGCTTGTCTTGGTTTAATCTCAACGATGCGCAGTTTTAAAAATAATAATGCATTTACCGTACTGCCTAAATACTTTTCCTCAGTAATATAAGCTCTACTTTTTATTAGTAATACATAAAAACAAGCAAAAGCGAAATACTCCAATGTGAGAGCGCCGAGTCAATAGGAGGGATCGGTCATCGCGCATCACGCGTCTTGTTTTCTCTGAATGCAGAGCTTTTCCGACCTCATTAGAGAGTAAATTGCCCTTTCCTCACGTAAGTTTTGTACAGGATTACATTTTTTTAAAGATATTAGAGCGAAATAACAAGTTTTAATACGATTTTGACCCACTTTTTCATGACTATTGGAAATGGCGGATCCTTCGTTACTTATTTTTAGCTTATTTTTCATGTTACTTTTGGCGAATAAGACAATGAGCTGCTTACATAACCATGAATTTTGCAAAACTTGGTAGAGACATTAATTGAAGAGTGAGAAGGGAGGAGAAGGGGACTCCACAGTCCCTTCGCCACTATAAGGTTACCAGATTTCCTTCAAAATGAAGGAAATATCGTTTTTCGTTCATGTTCATTGGTTTCTCGCCATTGGATAGGTACTGATTCATACGGAACATTCCGACAATGTTCTTTTCTCCTCTTTTTCCCTCCAGCCAGTCAATAGAAGTTTTCATTTTCATGAACTCCCCATTTTTTCAGTTATTCAACAAATATGCATATTTCAAAAAAAAAATAGAACAATACATTAAATAAATGATGAAAAAGAAGCTATCTGAATACTATCGCCTCTTTTTATCGAGTCATCCTTGAGGATGACTCGATAAAAAGAGATCTGCCTGTTTGGCTCATTCTTTTGAATATATTTTTATTATAGGATAAGACCAGACATAGAAACAGGATCCATCTGACCCCCCTTCAAAGTCACTCAGATAAGATTTACCATTAAATTTACCATGTAAGTACCATTAATATCTTCAAAGATATTAATGGTACTTACCACGACACATAGAAAATGGAATGAGCAGTAGAAAAAATCCATGTATATTATCTTACATTTTGTTGTATGGAATTTAGAGTGGAGTTGGTAACATTTGTATTGAAAAAAATATTAATATAGGAGGAAATTTATTTATCATGCAGGTTTTGATTCTTTAAATAACCTCTGAGAAGGTCCAGGCCTCAGGAAGAAATTCATTGCATTTCTTCTTTTTCAACCCGCAAATCTCGTACCGATTTTTGATTTGCATGGAGCTCATGGAAGAGTTCTAGGTAATAAGTATGTCGGAGACAATTTTCAAGAAACGGGACTTGCAAAATATGCAATGCACAAAACGTATACACCTTAAACTTTATCGTACATTATAACACTGATCGAATTAGCTTTAGAGATTATCAAAAGGTTAATTTATCGTCAAAATATAAAAAATCAGTCAAAATCAGTAATCAGTAACCAGTTGCAAAATTACCGAGATTGCGGAATATCGTACCTATGATGCGCTGACATAAGAGCAGGATAGGTTCCCAGTACTTAGGCGCGACTTCCTATCACTCAAATGGACCGTTTTGACAGATTAGCGGATACGGCGGCTAGTTATTACTTATTACTTAATAATAATATTCTTTGTACTGTACAAGAAGCAGTCCAACAAAGGTTTTTTGGGGGTCATTCATCCCTACCAAGCTTTCTCAAGATTCTTTTGCCGTTTTTTTGGAGCAAGTTTTGAAGGTGGTTTTGGTCCTCTTAAAAAAATGCCTATACGTAGCAATGATGTACCAAAATGTTCCTGAAAGAGAGGAGAATAAGCATGTTTTTATGTATGCTCATTGTTTACAAAATTAGGCTCCCTGTCTTAAGTAAGCATATTTAGATACCATCCTGATGTCGCAGCACCGAGAGAAAGAGAAAGAAAAACACTTTAAAATCATTTATCAGGTCATCGTGGTACACAAATAAGATTTGTGACTTTTAGCCCTCCCCCCCCCCTTTCCCGAGACAACTGTGCCTCAAATTTTATTCCGTTCAACTGATGTCTGATGTAGTTATCTCGGATGCTGTAATAAAACTTGACAAACCCATACAACAAAACAATTCGGAACTCCAGCGCACTTAACCCCTTCTCTTTCTGTTGCCGTGCGCTCGCTTGTATACATATATTACCTGCATAAGTTAAGCCCTATTTTAAGGCTTTATAGGTAGTACGATATATTCACAATACTTTTAAAACTGCGCATCGTTGAGATTAAACCAAGACAAGCGGCTGTTTCGTCGGTAACACCGTACTGCGCCGCCGCGCGCGTCCCGGGCAAACAGCGCAGCACGCGGATCTGCCTCAGAACGGCCGGCTCCCCGTCCCCCGACGGTTTTTCCCGTTTCACGCCTTAAATATCGATCCCACAGAAAAATTCATAGAAATCATTTTTGTTCCTGATAAAATTTCCTATCGTCCTGTTTAAAAAAAATTACGCTAACATTAGCCGTTCAGTAGTTATTCAAAATTCAAAATTTGGGGGCCCCCCCTGCCCCCCAGGGGGCTCAGATTTTTGGAGTCTATGTCTGAATCGAATGTCTATAGGGTAGAGATGAATCCCTCAAATTTTCATGCTTTCTTCCAGAAGTGCACGATTGTTATGCTTATCGGCCCCACTATGTTGTAAATTCCGTGTCGCGATTGTATCAAATGGACGTATTTCTGCAAAACGGAACTGTATCCATTAAGACATGAGCCCTGAGACCCCTAAGAATAAATGCATAACACAGCTCATCTCATAATGCACATAGTTCCGTTTGGCAAAAATACGTCCAAATGGCGACGGGGCTAGAGGGAAGGAGTAAAGTGGACTTGGTTTAACGAAAATAATACTAAGGTGATCGCCAGGTGGATTCAACAAGACTTTTCCTAATTACGTTGGACGTCGCTCAGTTTCTTTTCGTGTTCCATTTTAATCGGTAAAACACGCAAAATTCTGACGAAAAGAAAATCCATAGGAACTTTCAAGATACTATATTGTTTGATTTCTTTTGAATCAAAACATCAGGACCGAAATTTATAAGGAAATCACACTTTTACGGTGTATGGTTCTTCTTTACCTCTGCCGCATGCCGTGTTACTGTAGAGAACAGCACTCGAAAAAAAGAAATATTGAAAAAACGGACCAGCTGATTTTTGAAACTGACAGACAAAGCTATAGACGAAGAAAACATAGGGAGTATAGAGGGATCCAATTGGTTGAAATGAGCTGTTTCTATAGACTAAGGAAGAAAATGATGGACTAACTACATGGTCTCTCGTGGGTTGCCGTTAGTTAGTCTATTACCTACCTCCTCTGCCCAGGCCCGCCACATCCCATCTCGGGCCCTAGTGCCAATTTTCTGGCCCGGGCCCCTAGCACAGAGGGGGGGGGGGGGGGGCCTCCCCCGGGAAATTTTTGAAATTTTAAATCTATTTGGACGCATTATGAAGCTCTTATGGTGGAGATTTTCCATCAATTTCTGCAGAATAATTACGCCTTTTTGTTTACTTTCAGCACCAAAAACTTTCGAATTGTTGCATTCAAAACATCTATAAATATTTTTTTGAGGGGGCAGATGATAATTTTCACTTCTATGGGGAGCCGGGCCCCCCTGGACTCCCCTTTCGTACGTCTATGGCAAGGGAGTTAAGCCATTGAAGTCGAGGATGCCCAGAAAGGAGCCTCTTAGCATCCGACAACGGAAGAAAATGAAACACAGTTACTAAAAATGTCATTCTACATATACTCAAAATATTTAAAATCTCTAAAAAAGTAAGACAAATTTTATAGTGCCCTAGCGTGTTTTTGGAACTTTATTCACCTTTTGCGTAATTTTTAGGTTAATTTTTCACTTTTGCCTACGAGACGAGGGTTACACATGAATTCGTAGTGCTTTGTCACCTGCGTCACGGGCCCCTCCAGGGCCCGGGCCCCGGTACCAGGGACCCAGTATCCCCCCCCTTGTGGCGGGCCTGCCTCTGCCCATTTGCAACCACCTGCTTCCACCAATAGGATTCCTATGGATCCATTTTGTCTTGTTTGTCTATAGCTTAGTCTACTAATTTCAACAATCACCCTGCTGGAAACGCCCTGAGGAAAAATGTCATAAATGAATCCTCAGTCCTACGCAAATGTCACAATGATCGTTTAAAAGTTTCTCAGAGCTCCTTTGAATGATTGAAAATCGATGAGATAAATCTTAACAGAAAAAGGTTCCATCTTACTTAAGACATCAGTAAGCACAGCTCTTCTCTCTCTCTCTTACCCCCTCCCCCCATCGCCCTCTCAAGGAATGGAATAGACTCACGGATGTTTTGTCCGACACAGTGTTAGCAGTAGTTACGCATAGTGGTTACGCACTTACTGCGCTTAACTTGCTCATATAACTCGCATTTTACGACCGAAAAGGGTTTGCTGTTCTGACTGTGAATTAACGATCTCATTTATATTGGATTACACTAATTTTAAAAGAGACTCGATCCCTAAAATTCGAGCATTATCACTCACTGCGTACCACAGCAGAACAGATAAAGCATTTTTGATGGCGACTCAAAGAGCGCTGCGCGGCGCGCAACTCAGGAGTGCGGAGAAATTCAGAACGCCTTCAATTACTTGAATATGCAAAGAGGGCTACCCCAGAGCACGAATAGTTGTATCCAAACATCACCATTAAAAAAAGCAGGGCGCCTTGATATTATTGCACATCGGCTGTGTGTGACAACGATTCACGTTCCTGGATTTGCAACGTTCCCGATTTACTCTCTAATTTCATTTAAGTGTTCTATAAGTTAGATTGGTAGAATTTGAGGGGGGAAATTTGGGCAATACTGCTTGCTTTGGTAACACGACAGTCTCTTCCTCCAATCAGGGTTACAAATTTTCAAGAAAATAAAATCTTGCGATTCCAAGTGAGATATTTTATTAAATTTCAGATATATTTTAGAAAAAAAATATTAAATGCAAAATAATTAGTAGGTTTTCTTCTCGTTGTTTATTATTGCGCGTTGCATACAAAAATCATGAAAGTAATATGTTTCATATTTTTCACAGCTGTGCAATATTTAATGAAATATCACACGGAAATTCTCAATCCTTCATGAATTTTATTTCACTTTTGCGATTCTAAATTGAAGGGACTGTAATTGAATCAGTGAGTTCGAAAACACACCAACTCGTGTATATTTCGATTTTCACTTTTTTATACGGTTTCGTAACAATTATGGATAGAAGTATCTTGCACGCAAAAGGAAATTTCTAAATTGCAATCGGAAGTGCTCGAAACAGCGACGGGAAAAAGGAAAAATCGGTATTTCATTGGAAATACCAATTTTTGGCCATTTCAAGGGAAACGGGTGACCATCCGATTCGGAGGTTTTCTTTTTTCAGTTCAGTATACCTTGTACCAGCAAGCTTTATATAAATATTCAAGCGTTAGTCAGGTCAAAAAATATAAATTTTTCAGGGCAGACTATGAAAAATCAGTATCTGAAAGTCGGTAAGAACGAAAACACACCAACTCGGAAATTTTTAAACGCTTAATTCTCTGTCATCAAGCATGGTGTATCGATTTCAACTTGGTGCTTTACAATGTCTTTAAGTATTTGTCCTTTAACACCAAAAAGGTTTTTCTGAAACTTACTTCTTCACCCGTTGCACAGTTTTACGTGTTTCCTGAACAATTTTTTTTTCTGAGTTGGTGTGTTTTCGAACTGACTGATTCAATTGTGTAACTGAGCACATTTGTGTAAATGTAATTCTGTGTTTGTGTAATATGTGTAATTGTTCGGCTTAAGGGGATCCGATGGACAAACTCTCTTCAGCTTGACAACGATGTCAAACTAACGAAACCGATTACCTTCGCGAGATGGGGAGGGGGGGTCGTGAGATGGCTCCCGATACCCGAAATAAATTCGCGACTGTTTTCTTTCTGTATTATCGCGAGCGTGGACTCGAAGCCGTACGCCTGAGTTCAATTAAAGGAGAAAATTGGTCTTGGCGGAGAATAAACATGGAAAAATACGACGGAGGAAACTCACAGAAATGGATAGTGGGGGTTGGGTGACAACACGCAGAGGCGTATCGATCGCAGTGGTGAGACGTGAATACTCGAGCATCGATATTTTCCCACTTGAATCTTTAGTGCGGAATCGATTCTTACGGCATGCCCCGATAATCGATCATTACCCATGGGTGCAAATGACGGATCAATCAATTAATGGAGATGTTGCATGTGTGAGGAATTTGCGATTTGACCAGTGATTCTCACGTAAAAGTTTGCGAGAAACACGATGGTCCCACTGGTTTTCTCTGAAATCAATTTCCAAGCCCAAAAACAGCTCTCAAGCTGAGGCCAAAATGGAGGAGATATCCCATCCTACCCTGAGAGTCTACCTCTACATCAAGCCAACTCTCCATGCAAAGATAGGGAGCAAATACATTAGCAGGGTTGCCACTTTATTTGGGGACTCTAAAACTGAAAACACGGCAACCCTGCTAATGTATTTGCTCCCTATCTTTGCATGGAGAGTTATAGTCTTGATGTAGAGGTGGACTCTCAGGATAGTGTGGGATATCCCCTCCATTTTACCTCAACTTTGAGAGCTTTTTTTGAGCTTGAGAGTTGATTTCAGAAAAAACCAATGGCACCATCGTGTTTCTCGCGAACTTTTACATAAGAATCAACAGCCAAATCGCAAATTCCTCACACATGCAACATCTCCATTAGAGACTTTTATAGTGGCTCATTGATAATTTAATGAGAGAGGACATTTTGGAGCACGGCAGTTGAGGGGTACAATCATCGCCATGCTTTTCTGGCGCCTCCCTCAATGCCTGCGGATACGGAGTACAGCATCCTGAATAGGACGCGTTGCATTGGAAAATTGCTCGGAGTCGAGTTAATCCAAACCATGGCTGAGAGCATCCTACGTCCTTAGAATTTCACGTTTAATCAACAAGATAGCAGAGGAAAGGCTGCCGGATTTCCAACGTCTCCAAGGTTGCATTGGGTGGGCTCGGTGCATTTGAAAGTCAACAGTTGCTTATTTCATTAGACTTTTCTTGATTTCGTTCGGAAAAATCCAGACAGCGCCTGGGACTTTTAACTTAAAAGGCAGATGAAAATGCATTGGAGATCGGAATGATCGGATAAAGGAAGAGATTAGAGGTGATGCCCCCAAGCCTAAAGTTTTTTCAACTAAATGAGAGGCAATACTTCATGAATATCCGATAAGTGATTGAAAGATCCCACGTGTTAAGGTTTGTTAGGCCAACCATAAGTAATTCGTAATGATTCATTCTCAAAAGTTGCCTTTTTTACCATGCAATGTAAATGCCTCTTCAAATATCCCTCAGTCACGATGTAATCCACTTTCGATCTCCTCGCGAAAATGGTCTGTTCAAGAGACGACTTCGAATACAACTTTGCAGCGATTGCAATCTCGATCAAACTGCTGAAAATTCTCGACCTCCGCCAGTGCGCACCGTGAGTCTTAACATCTTAACCGATGCATTTTTCTCTCCTCCTTTTCCCACCTTTCGGTGCAAGGGTTCGAGCGAGATCGTATTAATTACTTCCAAAACCATTAGCTTAATTCGAGTTCCTTCATTTCTGATCCTCCACACGCCCGTCTCGATCTAAAGCTTATACATATTCACCGATTTAATTGAAGTGGAGGTAAGGTCATTCCAGTGTTGCCAAGTTTCTCTGAGTATTCAGCCTCACAAAGCAGAGGTGGTCTGCAACACGCTTTTTCAATTTTTCCGCGTCTCCGGGCAGTTTTCCGCAGTCACCGCCGACCAGGTTTGCACATTCAGAAAAGTGAATAAGAACTGGCCTGAGTAAACAATTAAACAATTTCACCAACTTTTTCTATCGTATGATTTTAATCGTTGTCAAGCATTTGTTTCATTTTACTTTCTCTACATATTTTGCTAAAACAAAAACTTTGAATCAACTAAAATCTCACAAAAGGAGAGTTTATTACAGTTCGCGAGATCGTTTGTTTATTTATAGGTCAAGTTTTTCCCCGAGAAAACCTAGAGTACCTGTATACAGGAGAGTATTGCCATCTCTTTGCCGCTCACTGATTTGTTCATCAGTTTTAGCTAGGCTATCATGGGGCTCCACAGTTGGCCCCATGTAAACAAACCCGACCCAGAGGAACACGTATTGTCGGCTGAGGAATGAATGATAATCATACTCACACCCAAAATCACGACTAGAACTTTTTCGTCATTTTGTTTGTTGACATTGGGCCAAACTAGGAGCAGAGGGGCTGGGGTTTGTTTACATTGGGCCAACTTTGGGGCTCCACGATAGCCGACCAATCAGAGAGCGGCACACTTTATCTGCAGTAAAAGGATTGAGATGGCAATACTCTCCAGTATACAGGTGCTGTAGGCAAACTTGACGGCCAGCCACCGAGAAAAACTGCCCAAATACGCGGTCAATTTGGAAAAGCGTGTTACACCGAAAAAAAATTCTCGGCGTTTTTATCAAGGTCCCTTGGTACCTTTACCATCTCACTTTTTTTACCAATTATTGGTAATTTTACCAAGACAGACTGGTAAGCTTACCTAGAAACCGGTATTATTAATGCTTTTTTCAGGTAAGATAATACCACTTTTATTGGTAATCAATTCCCGGTAGCTTTGCCATTTTATCTCGGTAATTCTACCACAGTCGATAAAAAATATTGGCGTTTTACCAAGGTCCAATAAAATTACCAAGGAAAGTTCAATAATTTTACCGAGATTTCTCGGTAGAATTACCAATTCCATAAATGGTGATTTTACCAAGAAAAAACCGGGATCAAATAGAACCATCTGAATTCTTGGTAATTTTACCCTTTTCTTAGTAAAGACACCGAGATTTTTTTTCAGTGTACAAACTACGCAGATTGCTTGCTAAGGAGTATTTTAGACTTTTTTGATGTGTCACATGTGATTTTCGAGCTAATTTACAATTTAAAAACACGGAAAAAATTAAATTACTGATTTAACAATTAAATTGTTAAAAAAAGTGACTGCAATGTTTTAACGTAGATTTCACAACCAAAAAATGCTACTTTAACCACTATTGTGAGCTGCTTTAACCACGGGGGTGGTTAAAGTAGCATTTTTGTGTTGTGAAATCTACATTGAAACATTGCAGTCACTATTTTTAGCAAATGGATTGTTAAATCAGCAATTAAATTTTTTCCGTGAATTTACTCAGTTATTGGCTGTATACGTTCCGTGCAACAGACCTATCCGAAGAAAACCCTTCACGAGAGGACTTTTCCCGAACAACAACCCATAATCAAAAATTCAGAGCTAGATGGGAGCATCCTCACAGGTTATTGCCCCGGATTGCCCGCAATATATGATTCTTTCATGACCTAATATCCACCCCCCCCCCCCCCCCTCCACCCNCCCCTCCAGCGCCGGAGCGGAGCGCTATGTGACTATTTATTGAGTTTCCGGTGACCGCTCTTCCGGTTCCCCACCCCCGCTCCTTCAGGAGCGCAAACAAGAAATCACAGGGGACGCCCGGGCGGGCGGTAGGGGGTGGGGGGCGAGCGAGCGTCCCCCCTCGGGAACGGAGCGGGGAACACGGCACACTCCGCGTAGTGTTGTTTTCAGCCGTGTTCATAGGAAAAACGCCGTATGAGCATTCCAGAGTTGCCGGATTTCCCTCGATGAAATGTTCATTTTAACCCAAGTAGCATTTTTCAACGGAAAAATCGCGATTTGTTGCGATTTTGTCGGCAATAAAATCGCTAAGATCGTCAACATCTGAGCGATTATCCTCGATCTTGTTGCAATAAAATCGCGATTTTATCGCCCGGCAATTTATCGCGATATTATCGAAACAATAATCGCGAAATATGACGATTTAATCTCGATTTTATCGACGAGCGATTTTATAACGAACAAAAAATTGCGATGCATAGCGATTTAATCGCCATAAATTGCAATTTTTTATTCGATAATATTGCGATAAATTGCCACCGATATAATCGCGATAATCAACCGATAAAATCGCTATTTATCGCGATCGCTGCTGCTTGGGAAGGAGAGGTATGCAAATTTTCTATGGTAGTTTTAAGTTATAGTTTAGATCTGATCGCAAATAGGACTTTCTGGAAAGTTCGAGTAGAGATATTCATAGATTTTCCTGAAAATCTATATTTTATCAAACGAAAATTGACAACGTAAGTAGGCTCATCCTACCGTCGCGAGGAAAAACGCTATATGAACATTCGAGAGCTGCCGGATTTCCCTCGATGAAATGTTCATTTTTTAGGATAGGTATATGCATATTTTCTCGATAAATTTTGAGATAGTTTATGATCTCGAATAGAATTTTCTGAAAGGGTCGAGGAAAGTTATTTGGTTACAATGGTTGCAACCAAACCATTGTTGCATTGTTGCGAATCACCGCGCTTCGCGGGTCGTGGCGCGTAGCGCTCCGTTCGACCCGATCTCGAATGAATTCGTACACATTCATTATTTAATCATGAGGAAAGGGATACTTTATACATTCACTTGCTTTAATTTAGAGTCTGTCGTGCAGAACTAATTGCCAAATGTCAGCGATAAAATACGGTTTAACCGATGAGAGCGTGCATTCGGACTATACTGCCGTGCTAAGGAAAAACGCCGTATGAGCCTTCAGATGTTGCCATATTTCTTTCAATGCAAGATTTTACTGGGAAAATAAATTGAGAACATTTTTTTTCCAAATTTTTCAGACTATTTTGTTCGCGATTTAATTTGAAACATCTGAAAATTCCAGGGAAAGCTACGCGAAACTTTCCTCACAAGTACATGTTTTATTCGGAGAAATTTGGCAACTCTCGAATTTTTATACGTCGTTATTCCTTAGCACGGCAGTATACCACATTTCGCAGGAAGAAACTGTAGAACTGCGATTTTTTCGGGGTCATTGCCCGAGAGATCGATGCACGCAATATACGGGGTGATTTTCCAATTTAGTGAACACTTTTTTGTGAACAAATTGGAACGAATCAAATTTTCAGAATCCATGTTTCGGTTTTTTCCGAAAAATGAAATAACTTAATTATCCTTTTAACTAGCACGATGCACTACCCACATTGTTCTCTGTGTGGAAATATCATGTTCGAGTAAGCTTTTCCATGTGTAATAATAATTTCAGTTCTATATACTGAATTTAGCCCGCACGTCGGAAAAATGACCAACACATGTCTAAAAGAACTTTCTCCATCTAAGGAGCATATGAATGACGAAATTGTAATCACTACAAAATTTAGTTCATTTTATGTTCGACTGAGTCAGGTGCATCCAATGTGCTGATGAAATATATAAATGTTTCTTTACCGAATATTCTACACGTGTTTCAAATATGCAGGTTTTCTTTTTTTTTTTTTAAGATTTATTTTATTGTAAGCTTCCGATAAAGGGAATATATACAATTTGCTTAAATTATAACAACAGATTAATTGAAGTAACAATAGATTAATTTCTTAATATCATAAAAGCGACTTCGCAAGTTTAAAAAAAATAAAAATAAAAAAAAAATAAAAAAAAAAATTGGCCGTTGCTTGATACGCTGATATATGTTTTTCTTATCGTACTAGATGTACTTCAATCTTGGCATAATTTTGACAACATCAACAAAAATATTGAACGATACATCGAATGAAAAACCGAAAATTCATTTTTTCAAAATTTACAACCCGTGACTCCTAAACACCCATACTCCAATGGAATAAAATGCACATGAAAATATTGGGGTATGTTCCTTAAATGGAACGGATTTCCGCTTCAAACGTGTATGAGTTTGTACGTTTGTGGCACAGGGAGTCAAAAGGACACACATTATCGGAGGAGTTTCGCGCTTTGGATTCAGGTCGAGTTTAAACCGTGTCATTTCCTGAAGGGCATCATTTCCAGCTCCAAGTTGCCGCATGTAAGGGAGCTGGAAAATCGTCGTAAAACTTTAACCAGCTCCATTCGTATTCGTGTTCAATCTCTGCATTTGACTCATGAATTTTGTAACGCACGTCAGTCTTATTCAAGGAAATATCGTTCTTATTATCTTTCACCTGGAGGGAGGTGGAAGTATGCGGCAAGAGGGATGTAAGTTCTTACATATAATGTCTATTTCAGTGGCTTTGGTTTCTCTGTCTTTATTACTGTGCTTATTATCAACACTTGGAAAAGGAAACATATTGGATCTAGGGTCCAGACTCTTGAAAACATTGACAAGAAAAAGGACTCTTAATTCAATCAGATTTAAGCTTAAATCAAAATGAAATCCGCTCAAATTTAAGAGGCTTGGTTCTTGATTTAAGCTAGATTCTGATTGAATCAAGAGTACTTTTTCCTGTCGATGTTTTTAAGAGTCTGGACTCTAGATTCAATGTGTTTTTTTTTTCCTGTAAACTACATTTTTGTATAAGGGAGTGATTGCCATATTCTAAGGTTTTAAATAACGTTGAGGTGGCAGAGTTGTCATAATTTCTTCGTCTTCAGATTCCTCGACTTTTCTCTGCTTCCAATGTTTTCTAATTTCTTGACTTTCCCTGACCTCCGAACAAAATTTCCATTCATTTTTTTTTTTAAGTAATACACTGACTTTCGCTAAACTTTGGACGAAAAATCCTTATTTAGAGATGACACTCAGTAAATGTTTGAATGATGGCGAGACTTTAAAATGACCAGACAAGATGAATGGTTGACAGATCACTGATATGTTTTGGTGATTAGTAGATGTGTCAGATATTCTCTGACCTTTCCCCGATTTGTGTAGAAACAATAGTTGCACTTAAAAACTATTGCCGTCAAAAGCTTCAAAGATCTGAATAAGGCGAGTTAAATTAAATCTGTTAATTCAAGGGTAAAATATAATATTAAAAAAGCGACGTTTTTTAAAACCTTCAAAATTGTTTAAATGTTACATTTTGAAAACGTTAATTTCAAAATAAAATAATCATTTGGTTAGCATTGGACGAGATATTTTTAAAGAAGCGTTTAATAGTTTCAACAATACGTGAGGTTTGATGTCAACTTGATCTCCTAAATATAATATACCATATGTGTGTCATAATGAATTAAACGTGTTGATGACATAAAAAATCGTTGTTTCACATGCTGCCTCTATCGAAAAAGCACCGTAACTCTATATGCAATGAACATAAAGGCTTCGTTTTTTTCATTTTGAGTCCCTAACGGTAAATGCCGGAGTTGACACAAAAAAATAAAGGATACATTTTTGTTTGTATTTTTGTTAAACTGCACTATCTAAAAAATAAATTGAATACAAATTGAATTAAGTTACGCGTTTTTACTATAGGCGAAAGCATTTCCAAAAGAAGAACTTAGGAAAAGAAACTAGCATCTGCATCGCGTGCTTACCGTAATTCGGCATTTCCGCGCGCAGGCGCCGGGATACAACTATTCGTACTCCACGGATGTCCCGGTTACATTTGCAAAGGATTGAAGGCGCTCTGGCTTGGCAACTACTCGCGAAGAGACATGCGGCACTGTAACAACCTGCCGATTCGACTGATGTTCGCTGTATTGCCTTCAGGAAATCAGATCTATCTACATTGGGGCTGTTTAAAAAATAGCACATCTGTTAAGCGGAAAACATTTGGATCAAAAGTATGGTTGGGGAAAATTGGGGAAATTCAACTAAAAAAAAACCCCTGTTCACCGGTGGATGAAGATTTAAATAGCTTTGACGGTGGCATAGAACAAAATAAACGTTTCCAAAGTTTCTTCAGTAAAAAAATTAATATTAAGGAAAATTAGTGATAAGTCCCTTAATTTTTAAGGTACACTATAATAATTTAGGATTGAAATTCGCTAATAATTTGAAAGAGAAAAATACATGAGTTTTCTTAAATTTCATATTCAATGAAACTATATATGGTAACGTCGGATTGTTCATACAGCGCCTTCACTTACTATGACCCGTTGCATTTACTGAGAGATTGGAAAAAAAAAAAAAAAAAATTCCGTGAGTTTTTCATGGACTGCCCGAGGAAAATTCAAGGACTTCGTCGTCATTTTTTTCGAATATATTCAAGGACATTTATCACAAAAAATAAAAAAAAAATTTTCCTCCACATGTTTACTCCTCCCGACCGCAATAAAGCAAAGTTGGAGCTTTCGTAATGAGAAGCTCAAACAAATGCGGAAAGTTTAAGTAAATGACAGGTTTTCATGGATTAAAATTATGGAAAATAAATGCGTAAAATAAATTAAATTAATAAATTAGTGATAAGGCTGCTTAAAGTAAAATTGTTTCCTCGTTTCAAGCATGATTATGTAATCATGTTTGTGGCGTATTTGCGATAAATCGATTGATCTGCCGTTTAAACCTACGGAAAAGGATCGACAAACAGGGTGTTCGCAAGGAACACCTTAATAATCGATTCTTTACCATAGCTTCAAATGGGGGAAATTCGACAATAGATCATTCACGCCACGCCACCAATGATTAAATTCAAGCCTGAATCTCTCAAATCAAGTACTTTCAAGTCTTTCCCCAAACATAGAGGATTTTCAAGTACACGAACACGAGAAAAAAATTCACGGATATTCAAATAGTTTTCAAGGCTGCACGAATGTTGTCAAAATTAATATTCGATCATTCACACTTCGCTATTGGTGATTATTCACTAAGATTCAAGCCTGAATCTTTCAAATCGAGTTAAAAGTAATGGCCAACGAGTTAAACGTAATGTACAGGGTAAGTTCCGTCAAAACACTCCTTAACCAATTGAAAATAAAACTAAAAAATAAAGCTTATTATAATCTAAAAGAATTTTTTGAGGAACCTGTATAATTTCGTTTTGCTTAAATTGTTGTATAAATTGTAAATTTGACTTGTCCTAGAGCTGTTTACTATAGGCTGTATGCATCAATAAATTCTATCTATCTATCTATCTATTGACAAAAAATCGAGTACTTTTACGTCATTCCTCAGACATCAAGGATTTTCAAGTACATGAAAATGAGAAAAAAATTCAAGGATATTCAAGGACTTTTCAAGGCCGCGCGAACCCTGGTATCTACCGCCCATGAACACAACACAAGCGACGAAAATAAAAATAATCGTATCGTTGATAAATTTTGACGCATTGCAGGGGTTGCGTCGACGCGACGGGAAGGGTGTAGCCTGTAGCGCACATCTCCCGTCGACTTCAATTACGAGCGTTCATCACGCGGCTTCGACGTCTCGCGGACGTCATACGTCACACCAGACGTCGTCGGACCTCGAGGAACGAACAAGTAAACGTCAAAAAAGTTCATGGGTGAACCGCGGACCCCGCAACGCAGACCACAGCTGCCGTGTTAAGGAAAAACGCCGTATGAACATTCAATAGTAGCCAAATTCCCCGGATAAATCATGTATTTTTGAGGTAGGTTATGCTAGAGTCCCTTTCTACTGAGAGTCAAGACAACACCCCCTCATGGAGTCACAAACGGGAATAAAGATTACACAAATTGAACGTTTTTCGTAATCCTTGATCGGACCATTCTCAAATTCCTTTCTCCGTTCCTTCTCTCATTCCGTTTGCTCCTTGCCGAACCCGTAATTCCCTGGTTCATTCCAGATTATAATCTTTGGAATCGGTGAAAATTTAATCTTTATTCCCGTTTGTGACACTGTGAAGGCCTAAAATACGGGAGCCAATCAGAAAGGGATTCACATTGTCTTGACTCTCAGTGTAAAGGGACTCTAATGAAAACCAAGTGTTTTAACCGCACCCTTGCGCGGAGGGAATTCAGTTTTGTTGTAACGAAGGTTGGTAGTAAGTTAAAAACTTCCACCAAATCCACTCTCGAAAATGTGTCTATTGATCGCGGAAAATAACGTTTCTAATATAGGAAGTAACTGCGGTACCTCTAGACACATTTTATCTCCAACGACAGCGTGATCGAGCGTTGTCTCGACTCTCAGTGTAAAGGGACTCTAAGTCATGCATACTTTTCCTTGACATTTCCAGATATGTTGGATTAAATTGTGTACAAAAAAGACTGAAAAATTTGAAGGAAAATGTTGAACATTTTCCTCGAAAATTCGCATTTCATCAGAGGAAATGTGGCAACACCTAAAGGCACGTACGGCGATTTTCCTCAGCACGGCAGACTTAACCTTCGAAACTAATTTTTTGTCGAATTTTTTTTCACTCAAATTATCATACCTTCGTCAACTTTTAACCAATGATTGAATTGATCTTGGTGTCAATCGGTAGCTTTTGAGTTGATAATTAAAATCAACCCATGCATCAAGTTTCTAGTTTTCTTTTTTAAATAGGTCAGTTTCTATGGTTACAGAATCGTGTTTTGATGCTAGATTCTTGTTGATCAGCTAAAAATGATGAGATTCATCCAAATAGCAACTTTCTACGTTCATCGTGCACTGAGAAATTCGTTGAATGACGTCACCCACCACGATAGTGGCACCCTTGGTTTCTTCCACCTTGCTCTCATTCGCGATTCACGTTGAGTAACCAGTGAGAATGTGTATCTCCCTTACAAATGAAAGCAATGCGGAAGAAACCAAGGGTATCACTTCCGCGGTGGATGACGTCATAAACCGAATCTTTCAAAGCGCGATATCTCAGCTGATATTCAACGTAGAAAGTTGCTGTTCAGACAGATTTGATTATTGTAAGCTAATCTACAAGAATCTATCATCAAAACACGATTCTGTGACTAGCGCAACTTACCCATTGACAGAACCAGTCCCGGCACTTTTTGAACAACCTGTGTATTTTTCCGCTGCAAGTATGAAAGATACTGCACAGAGAACGTCGCACACTGAAAAAAAAATCTCGGTGTATTTACTAAGAAAAGGGTAAAATTACCAAGAATTCAGGGTTCTGTTTGATCCCAGTTTTTTCTTGGTAAAATTACCATTTATGGAATTGGTAATTTTACCGAGAAACCTCGATAAAATTATTGAACTTTCTCGGTAATTTTACTGGACCTTGGTAAAAACGCCAATATTTTTTATCGACTGCGGTAGAATTATTATTATTAAAGTCGCTTTACAACGCACTCTGGCGTTCTACGACACCCAATCGCCACATATGCCTGTCTTCCCAGAGGTTATCGGGCAACTGACACCGCAACATCTCTTCGTCAACGCCCTGCCGCCAACCCTTTACGGGACGTCCCCGTCGCCTCTTCCCAGGTGGTACCCAATCCAAAACTTGTTTGGGCAACCTCTCCTCCGACATTCTTTGCACATGTCCATACCAGCATAACTGCCTGGACATGACGTCGTGCACGATATCTTTCTCCACCTTCATCACCTGGCGAATTCTCTCATTACGGACACGGTCCCGTCTCGAAATGCCGGCAGACCGCCGCCAAAAATCCATTTCAGTTGCCCTCAACATTTCTTGCGTTCTTTTCGTCAAAGGCCACACTTCACTACCATAGAGCACGATACTTTTAACGATGGCATCATATATCCGGTGCTTGTTTGCCTTTGAGATGCTCTGATCCCAGAGCACCCCGTTCAGCATCGCGATGGCTCTCCTGCCCTGGATGATCCTGTCCTTAATTGCTCTATCCATCCTTCCATCCTGATCGAGCCAAACACCGAGATACTTATACTCGTCACACTCTTCGATGCGCCGTCCATCCTCAAGCTCTATGCTTTGCCGTTGATGCGCTGCTCCCACGACCAGCTTCTCTGTCTTGGACACACTAACGTCCATGCCCCATTCCCGATATTCTTCGACCAACTTCCGCGTCATGTAATCTGCATCTTCCTCATCTTGAGCTACAACGATCTGGTCATCGGCAAAGCATAGAGTATAAAGGGTCTGCCCATCAACAAGTGGAACGCCCATTCCCGCAACCTTATTTTTCCATTCCTTTAAAACGTGCTCTAGGTATACCTTAAATAGTGTTGGTGACAAACAGCAGCCTTGTTTTAGCCCTTTTGTGACGAAGAAACCTCCGGACAACTCTCCACGACATTTAATTCTTGCTATCGTCCCGTTATAAAATGATTTAATTGCCCCCACAAGTCCTTTGCTAAAACCCCTTTTTTCCAAGGCTTCCCAAAGCTTCACTAACGGCACGCTGTCATAAGCTTTCTGAAGATCCACAAACACCAAGTGCAGCTCCTGGCTGACCGCCCTTTTCTTCTCGATGACCTGGGTAATGGTGAACAAATGGTCGACGGTAGACCTACCGGCTCTAAAACCAGCCTGTTCTTCGGCTTCCTGGCCGCTCCAAACCTCTTCGACCTTTGCCTTGAGAATTTTACCGTAGACCTTGCTCAAGGTTCCTGTGACCGATATACCTCTGTAGTTGTCGCAGTCTTGCTTACTACCTTTCTTATGACTGGGAGTAATCCAAGATTCCTTCCAATCCTTTGGTATTTCGGAACCATGCAAACAGTCTTGCATGAGTTTCCTCAGATGTTCAAATAGTTTACCGGTGCCACATTTTATCAACTCCGCCGGTATACCCCCAGGTCCAGGAGCTCTGCGAGTTTTCAGCTCCCTCACAGCCTTCACTACATCTTGGAGCTGGATCTCCACGTTGGAATCTTCTTTAGAGCTTATGACTCCGCCTTGAAACTCGGGTCGCCCCTCCGTTAATAAATCTTTAAAATAGTCCTCCATCTTGTCAATTGGTATCGGAGATATGATGTCGCGCATTTTATTCCGTCGCAACCCTTTGATCACTTTCCAGCCTTCCGTACTTTTCCGGCCTCCAAGGTAGGTATTTATCTTCATACAGCTTTCTTCCCAAGCCTCATTCTTCTTCCGAGTGATTACCCGACGGACTCTTGCTTGAGCCTGTCTGTACATGATTTTATCATCCAACTTTTGGGAAGAGAGAAACTGATGATACCTATTCCTTTTCACATTTATTTCCTCCTCTACCTCCGCATCCCACCAGTACGGTTTTCTGTTATCATTTGTTTGATCAGAAACCCCCAGGGCCTCCGCTGCCGCCGAGTGAACGCAATTCTTAATAAATTCATACCGCTCCTCCGTACTGCCATCGCACGCATTTCCTAACTTTTCATCGAGGCGCTTTGCGTACAGAGCCTTGACACTCGGGTGCTTTAGGCTATCGATGTTATACTGAACTTGATGTACGCGTTGTCGCTCCGGTTGTTGATTGTCGCCTTGATCGTTCTGCGACACACGAGCGGGAAAGGCTACATCCGCTCTGAGGAAATAGTGGTCACTACCGCAGGAGAGTCCTCTACAAACCCTCACCTGCTGGATCTTCAGGTTTGTTACCTGTTTAACGAGCACGTAGTCAATGATGGATCTTAAGCCGCGGGTAGGTTGGACCCAAGTATATTTGTGAATATCCTTGTGTTGGTAGAACCCGTTCAATACTTTTAATTCCCTCTGCTCGCAAACGTCGATAATGCGGCTTCCGTTGTCGTTTACCGTAACTTCACCGAACGGGCCAACGATTTTACTGTTCACCCGGGATCCCGTTCTTCCATTTAGATCTCCCAACACAAGGACTTCTCTCCCAGGTCCTACCTTCACTACCTCCTCGTCCAGTTCTTCAAAAAACTGATCCTTAAGTGCAATGGTAGCATCATCATTGACCCCGTATACTCCCAAAACAGTGACTCTGTGACCGTGCATTGTTAGGTTCACCTTGATCATGCGAGCGTTGATGGCCTCCCAGTTCTTAATATTTTTCCGAAATTTTTTGCGGATCAGAATTGCGACACCCTGTTGTGCACGCTGATGTTTCGGCACTCCACTGTAGAATAAATCGTAGTCCCCAAGGCTCTCTGATCCGTGGCCTTTTTTCTTCGTTTCCGTTATTACCGCCACGTCGATCCCGTTATTCTTTATCTCCGATACCACTTCCGTCAGTTTCTTGGAAATGCCTTGCACATTCCAAGTACCAAAAGCGAGTGTCGTTTTCCGTAATCTAAGTCGAATTGTCCGTTTATTTCCATGGTTACCGAGGCATATGTTATTGGGTTTTTTGACATTGTACATTTTTTCCGAGGATCGGGGAGTCAGCCCGATGCCCCAACCCCCAACCTGGAGGACCAGGGTTTGATTTTGGAGTTGCCTCTCCTAGACAGGTTGCTTCCACCACAGCTAAGAGCCCTGTCTACCAACCCCCTTTGAGGCAGGGGCTACCAGCTGGGGTCCGCAGGATTGCTAAACCTGTGACAGTACAGTCCCCCATACGGAACTGCGGTAGAATTACCGAGATAAAATGGCAAAGTTACTGGAAATTGATTACCAATAAAAGTGGCGTTCTTACCTGAAAAAAAAACAGTAAAAATACCGGTTTTTAGTTAAGCTTACCAGTCGATCTTTGTAAAATTACCAATAATTGGTAACAAAAGTGAGATGGTAAAGGTACCAACGAACCGCGGTAAAAACGCCGAAAATTTTTTTTCAGTGCAAACATTATTGAACAAAGGAACCGACAACGGTGCTGTTTTCCGAGTCGGCGAAAAATCCCTTGTTTGCCAATTTTACAACGCTTCCATCTTAATTTTACAACCCTTCTATTTTTATTTATGAGTCGAGCGAGTATCTATGAATTTCCACCGATCTCGCAGGTCCGCGCCTTCTGCTCTCCCACGCGAATTCCCTTTTACATCGTTCATTTTGCCGTTGCCCTTATCAACGATCTCGCAAGCATTTGCAACGGTCGATGTGAAACCGAATAAAGCTTCTTTCTGAGGAACCGTCAAGTCCATAAGAATGGTATTATTTTAAGGTTTATCATAACATAGAGATGCGTGGTTTTAACACCAATGGTTTCATTTATGAGTTTTGCAGCACCGGGAACTTCTGGTATACAGCGGAGATAAGCGCATTCCTTCTTGTAAATTCAGATAATTCACCCTCATGCTCTCCCACCCCGAGACTGCTGTGCTGAAGAAAAGCATAGTAGAGTCCCTTTATGAGTCAAGACAACACCCCCTCATGGAGTCACTAACGGGAATAAAGATTACAGAAATCGAACGTTTTTTGTAATCTTTGATCGGCCTATTCTCAAATTCCTTTCTCCGTTCCTTCTCTCATTCCGTTTGTTCCTTGCCGAACCCGTAATTCCCCGGTCCATTCCAGATTATAATCTTTGCAATCGGTGAAGGTGTAATCTTCATACCCGTTTGTGACACTGCGAAGGCCTGAAATACGGGAACCAATCAGAAATGGATTCACATTGTCTTGACTCTCAGTATTTAGGGACTCTACCCGAGCCTGCCGTGCTGAAGAGGGGTACAGTACTGCCGCGGTGAGTAAAAACACCGATGAGCCTTCAACAGTTGCCGAGTTTCCTCAAATAAATTATTTATCTTTAAGGAGAGTAATGGATATTTTTTCTTGAAATTTTCAGATAATTTAGATCTGATTGCGGATAAAGTAACCTGCAACATTGGAGTAAAAATATTCGCAGATTTTCTTGAAAATTCGTACTGTACCGAAGGAAACTTGGCAATGTATTATGGTTCATTACGGCGTTCTTCCTTAGCACGGCAGAGAAGTTTTCAATGCTAAGAATCGTCGAATAGACTTCTTCGGGGGAAAAATCGTTGTTATAACAGGTTGTATTGATGCTGGCCGGAAGGAACTATAAATGAATCAATTTAGAGCCAGCAGAGATTAATGCACTAAATATGAGATATATTATAATGAACCGCATTTTGCAATTTCGGGCTGTAAATTGGATTGCATTTTGCAAAAAGGAACAAGGAGCGTTGCAATAATGCGAGATAATGATGATAATGATAATAATGAGATAATGATAATAATGATTGTGCAAGTTCATCCTTTGCAATAAAATTGCGGAAATTATGAAAAACTATGAAAAGATGGTAATTTTTGTCTTAAATTTACAGTTTTTAGCGAGTAAAATAGAAACTATTAAGGGATAATCGGGTTTTTCCTCCAAGACAAAAGAAGTTGCACAATCTTAGCAACATTGCAATGCTGGTGGTTCCTTTTCGCAAAATGCAATCCAATTCTAACTCATCTGAAATACACGTATGTGCATAGGGAAATTAATTGCGCATACGTTATTTTTAACCCGGGCCGGAATTTGTAGTTCCTAATCGCAAAATATAGTCCAAACATGAATTTTGTGTGCTTCAAGATCCCTCTCAATTTGATACATTCGGACACTGTTATTTAATAATTATTTCTTTAATTATAAATCTGTTTTTTTTTACAAAAAATGGGGGAGAAATTTTAGCATCCTATTTTTTATTTCTATACTTCTTTTTCACTCACTTCAAATTTAGACTGACTACGTTAAAGACGCTAAAACTTTGAATAATCACTTTCTTTTAATTAAATTTTATGTACAGATATTCAGGGCCCTAGAGGGAAACTGCCTCTTTGCTGTCGCGCAGAACGACGAGACGTTCCGGACCGGGTCACTTCAAAGAGCTATTCAAACTGCTAAGCCCTCGCTTTTGCGCTGGAGGGCTGGACGCTAGACCTCGCGTTTTGTAACTCCAAATTCAGAGGCATGGTTGTCAAATTCTTCTCATAAAAAAACAATTTTTTTTGGGCTGATGTCCAGGGCCGGATTAGGGGGGTGGCTACATGGGCCGCGGCCCATGGCGGCAAATTTTAGCAATTTTTTTAAATGTATAGGTATAAAAAAAATCGGATTCAGAAAAAAGAATTATCAATGAGAAAAGGGGACAAAAATTCTCTTTCCTTAAAGTATAATGATTTCTAATTTTGTCGTTTTTCCGTGTTACAAGAGACAGCATCTTTAATTAGTCGAGTTAAGAGAGGAACTAAACACGCAATTTTTCCTGAAGCTCAGCGCAGAGAGGAATGATGACGAGGATTTGAGACGAAAAGGACAAGCGCTCGGCGTGGCGGTCGACATGTAACGCATATTAGCGCCTACAAGACTGCATGAATACTTCACGCATCGCGTCAAACACAGTGCGGTCAGGAGCGGTTGGCGTGAAACGCATGGCGCCTACAAGACTGTATGAATACTTCACGCATTGCGCCAAATACAATGCGATCAGCGCGGCGCAGCGGCGGAAGTTAAAATTATTAAACCGCATTTTATGTTTGTTCTATCATAATTTTTCGGTTCATTTCCTATAAATGAAGGACCTTGTCCACACAGAGATCGGTTTAGGGAACTTAACTTTCTCGTCAAGTTCCGTGAAATTTACTAGTAGTGTTGACAGGGCTTTCGAAAAAAATGTATCCAGCACGAGTAGGTAAACGCGTCTTATGCACCCCTCCCCCTCCGGCACGATCACTTGATGGTTTTTATTGATGTTTCAAAACGAATAAGAAGGGGGCGGAAAAATACAGGCGGCCCATGGGCGGCAAGCAGGTAAATCCGGCCCTGCAAATGTCGCTGTTCTGACTTTCAGCTAAATCAGTTATTTCATCTTAATCAGATTAGAAGGATCTTGGGGAAAGTTCGATTTGGAAAATTTGAGAGTATTGGCTCTCTTCTCTAGTACTCTGCTGCCGTGCTAAGGAAGAACGCCGTATGAATATTGGAGATTTGCTAAATTTTCCTGCATAAAATTTATATTTTTGTGGAAACTTATTCGTATTTTTCCTTGAAAGTTTCAGATATTTTAGAAAAAAACGCGAGCAAAATTTTCTGAAAAAGTTGAACCAAAATATTAAAAAATTTCAAAAAGGGATTCGGTATTTATTGAAGGAAATCCGGCAACGAATAAAAGCTCATACGGCGTTTTTCCTTAGCACGGCAGTGTAGTAGAGGAAGGATGATAAAGGCGGACGATGGATCGAGTTAATGTGAGAGGCTGGACGAAAGCAGGAAACTTGAAAAGCTTATACAGGGTGTCTACTAAAATTTCATTTTGGATTTTCCTGATATTTGCCCGATTTTCCTTGATTTTTGCACGAATGAACCTACATTCGTTTGATTTTACCAACCAACGAATCATTTTAACCTTTTTTTTCTCAATGAAATATATCAAATGTTTCATTTTTGCAAATGTTAAATTGTACGTAGTTAAAACATGCTTGACGCATGCAGAATTCCCCAATTCATGATTTTCCTGGCGATATACAATTTTCTTATATTTTCTAGGTTTTCCGGTTTTTACTGACAGAAGACACCCTATTATAACTCCGCACGTTTAAATGTCAAGGTTCTAAAAGTGGTTCCATTGGTTTCCTCGTAAAATTGTCTTCCAGAGCACCCCCTTAAAATTTAGAAATTGACTAAATAAACTTCAAAATTCGCAATTTTCGTCCAAAATTTCTTGAGCAAACTCTCCTATTAAATCAATCCACCAAGAGGCGATGGAATAAGAAATTAAGGAGTGCGCGCTCCGAGGCACTGTGGTGGTCGGGCTTCGAAGACCTTCAGAGAGCGCTGTAAAAGCGACTCTTGTGTATGTATTTATACATCCAATGCAGAGAGTCGATATAAAACAGAAATTTTCATTTTTAACGAATCCACTGGCTGCAGTCATTAAAGAACGGTTCAGCGAAACGCGTATTTGACCCATAATGAAACACTTATTGCACTTGTCCACCAGTCCCTACTGCGGGGAAATTGGTTTATCTTTAACGACCGCTCCGTAAAAAGCACTGAATCATCGCGCCATTCGCGGGAGTAAGCCACAAAATACAAGGCGTAGTTGTCAAATGTAGGCGAACTCTTACGATTCCCCCGACAGATCAATACTAAATGGACCAATTAACCCGGGAAATTTGGCAATTGTGTCACGGAATATTCGCGATACACCGCGCACAAGAGCCTCATTCAACAGGTACTCGAAGCGCGGAACACAGCTGTGGAGCCGAGGGTGCGTTGTTGCCCAACTTGCGAGAAGTAATAATGAAGCCGAGGGTTTATCCGGATCGCAGGAACAGTTTTCTACGTCAGTATTTCCTTTATTTTTTTACGAAGTACGATTGGACTATTCGTTGTAATTTGGAACTATATACAAAATTTTGCTCAGTTATGAAACGAAATACGTGCTATTAGTTTATGCACATGAGTGGTTTTACGGATGTGCCAGAACTTTTAGTTCCGATCTGCAAAATTCAGTCCAATTTATGAAAAGATCTGAGGAAGAGGACCTTACCCTCAGGGAGTAAATTGTCAAGGTGAGGTAAGTTTGGGATGTGGTCAAAATCGGTAATTTTGAGTTCTCAATGGGAAACATCACCTCAAACCGAGATTATGCCAGTTTGAATATTTCAGTAAAATACGTGGTATTCAAAACGAGTAATAATTTGAAATATTTAATTTTGTATGTTTGAGTCTCAAAACTGTCGAATAAATATTCAACTTTGCCGCCCCTCTTCAGACACAAAAAGTAACGAAACCGCTCGCAACTTAGTATTTACGGGCCCGAAGATTTCTTATGTCGAAAATCCAAATGAAAATAATTTAACTTAATTTAGGAAAAATCCCTCTCCGAAGAAATGAACTATATTTTGCAATTTGGAACTATAAATTCTAGCCCGGTTTTAAAACAACGTATGTGACATTAGTTTCCCTATGCACATAAGTGTTTTCCATAAGAGCCAGAATTTATAGTTCCAAATTGCAAAATGCAGTCCAAATGTGCCCCAGACACTACGGTCCTTATGCTCGCATCATGAATGCGTACAATTTTTATTTTTAGTTTCCACAAATTCGAGGAGAAGCGGAGTCTTATCGTTAAGGACATATTATTTGTAAAGTGGCAAGAGAAAATACAAGAAGCTAAACAGAAGAAGAAAAGATCGCAGAATAATGAAACTTGCTACTTTAAAACATTGCTCGTTTTAATTTTCTCGTAGAAATACTGGAACTAATGTCAGACAAACATATCTGAGTTCATTCTACTTCCTTTTCAGACTGAGTAAACTTGCACTGAATATTTTAACGTAGTGGCTTTGAAATTAAAAATGATAGATACGTCACGTGACATTCCCGCAAATCGGAGTGAGAGGAAAGCACGCCTTCAGATATTACAGCGATTGGCTGATACAACTATTCGTGCTCAGCCGCAGCACATGGTGCATACACAAACTATTGAAGGCGTTTATTGCGTTTCTGTGAGCGTTCAAGTGCTTTGCTTGTCGGAACATCCTTTTTTAGCTTCAAAACTTTCTTGCAAAAATTTTCCTTTGGATGACGCCATTCCAAGAGTTTCTCAAACACAATTTACGATGGGTCTTTGTAAAAACTCTTCGGAAAATTTCATCGATTATGCCTTCTTTGGATGTTTTTAAAGCAAAATTTACGCCGGTTGCATGTAATTCAGGTGACGAAGAGATACAATTTAAGTAAAACATTGTTGAAATATGTACTATAGTTTTTAACCTTTAAAGTATCAGATAATATACTAAGAAATTTTCTAAAAATTGTAATTTTTTAAAGATTGTGTCACATGTATTTAACTAGACGTGGATGTTGCTTTGAAAACGTCTAAAACGGCCACCAAGGACTTAATCGTTGGAAGTTTTCGAAGAGTTTTTACAGAAACTCATCATAAATCGTGCTAGATCCTCTTGGTTGAAATTGGTAATTCTTGTAGACTACGGGAGCACATGATGCACTAACTGCTATAGGCTCTCTCGAGAGTTGCTGTTCGTTAGTCTTTTACCTACGTCCTTTGCCCATTGCAACCACCCGCTTCTACCAATCGGATCTCTCCATTTCCCTTTCATCTTTTTTGTCAATCGCTTTGTCTGCCAATGGAGATGTTGAATGAGTGAGGAATTTGCGATTTGACTATTGATTCTTCTGTAAAAGTTCGCGAGAAACACGATGGTGCCATTGGTTTTCTCTGATATCAACTCCCAACCTCAAAAAAAGCTCTCAAGTTGAGGCCAAAATAGAAGGGATACCCCACCCTACCCTGAGAGTCCACCTCTACATCAAGACAAACTTTCCATGCAAAGATAGGGAGCAAATACTTTAGCAGTGATGCCGTGTTTTCAGTTTTGGAGTCCCTAAAAAAATGGAAGCCCTGTCAATGTATTTGCTCTCTATCTTTGCATGGAGAGTTTGTCTTGATGTAGATGGGGACTCTCAGGATAGCGTGGGATATTCCCTCCATTTTGGTCTCAACTTGAGAGCTTTTTTAGAGCTTGGGAGTTGATTTCAGAGAAAACCAGTGGCACCATCGTGTTTCTCGCGAACTTTTACGTGAGAATCAACAGTCAAATCGCAAATTCCTCACATATGCAACATCTTCATTTCGACAATCAGCCCGCAGGCCCATTTCCAAGCCTGTTCTTAACATAACATTTTTCGGGAAACTTCAAGCCCGCCACGCGACAACCTCGCGTGTATCGATGGCGAATCCCACGTGTGACGGGGNGGGGGGGCTTTCGTTTTTGATGGGATCAGTAATTGTTTCTGACACGTTGCCCGCCCGCGATCGAGTCGGAACAGCATGCCACAGCGACAGCGCAGTTGGCCGATCAATCTGAGCTCAGATCTCACCGTGTGCACTTCAAATAGCGCCTCGAATCCATACTTTCTGTGCGCGGTTATTTCATAAACTAGAATAGCTATTTAGAAAAGCCAAATAAGGGATCATATGGATCAAAAGCTTTCATTTTCCGAGCGTAATAGTATGGTAATTTCTGATTATGTCGTCTTTCAGCGATACAAGAGACAGCACCTTTAATTAGTCGAGTTAAGAGAGAAACTGAACACGCACTTTGACCTGGGGCGGAGCGGCGCAGAGATCAATGATGACGAGGACTGAGATGAAAAGAAGAAGCCCTTGACGCGGCGTAAAACGCATAGCGCCTACAAGACTGCATGAATACTTCACGCATTGCGCCAAACACAGTGCAGTCGGCACGGCGGCGGCGGATGTTAAAATTATTAACCACATTTGGACCGAGTTAAACAAGAAAGGAACCAAGCCACATCAGCTATTGCCAAATTTAATTGGGCAAGTCAATTTTTTACGAGAGAACGTTTGTGCAGATTCCTTTGACAATTTTAAGGAATTTGCTTCGTAATATGGAGAAAATTCACTGAAAGCTCAAAAATCCGCCCAACTGTTTTCATGTAAAAAATTAATTCGCCCGATTTTTAGCTATAGCTGATGTGGCTTGGTTCCTTTCTGTTTAACGCGGTCTGTATGATCCTAGCCATGGTGATGTCTTCGTGGGAAAATTATCAAGGGCATCGAAATTATGGGTAATCAAGCTTTAATGAACAAGAAACGACAATTTTCGATCAAATTAACTGCTAAAACCAATGAATGTATGGAGTTACTTTTTGGCAGGAATTCCTAAAAAATCGCGAAATACTCGTGAGGTTGCCTCACTCCGGATCGTGTACCAACAAAGCTAGTTTGAATTTATCAATTCTGTGAATTTAGAGTGTTTGTATGCTATTAGCCCTCTGGAAAGACCAAAAAAAGTTTATTCGGACGTGCGGTGGAGAAGCTATCAACAATATCCGGTTTCTGATTGAACAGACCTCGTAGACTCAATTTCCTCCGGTTCAAAGGGAGCACCTATTGCATGGAAATAATTTTTTCTCGGACCGTTAAAGCTTCCACGAAAACACATTGAATCTAGAGTCTAGACTCTTGAAAACATTGACAAGAAAATATACTCTCGATTCAATCAGATTTAAGCTTAAATCAAGAGGAAATCCGCTCAAAATAAGAGGCTTGGTTCTTGATTTAAGCTTAAATTTGATTGAATCAAGAGTATTTTTTCTTCACGATGTTTTTAAGAGTCTGGACTCTAGATCCAATGTGTTTTTTTCCCGTGTTACCTGAACTTAAAAATAAAAAAATTCGGTGCTTTGACGGTTAAATTATAAAAAAAGTTTAAATTAAAGCGGATAAAAATACATGAAAGGTGTGACTTACCTCTTTTATGCTAATATCCGTCTCTATGATGATACCCTCGTCGGAGACTTCTTGTGCGTAATAATGGCTGAACGGGGCTCCAGGAAGCCGGACCGGTTCCACGTGACCGTTCTTGCTGTGATACCGTAACAGGTAGGCCGTCCAACAAACGTACCTGAAACCAAAATCTGGTCGTTACTCTTACAAATTTCATACAAATTGTCCAAACAATCATTCTCAGGAGCAGTGTTCGAAACTCAGAGGCGCCAACGCGCCTAAAAATCGTCCATGGCGCCTACAAAATGAAGGCTCTGCGCCAACGTGGCCCCTAAAAATTGCCCCCTGAAAATCTGAATTTTTATATTAGGTGATTGTTCGAAATTTTCAGCACCACAAGAGAAAACGTTCTCTATTTTTCACGACTTCATCATTTGTGCTTTTGTCTTTCCCAAGTTACAGCTACTTACTAGTTCTGTCACGAAAACATCTTGCGTCTAACTTTTCACTAAATGCGCCGTAATATATAGGCAAAAAGGTAATTTTGCCCCTAAAAAATCTTCAATGGCGCCTAAAGATCTGGCTTGATGCGCCACATGGCTCCTAAAACTCAAAGGTGAGTTTCGAACACTGCTCAGGAGATTGAAAAGCTTCTTAAAAGGTTAGAGGAGAATCGTTACCAAACAACTAGGTAGCCTTTGCTCCTTAACCGCTACGCGGGTCAACCCCTAGAGGGCGCTTCGCGTTCTCCCTCCTGAGATGCCCGAACCGGGTCAAATGAAGAATTCGCATGTAAGAATTTGATTTCTTCTTTCGAGAGCTTAAAGCTCTCAAAAGTGAGGCCAGTTCTTCCATAAACTTTTACAGGAAGCCGAGATACTAATATTACTCGAAATGTGGCGATGAAAGTCTGTGGTGACTAATATATCAATAAAACTTGAAATCTGACAGTCGCGGGAGGTTTTTCGTCGTAAATGCGTCCGGTTAACGAGACTGCAGAGTCAAGCGCAGCGAAAATTGAAGTACCGGTTTGATTGGATAAAAAATCATTTTTACAGGAGTTCAAGCGGTAGCCAATCTAACCTTTCCCCAATTATCGATGAAATTTCCCGGACTCATCGAAAAAATCTGTGCAAAATTACATGTTCCAATTTTTGTACACCCTTTTTTTTCTGCGCATTGTGCGCATGAGTGTTTACCCGACCCTCTTTTCCGAGACCCAGTGGTGTGGCGTAAATGGTCGATTATCGATATTTTCCCATTTGAAGTCGTGGTAAAGAATCGATTACTAACGTGTTAGTTGCGAAAACCTCGTTTATCGATTATTCTTTTTCGGTTCAACTGGTAGATCAATCAATATGTGCTAGAGTGCGCCTCGAAAGTGCTTCCGGTTGAGCTACAGGCGCCCAACAATTTTTTCGAGGACGTATATTTAGACATTTATACGTTTTTTTTTAAGGGTTCTACTGATTATTTACTAAACTCATACAAAATGGCTAACGCCCTTAACTTTCAGCGCTGAATTTATTCACGGCTTCAAAGATGTCAGAATTTCAAGGTAAAGGGTTATTTTGGGGGGGCTTTTAAGCTCATCAAGATTTTTTACTCGGTGTTTTGATCAAGTAAGTTATTCTAAGTTGAGCGGGCTCACTTAGGGACTATCTCCCATCTTCAGCCGCAAAAATTATGTAAATCAGGCAGATCTGTTCAACGAATAAACGTGAAAAAAAAATCAAAATTAAGGAGCCACACAGCTTACAGTAATAAAAAGTATTATTTACACTCATGGAACTCGCTCCTGCATTCAGGATGTTCAATTCTGAGACACCCTATGTATTAACTCACAACATAAGATTCAGCCTGAGGTTAGGTTTTTCGATTACACAGCAACAATTGAACGTATCTCTGCCAAACGGAACTACGTGCGTTAAGACATGAGCCCTGAGACCCTTAAGAATACATGTTTAACAGGTCTCACGTCATAATGCACATAGTTTCGTTTGGTAGAAATACGTCCAATTGAACATCGGTGTACCGAACACAACAAGAATGGCACAAACACCGAACGAGTCTATTCGTTACCCTCCTGATGTAAGGGCGTGTCTTGGTTTTCTCATGAGCCCCAAAAATCATGCATTTAAACGTAAAACAGGGCTCACGTGGAAATTAAGACACGCCCACTAGCCAGAGGGGCAACGTATTGTCTTCTACACGAACACGTCACGATCGTTGGCCTGCGTTCGAACTCTGACTCTATCTTTACCTCCGTGGCTTGATTTTATCACAACTCCATCTTTCAATTTCGCTTCACTAACGTGCCCCCCCCCCCCCNTCCTCCGCCTCCTTCTCCTCCCCCCATCCTTCTCCCCCGACCCTGCTCCTCCCCCCCGCATCCAATCCTCCCTCCATCGGGGGCGGGAGAATCTGAGCGACGGCTAATTCGAACACCGACTGCGTTCTCCCGATTGCCCCGCACAGTGGATCGAGTCGAGTAGAGAGGTCTTTTTTTTACAAAAATTTACAACCATATAAGAATTTTACATTGTTACCATTCAAAAGGTAAAATAAATTAATTTTTAGATTTTAGATAAAACCATGTTTTAAATATCTAGTTATTAAATATAATAATTTAATTAAATATTGTTGTATCTCAGAAATGCCTAATTTTACAAATACTTTACAAGTCTTATTATTTAAATATCATTCATATCATATTAATTCAGGATTCACTTCAATTAAGTGCGATTTGAGAGGTCAGACGTGAAATTTTTGATTGAAACTGCAAATTTTGATGTTTATTTCGTCACATTTTAAATTTCAAGAGGTGCTTCAGTGAACAGGGTGTCTACAAGTCAGGAATTTCTGGAAGGTCCGGAAACAGTACTGATTTTTTAAGGGTGGTCCGAAAGCACTGAAAAAGTGCGGAAATGGAGATGTTGCATGTGTGAGGGATTTGCGATTTGGCTGTTGATTCTTATGTAAAAATCGCGAGAAACACGATGGTGCCTCTGGTTTTCTCTGAAATCAACTCCCAAGCTCAAAAAAAGCTCTCAAGTTGAGGCCAAAATGGAGGGGATATCCCACCCTACCCTGAGAGTCCACCTCCACATCAAGACAAACACGCCGTGCAAAGATAGGGAGCAAAGACATTGACAGGGCTGCCACTTTATTTGGGGACTCTAAAACTGAAAACACGGCATCACTGCTAATGTATTTGCTCCCAATCTTTGCATGGAGAGTTTGTCTTGATGTAGAGGCGGTGGACTCTTAGGGTAGGGTGGGATATCCCCTCCATTTTGGCCTCAATTTGAGAGCTTTTGTTGAGCTTGGGAGTTAATTTCAGAGAAAACCAGTGGCACCATCGTATTTCTCGCAAACTTTTACATAAGAATCAACAGTCAAATCGCAAATCCCTCACACATGCAACATCTTCATTCCGCAAGGAGGTTCGGAATTTCTTCATTTCTGAGAGAGAAATTCAAATGTATGACACTTTTCGCGTCAGATGGAGGTACTGAAAAAGTACGGAATTTTTCTATTGAGGAGGGTCTAAATTTCTTGGGAAAGTACTGATTTTTGGCCAGCCTGTTTTAGGAGACACCCTAATCAGCATAAAAATGTTACGAAGAAACCAACAGAACCGCTTTTAGAACCTCAAAGTTTCGTATAGACGGAGTTATAAGCTAAGGGTTTTTTTTTTTCTTTCCGTCGGATGTCATGATTATTTTGACATACTTTCTTTTGTTGTTTTGGTCCGATCCTTTGTTTATCTCCTTTGGTTATACTATGGCCATCTCGAGTTCGGCGACTCATCTTCACACGGAGAAAAAAACCTCGTGCGTGGGACCCGAAGTTTAGGTCATATGGATTTCTGAAGTTTTCAGATGGAGCATCCTAACACTCAAGATCCAGCTGCCGAGGTTCGGATCACACATCTGAAACTTCAGTTCTTACATCTGAAGTACTTTGGTTTTCAAATCCGAACAACTTCAGTTCTCACATCCGAAAAACTTGAATACTTAAGTACTTCAGATGTAAGAACTGAAGTTTCAGATGTGTGATCCGAACCTCGACAGCTAGACCTTAAGTGTTCAGATGCTCAATCTGGAAACTTCAGAGATCCATATGACCTAAACTTCGGATCCCACGCACGAGGTTTTTTTTCTCCGTGCAGGTGTAAAAAAACATTTCGCGATGTATCGCACGTCAAACTTAAAGCTAAAAACGAAGTTTTTGTACACCTGAAGATGAGTCGCTGAACTCGGAACGGCCATAGTGTAACCACAGAGGATAAACAATAAAGGATCGGACCAAAACAATACGAGAAAGTAAGTAAAAATAGGAGTTATAAGCGTTTTAAGTTTCCAAATTTTGTCCGACCTCTTCTTCTGACTCGATTCACTGTGCCCCGCGCCAAATGTTACCGGGGTACCCGTAGAAAAGGGGGGGGGGTTGCGAGTCGGAAGGGGGAGGTAAGTAGGAGATAACCGGAAAAGGGATCTCGGGGTCGCGTTGGCGCAACTGTGCAACATCTACACGGATGAAAGCCTATTCTAACGGTGAGTTTCCGGAACGGCGCTGGGTCCGGATTTAAGATCTCCTGGGATATAGATTTGTGACAGAGTCCCTTGTTCCTTCGCGATAGGAGATGAAGCACGGTAAGAAGGAGTAATCGACTTTTTGTGTTAAAATGGGTGGTAGAACACATAATAACCAACACAGGCAGTTAATAGGTTTTTATTAGACCAGGAGGTACGCCCCCTCACCGCTACGCGACTTAACCCCCGAGGGCGCTTCGCGGACCTCTTAAGCACGGAAAAAAAATCTTGTGCGTGAGACCCGAAGTTTAGGTCATATGGATCTCTGAGGATTTCGGATTGAGCATCTGAACACTATAGGTCCAGCTGCTGAGGTTTGGATCACACATCTGAAACTTCAGTTCTTACATCTGAAGTACTTCAGATGTGAGAACCGAAGTTTTTCGGATGTGAAAACCGAAGTACTTCAGATGTAAGAACAGAAGTTTCAGATGAAGTACTTCAGATGTAAGAACTGAAGTTTCAGATGTGTGATCCAAACCTTAGCAGCCGGACCTAAAGTGTTCAGATGCTCCATCCGAAAACTTCAGAGATCCATATGACCTAAACTTCGGGTCCCACGTACGAAGTTTTTTTCTCCGTGTGGCATATTCTGGCATAAAATAAGCAATCTCTATATTAATTAGGTATTGTGGAGCGAAGCGATTTATTCATTTTCGGAATAAACTCCTATGGAAAGAGAGGAAATATATAGAAAAAATTGTAATATGAGCTCAGAATTATTGAGGAAGTCAATGATAATAATGCTTTACTTTTAAAAAAATTTAAAAAATTAAATAAAATAAAAATAATGTGTGGTCTGACTCCGAAAATGTGAGGGCGAAGGACTCTCTGCACCCCTGCCCAAATATCACAGAGTAATCTAGGATTTTGGTAGATTTAACCAAACCTTTGGTCGATCAACCAAGTCATTTTGATTGATTTGATCGAAAAAATGTAACTTAAAGTGATCATAAGCAAGACAACTTTTAACTCTCCACGAGATACGCGTTTTTGCAGCTTCACCGTTGTCACACTGTACAAATGAAATTAATTTAAATGAGGAAAGTGCTGACTTTTAGTTTTTACGCACTGACAATTATGTATGTGCTGCATAATGGATTTTTCTTACCAACTTATGCCTAAATGAGGTCCAAAATTGAGGGTGGCTGGACGGTCATCAAATCGTCGTCTTCCGGCCGAAGTATCACAAGCGCCATGCGACGTTTAAACATTTCCATCGCCATTTTATTTTTTCACAGAGAAACTCTTCAACGAAGTTGTCCGAAATGGAGATTTTGCAAGTGTGAGGGATTTGCGATTTGAATGTTGATTCTTACGTAAAAGTTTGCGAGAAACACGATGGTGCCACTGGTTTTCTCTGAAATCAACTCCCAAGCTCAAAGAAAGCTCTCAAGTTGAGGCCAAAATGGAGGGGATATCCCATCCACCCTGAGAGTTCACCTCTACATCAAGACAAACTCACCATGCAAAGATAGGGAGCAAATACATTAGCAGGGTTGCCGTGTTTTCAGTTTTGGAGTCCCCAAATAAGGTGGCAGCCCTGTCAGTGTATTTGCTCCCTATCTTTGCATGGAGAGTTTGTCTTGATGTAGATGTGGACTCTCAGGATAGCGAGGGATATCTCCTCCATTTTGGTCTGAACTTGAGAGCTTTTTTGAGCTTGGAAGTTAATTTCAGGGAAAACCAGTAGCACCATCGTGTTTCTCGCAAACTTTCACACGAGAATCAAAAGTCAAATCGCAAATTCCTCACACATGCAACATCTCCATTTAAAAAATGAAATGGCGGCTGAAATTTTTAAACGTCGCACGGCGCTTGTGCTACTTTGACCGGAAGGTGACGAAACGTCGGACCCACACGATAAATCAACCTTTGATGGAGGTAAAAAATTAAGTCCGAGGTAAAAATTAAGCGCGGCATAAAGCGATGCGTGCCAGAGGCATATTTTTAATTAAGCGCTCCGTGTGTTGGATCGAAACTTTTCGGTTGTTTGTACCTAATTCCGACTGTTCGCAGCATTTGAATCGGTGGATATTAAATCTGGCGAGTGCAATACTTGATGAGCCCTTACCTCCATATTCATGCATAAATTCCGAGGCTTATTGGGTCGCGGAACTAAACAGTTTTTACATTGCGTGATGCATCTGTCGAGAACAGCTCGTAACGAGTTACTCAAGTTTCACGGGATGTAATTACTCGTTCGGAGTTTGATCAACTGGACGTATTTCTATCAAACGGAACTATGTGAATTAAGACATGAGCCCTGAGACCCATAAGAATACATGCATAACAGGGCTCACGTCATAATGCACATAGTTCCGTTCGATAGAAATACGTCGAACTAATAATTAATACATTTTTGGGGGGGGCTGTATATACTGCCGTGCCGAGGAAAACGCCGCATCAGCCATCAGACGTTGCCAAATTCTTTAAAAAACCGACAAATTTTCAGAAAAAGATGTGAATATTTCTCCTCCGATTTTTTCGGAGAATTTTATTCGAAATGTAATCTCAGCAGTCTGAAAATTTCCAGGAAAAATATTCATAACTTTTTTCAAAATTTGATAATTTCGTAGAGGAAATTTGGCAACATTCGAATGGTCATGTGGCGTTATTCCTAGCACGGTAGTATAGCAGAAAGCCCCAGAAGCCCTTAAAAAGGAAACGCTCGGTTTATTGAATCCGGTCGTAGAATATTCATAGTTATTGGCCCATTTTCAGATATTAATATTTAGCGTTGAAACTCATAAAACAACGGCAGGAATTCTGCGCATACAACCGGGCAGATTAGTATTTTCCGCAGCGTTTTATACGTTTTTTGAGCTATGGTAATTCAGCCGTGATTTAGTTTGGTTTGACATTTTTCAAAGTCCTCTATCCGAAAATACTGGGGTAAAAAGATGCGTTTTTAAACCTCCATTTCGACGAAGAGAGCGCACGATTTTTCAGATATTCTGGATCAAATTGCTCACAACATTGTCTGAAAAATCTGGGAAAATATATTCACAATTTTTCCTGTAAATTCGGTTTAATCGAAGGAAATTTGGCACGAATCGAGGAACTTCCATCCGTACCGGAGTGAAGCAAGAATGACAATTTAACTCTATTTTGGACTAAAAAACCACTATTTCTATGGCGTATTTTACAGAGCAATATATAAGCTATTGGGCTTCGCATCAATACATTTCCTTTCACTGATAAACCAGAAACGGTGTTTCTTAACTGCAAAATGTAATCAAATTGGTACTGCACGTTTTTGATTGAATTGGACTTCACTTTTCAAATTAGGAACTCAAATATTCTGGCTCAGTCTAGAAGAACGTATGGACCACCAGTTCCCCTACGCACAAAAGTGCCTTTACGAATGTGCCAGAAATTTTAGTCACCTATTGCAAAATGAAGTCCAGTTATTAGTGCTGGATCACGGTAGATTCATTAATTCCAGCAAGTTTGCCGCTTCTTGCCACCAGGGTGCTCTGTTGCATTGAAAATCCTGTTAGACGTTCAAATTGTCGGATCACGCATGATTAACTTACGTCAAATTAACGAAATTTGACGATGTACAGAAACTAAAAGTGATTTCTTCACGAGTAAAAATGTCCAGTAAGGATCCGCTGATCCACGAGTGAAAGTTGGAGGTCAAGTCCGAAACTCTTGGCTTTTATCTACCCAAGCGCTAGACACTAGCTACGATAGCGCGCCCGTGTGGCGCGGGGATTCGATAGTATCTTGCGTAGATCCTTCTTCTCACCAACGTGGAAACCGTATTGCATATTCACTTGCAATACAAGGCCAATAGAGTGTGGATTCCTACTGTTAAGGTAGATACAGTACTATTACACAGATAGAAACGCACAGATATGCTCCACGATCCCCCACCCAAATCAAAAAGTATAGCCTTATTAGTGAAGACCACTGAAAACTACGATAGCGTGACCCTTTGAATTCATGTCGCTCTACAATACAAGCATTTTCATCATTGTAATATTATTGCTTGACGCTGAATGTCTTAAAATTATGAAAACTAACTAATTTATTCAGCCTAAGCTAAGTTATAAGCAATTAACTTGGGGAACGAAAGGAAAGGAGGTAATATCAAATGTTAAAGCTTTTTTTTTTCTAAGTTACTAAACGGTTTTTCTTCAAAATTGTTGCACTTATTCTATAGTATGCACAGACAATTCCAATAATAGAAAAAACAACTTAATCGGCCCAAAACACTAACAAAGAAACAATTTAAAACGGGACTAAGGCCGCAAATAATAAAAAGAAACACAAAATAAAATAAGAAACCTCGAGGGTATTTGGCGCAATGCGTGAAGTATTCCTGCAGTCTTGTATGCGCATGCGCAATGCGTTTCATGCCGACCGCTACTGCACGCACTGTTTTTGACGTAATGCATGAAGTATTCATGCAGTCTTGTAGGCGCTATGCGTTTCACGCCGCCTGCTGCTGACCGCAGCGACCGCACTGTCTTTTAACGCAATGCGTGAAGTATTCATGTAGTCTTGTAGGCGCTAATATGTGTTACATGCCGACCGCCGCGCCGCACCGAGGGTTTCTCCTTTTCATCTCAAGTTCTCGTCATCATTGCTCTCTGCGCCGCGCCGTTCCAGGCCAAATTCCGTGTTCGGTTTCTCTCTTAGTCTTAACTCGACTAATGGAGATGTTGCATGTGTGATGGATTTGCGATTTGACCATTGATTCTTATGTCAAAGTTCGCGAGAAACACGATGGTGCCACTGGTTTTCTCTGAAATCATCTCCCAAGCTCAAAAAAGCTCTCTAAGTGAGTCCAAAATGGAGGGGATATCCCACCCTACCCTGAAAGTCCACCTCCACATTAAAACAAACTCTTCATGCAAAGATAGGGAGCAAATACATTAGCAGGGTTGTCGTGTTCTCAGTTTTGAAGTCCTCAAAGAAAGTGGCAACCCTGCTAATGTATTTGCTCCCTATCTATGTAAGAAGAGTTTGTTTTGATGTAGAGGTGGACTCTCAGGGTAGGGTGGGATATCCCCTCAATTTTGGTCTCACTTTGAGAGCTTTTATTGAGCTTGGGAGATGATTTCAGAGAAAACCAGTGGCACCATCGTGTTTCTCGTGAACTTTTATGTAAGAATCGATGGTCAAATCGCAAAGCCCTCACACATGCAACATCTCCATTTAAGGTGCTGTCTATTGCATCACAGAAAGACGACAAAATTAGATATATACTCTCAGGAAATGAGAGATTTTCTCACCTTTTCTCGTTTGTAATTTTTTTTTTCTGAATCCGATATTTCTCTACACCCACATTTGAAAAATTGCAAAATTTGCCGCCCCCTAAATTCGCCACCCCCTAGATCCGGTCCTGCGCATAGGTATTTTTGAGAATGAGCGATGAGGATTTGGTTGCTGTTGGCTCACCTCAAGTGGTTCCGGGGGACGTTGTGGATATCCTTGTAGACCATGTGGAGCCGGACCGAGTCGGAGTGGCAGTCGCTCTTGATGACCCAGGCCTGTTTGTCCCGGTCGTAGCACTGCGAGACGGACAGTGTCGTGGCCAGGGGGGCCGGCTGACTCCCCGCGTCGGGCGTGATGCTCGAGATGACGTCGCTCAGCGTGTTCGCCAGCAGCATCTCCACGTGAACCCGTATCACACCCTGCAACAGGCACAGGCTCCATTAGAAGGATCGTGTGGATAAACCGAAGGCACGCTACAAGCACGGACGGAGCGCTAAAAGCATAAAATGAAGCTTCTTTTCAACCACCTCTACTATTGTAGATGGAAAAAATCAAAGTTCAGACCTGACCATAATATATGAAAAATGATAAAAGCTAGATGCGGTAATTTGTATTTTTAAACAATTTTTTTTTTATTTTTTTATATAACGCATGCATACGAAAGTGTTAAAAGCAAACATGATCATGTAACTATTATATAAAAAAGGTCATCATTTTCGTGAGCTTTTCGCGAATAAGAAGATTTTTTGGTATGTTTGCGAGAAGCTCACGAAAATTATGACTTTTTTAATATAATAGTTACAAAAAAACGTTCACTTTTAACACTTTCGTATGCATGCATTATATAAAAAAATAAAAAAATTGTCTAATAAAAAAAAATTACCTCATCTAGCTTTTATCGTTTTTCATATGATATGATCAGGTCTGAACTTCGATATTTTTTTATATAAGCGTTACACGTTTTTTATATAAAACTACCAACTAGATAACAGATATGTTTTTTTTTACACTTTTTTTTAGAAAAATAAAAAATTGTTCTGCTACTAGGGCAGTCGTTAGTGGAAGAAGAAAGCCTTGATGGACTTGATTCTCTCGTGCTGTATAATATCTTGGAAGGCAACTTTTTATTTGCCAATAGCCTTCATTCGCACGAAAATAAAAAAATTGACAACTGGCTGAACTCTGGAGGATTGATCGAAGGGTTGTCAAATTAAAGCTCATCGCGTGTCATCTACGCGCGGATTAATGTCAAGTCGATCGGTCAAGCCATCCCTCTTCCCTTCCAACGACCCCCATGCTCCCGACCCTCGACACCCTCTTCTGCCCCCTTTCGCACCCCTTTGCCCCATGACTCCCCCTCGATTCACAGTGTGCCTCTGTTCAACGTCTTGACCTTTCGGCTGTGTCACCCGTCGACGAAAATAAAAGCAGGGAAAGAAGTCGTTAAAAAGAGGGACACTTCACCGACATTCCCAATTACGTTAAAACAGGGGACCAAGACTGCCATGCTAAGGAATAACACCGTATGAGCCTTCAAGCGTTGCCAAATTTCCTTCGGCAAATCACTGATTTTCAGGAAAATTTGTGAATATCATTCTTCCAATTCCTCAGGTTATTTTGTTAGTAATTTGATCTAAGTGTCTGAAAATTTCAAGGAAAAATATTCCTAACTTTCCTCAGAAATAAAAATTTTATCGGAGGAAACTTGGCAACTCTCGAATGTTCATACGGCGTTCTTCCTTAGCCCGGCAGAAGACAGCTATGAAAATTCTCTCACAATCGGGTGGGAGCCTTCACTTTTGTGAGCATAGTTTGGTCCTTTTCCACAACGAAACTTTCATTCATATGAGACGATTTCTGTGTCGTGCATTTTTTTGCGTGTTACTCTTACACGTTTGCTAGTAAATTTTCAATTTACCTCTCTGTACTACTATAATGCTTCTGATGTCTAAGCGCAGAGGACGATAATCGTTTTTTCTTTAATTTAATTTTTTAGCGACATTGTGGTTGTCTCAAAATTGATAGTTGGAATTTTGGTGAGGCAAGTTCTTTCTCTCATCAGCGGTGCTCATCCTCCTCAGGGACCTTAAAAACGTGCCTACATAAAAAACCGCAGAAGGATCCTCTAATACGAGCTTTACCGCTTGTTTTTTTTCGGGAAAACATTGTTTGAGCCCTGAGACGGAGCCAAAATCACTCTGATAAAATACAAATTTCCAGGAAATGCTGTGAATTTTCATCTTGCTATTTTTAAAGAACTTTATTCGTGATTCGGAAGTATCTAGAATTTGTAAGGAAAAATATCCCTAACTTTTCGTAAAAATGACGATTTTATTGGGGTTGCGGTCATTAGGTGTACCCATTGTCCTTAGAACCTTCCAAGGACCTTCATGACCCCTCCCCCCCCACAATCGATTTTCTTCTTTTTTATTTTCTTCTTTTTTTCCTTATTTCCTTTTTCCCTTTTTTTCTCTTTCCTTTTTTTCTTTTTCCCCCTTTTTTATTTTTGTTTCTTTCCCCCTTTTTTTCTTTTATTTTTCCCCCTTTTCTTTCTATATTGGTTCTTTTTTCCCCCCTTTAGCAAATACACCCTCATCATTATAACGCGTAACTTTGTGGCGTAACTAAATGCGTAGCTCCATTAAAAGGTGAACCCTTTTTAGAGTTTTCAAAGTTCAAATTTACACGCACCCCAGGACTCATCGCAGGGCGCAGTCACGCGACAAAACGACCTCCGCGAGATCATAAGCGCGGCAAACTAATTTATCCGAGCCGGCAAGCGGAAAATCCACCCCTAAAATTTTCGAAAAGAAAAATTAACCCCGTACGACTTTCGTGAGAGAAACGGCAACCGTGGAAAATGCCGGGTCCGGAGCTGGATCCATTGTGATATTTACTTAATTCCGCCTTTTTTATTTACCCCGGCTCCATTTCCTCCGAGCCACCCCGTCCGGGCTTCCCGTGCTGTTTACCTTTACTTAAATTTTACTTATTTACACCCCTCGAGATTTTTCCGCACTCGTGAGCTTTCGCCCCTTTTGATTCTTAATGAAAAAACAGCCCCCCTCCCCTCCCGCCATCCGCGGGTTCTCGCGACGCGCCAATTTTTAACGCTGATTCGCCAGACGCAAACTTTGTAATGTGAATCTGTTGCATGCAGAACATGCTCATTCAAAGGGGTGCGCCCCCTGGCTGCTACGCGATGGAAGCTTCGGATGGTGCGCTACAGCTATAAGCAGGGTTGCCACAGAATTTGGAAAATTAAATTTCCTGATTTTCCTGACACATTTTTGTGAAATTCCCTGACAATTGAACGAATACTAGATTTTTAAACAGACAATTAGAGATAGTTTTCAGGCAAAATTCTTGTTCGAAAGTCTAATTCCCTTGAGAAAGCAAAAGAAGGTGATTCGACGATATTTCCCTGACTTTTTAAACCTGACCGTTCAACCAATAAATTATAGAAAACATATTATTATCCTCCGGGCTTTGACATCAGAGGCACTAAATAAAGGTATTACAGATCAATTTATTGTAAAAATGTTAAGCCCTGGATAGACGATCAAATTCCGAACCAATTTCGATCAAAGTAGACATGCTGATGACTGATGGTCACCATCTATCATCAAATTTTGACGGGCCGCACTATTTTGTTCAAAGTAAGATCAGAATGGAGTGCCACCATTCATCATTTCCTGCCACAGGAAACATTTCTGCCAAGTTTTCATTTTAAAATGAAGCAAATTAATGAGTTTCAGACTGATGACTCCTGGCACTTTGATGCTACTTTGATCGGAATTGGTTCGGGAATTTGATCGTCTATCCAGGGCTTGCGGCCCCTTTCCACTATCTTGTATTGTTGAGCTGGTTCATCATTTGAAAGCACTGACACCAGTATACTGGATTCTAGAGGTAGGTTGAAATGAAAAAGCGCTTCCTATCGCAGTGCTCCTTTTCCATGTCCATCAAAAGTTTCGAGATTCGGAACTGTTTTGTTTCAATTTCTCCCACACTCCATGAGCGTCAAAAGTTCGGTGATTCTTTATAAATGTTTCCAAAAGTTCCGAGAAAGTTCCGGAAAATGCAAAAGATCCGGAGAATTTTGGGCATCTCAAAACTTCCGGAATTCGGTACTAGTTCCGCACAATGGGATCACTGCCCTATCGGCTGAGCGCTTGAAAATTCGGATCATTTTCCCGAAGTAGCACGGGGAATCACCTAAGCATTTAAAAATATTGTTATCAGGGTGTCTACAAAAACAGGTTGGCTAAAAATCACTACTCTTACAGTACTTTCTCAGCACATTCCCAAGAAATTCTGTACCTCCTGAAAAATTCCCTAACGGAAAAATTCAGTGCTTTTTCAATGCCTTCAACTGACGAAATTCGAAAAATTTCAAAAGTTTGAATTTCCCGCTGAAATTGCGACAAAAATGAAAAAAAGTTCCGGACTTTCTTGCAAAATTTCCGCACTTTTTCAATATATTTCCGGACCGCCCTTGAAAAATCAGTAATCGGTACTAAAAATCAGTACAGAATTTTTCTGTTAGGGAATTTTTCAGGAGGTACTGAATTTCTTGGGAATAAGCTGGAAAAGTACTGTTAGAGTAGTGATTTTTGGCCAACCTGTTTTTGTAGACACCCTGATAACAATATTTTTAAATGCTTAGGTGATTCTCCGTGCTACTTCGGGAAAATGATCCGAATTTTCAGTTTCCAGACTTGTAGACACGCTTGTTATCTTACTTTGATGCCAAAATAAGTTACTATTTCACCAATCTCACCCTTTGAACACCGAGAGTACACCATATCATTGACTTGGTTCCTCATTAAGGGGGGGCTAATTTGTCAGGCCGTGCAAGCGTGCATTGCCACCTGATCTCGAACAGGTATCCGGGCTTATCTGCTGCCTTTGATTAACTCCCTGAATAATTTAATACTAATCAGTCTCCCCCCTCCTTAGTTCAACCTCGCCATCTTCCTCCTCTGCGTAGGCTTTGTGCTGCTCTCTATAAATTTTGAGTCATCTTAAGATTGATTAATCTTAAGTGCGCAGATCTTACCGATGATACGGCGTGATTTTGGGAATTTAAATTAGTGTTCTAGTGCATAGCGTGTATGCCTCCCTGAAGACGTGGTGGGTGAAAAAAGTGTATATAATTTTAATGAACGATCGATATGATCGTTCTTCAAACAGCATGACGTCATCCAACACTTATGTGCATAGGGAAGCTGATGGTACATAGGTTGTATCTAAACTGAGCTAGAAATTATAGTTCTTAATTGCAAAATGTAGTCCATTTGGATTGCATTGAGTCTCCGGAATGTTTGCTCTCTTTTCTGCTAGAAATACGTCTTGTTCTTGCCTTAGCTGAAGTTCACCATAAGCCCATTCTGCCATGCTAATAAGGAAGAACGCCGTGTGAACATTCGAGAAATGCCAAATTTCATCCGCTAAAATGTTTATTTTTTTTTAGAAAAGTTGTGAATATTTGTACTCGAAATTCTCAGGACTTTTAGGTAAGATTGCGAACAAAATTATCTTAAAAATCGGAAGAAAAATACTCATCAGTTTACCAAGGAATTCGTTACTAACAAAGGGAAATTTTGCACCGCCGAAAGGTTCGTACGGCGTGTTCCCTTAGCACGGCAGCATTCTCCTTCAACAGCGTTGCTCTGGCCCCTAAAACCCACCCTCTAGAGTCAAGATCCATGCTGCCGTGATAGCGAAGAGAACCGTAAGTGCAAAAATGAAGTTTTGAGAAAATGGGCCTAGAAGCTTCTGAGTGGAACATTTTATTAAAAAAAGCCTCCGTTCTTTGTTAAATCGCAACCAATCATTCGATACTCTTAGAAATCATTTGGGGGATTAAAACTCGACCGATTTTATTTTAAAGTACACGAAAAAGATAAAATTCAGTTTCATGTTAGGTTAGTGTTTGGCAAGACAGCCGTAAGTGTCATCTTCTGCGTACTTTTGTGGTAGCGTGTTGGACATACACAATTACACAACAAACACATTTTCAGGTTAGAAATCGGTAGATGAGGGCGGCATTCTTCTTGAAAGCGCTGTTTTCATTGGCTCTCATGCGCCTACGGCTGTCTTGAAAAAAACTATGTCATTTTTTGTGCACTTACGGCTTTATCATACGTCTCGTTTTTATTAAATTAGGATGAATTTTGCTGTTTTAGCTGTCTCAGTAATTTCACCTAAAAGAGTTTAGACGAATTTTGAAGAAAACTCGATTTTGAAAATGTTGCACTTACGGCTCTCTTTGCTATCACGGCAACATGGTTGTGGAGGAAGTGTGAGAATGGCGTTGTGCGTACCTTGTATATGAGGTCGGAGAACTTGGCGGTGGGGTGCCAGCCGTAGCTCTTGCCGTCCGAATCGGAGACGTCGTCGACGATGCCCGAGTCGACTCGCCGATCCCCGTCGCCGAGGACGATGGAGTAGCGGACCCGGCACTGGTGGTCGAACCCCGTGTACCGGTTCAGGTACAGAGACACTCGGTCCCCTGGAACACACAGGAAAATCACGTCAAAATCGCGTCGGAGACACAATCAACTACTGGACAAAATAAAGATTAAGCCTTGTCTCCCTAAGACGTTTTCACGGGATTTGTCCCAGGGAAAAATCCCGCTTGTAAAGTCTGGGAAAATTTCCCCAGTACTACATGGATTGCATTTTGCAAAAAGGAACCAAGAGGATTCCAATGTCGCTAAGATTGTGCAACTAACAATTTTTGTAATAAAATCACTGACATTATGCAAAAAGTTAAATTTCCAAAGGTGATTTTCGTCTTGAATTCATAGTTTATTGGAGGTAAAGATAAGTTTTATAAGATGATCAGTCCATAGTTGCAGGGTTAAAAAGTTTCACAATCTTAGCAACATTGGAATTCTTGTGGTTCCTTTTTGCAAAATGCAATCCAAATACACCAATAAAAATATTTGTTAATATCTCGGGGTCGGGTTAGTACTGGACTTTTGCTGATTTAACTTCCCGCGCTATTTGTTGCTTGAACGCGAGAACCGCGTCCCGTAACTAGGTAAAATCCCACAAGTTTCATTCCCGCGATTCGAACTTGGGACAAAACTCATGAAAACTTCCCGTGGAGACAAGGCCTTCGGCATTAAGCCCAACTCACACGGTTCAACTCGTGTCGAGCGAAAAGTCGGATCGTGTGATTTTGACACAAGAACGCAGCAGTCGGATGAAAAGTTGAAAAGGAACTTGAATGCGGCGTCATCTCCAACTTACTGTTCGACGTTTCCTCATCACAAGTTTTCTTATTACTTAGTTTATGCAAAACACGTTGAAGATGTTGGGTAGAGTCGAGCTAAATAGTCATAACAAAATTGTAGTGTTTCAATCTCATCGCCTGTTTTATTTTTTCGAAGAAGACCAACCAAAGAACTGTCTGCTAAAACTGGCTGGCCGAACTACAGTACTTTTACGGTACCTCCATTTGATGAAATTCGAAACATTTGGAAAATTTTAAATGGGCCTGTTGCATGCAAGAGATACAGCCGTGCGAATAGACTTTTCAGAGGTTAAATGACACGAAAATGACGATTGTCACACTAAAAAAGTCTGAAATACACTCCTTACTGCGCAATTTGCGTTGCTAGGAACGCGCGTTTTCAAATTTCCCGCGTCTGGGGGCAGTTTTCTAGCGGAAACAATTAACGGCAACTCGCGGCTATTTCCGGTCAACTAACTAACAACATAACCTAAAAATCGGAGCTCGTGATATCGTGAAATGAAATGTAGGAGGATTGTGTTGGATATTTAAAAGTTGATCGATTTGGTTAGCGCATAAAGCGTATATGGACCACTATAAGAGATCACGTTGGGTTTGTAAACAAACTGAAGGAAAAATAACAACAACAACAACGACTCGGCATCTTCCGGAAATCACCGAGCCCGCCGTTTGCTCGTTTCCGGTGATTAGAAAACTGCCCCCAGACGCGGGAAATTTGAAAAAGCGCGTTCCAAACAACGCAAATTGCGCAGTAAGGAGTGTATTTCAGACTTTTTTAATGTGACCATCGTAATTTTCGTGTCATTTAACCTTTAAAAAGTATATTCGCGCGGCTGTATCTCTTGCATTCAACAGGCCCATTCTCGCTCGAATTGCGACAAGAGTGACGAGGCCAGAAAATTTTATTGGTGCTTTGAATATTAACTGACTGCACAATCGCAATCTTGCAGGCAAATACTGCTCTAAGAATCAATGCGCAATCAATGGGATTGCATTCTTTCCAGGGTTTATTAAAGAAACACACGTGGTATATGATTCTAGATTCAAGAAAATTTTTTTCTAGTATGGCTCCTGTCTATCACAGACTCGATCTATATCTTCAAATAATGTAATTAAGCGCTTGAGTTAGTTCTTGGTGTGTTTTGTTGTCCTTTTTTGTCTCGTTTGATATAACTCAGACTCTCAAGATTGTGTCATTAATTTTCATGTGAAAAGTCCCCGAAGTTTGCCAAAAGTTCCACTGATATATGTAAGGGGCACTGAATAAGACAAATCAGAATCGAATCTATTTTTCTTTTCAAATTTTTAGAGTCTGAAGTCTGGATTTTGTAGAAACCCTTTTTCCAGTGTACCTCCTGTCTATCATGGACTCAATCTGTATCTTTAAATCGTTTAATTAAATTGAGATGTTGCATGTGTGAGGAATTTGCGATTTTACTGTAGATTCTTATGTAAAAGTTCGAGAGAAACACGATGGTTCCACTGGTTTACTCTGAAGTCAACTGCCAAGCTCAAAAAAAGCTCTTAAGTTGAGGCCAAAATGGCCGGGGATATCCCACGCTATCCTGAGAGTCGATCTCTACATCAAGGCTACACTCTCCATGCAAAGATATGGAGCAAATACATTGACAGGGCTGCCACTTTATTTGGGGACTCGAAAACTGAAAACACGGCACCACTGCTAATGTATTTGCTCCCTATCTTTGCATGAAGAGTTTGTTTTGATGTAGAGGTGGACTCTCAGGGTAGGGTGGGATATCCTCTCCATTTTGGCCTCAATTTGAGAGCTTTTTTTGAGCTTGGGAGTTGATTTCAGAGAAAACCAGTGGCATCATCGTGTTTCTCGCGAACTTTTACGGAAGAATCAACAGTCAAATCGCAAATTCCTCACACATGCAACATCTCCATTCTTCTTGTGTCTTGTTGTCCTTTTTGTCTCGTTTGCATCAATTCAGACTTTCAAGATTGTGTCACTAATTCTCGAGCGAAAGGTCCCCGAAGTTTGCCAAAAGTTCCACTTACACATGTCGTCGCTCCTCTAACGTAAGGGCGTGTCTCTACTTCCACACGAGCCCCGGAGAGCATGGCAGTATATGAACAACAGGGCTCACGTAGAGATTGGGATACTCCCTTACGTCACAGGAGCATAGATGCAAAGGACATCGAATAAGACAGAGCTATCCCGAGCACCGGTAACTACCAGTCCGTAAATCGTTTTCTCATCAGATTGCGTATCCAACAGACTGCTTCGGTGGACGAATGAATTTACCTCGGATGATAAGAACTTCAAGCCGCTCTCGTGGCGTTCATTGAAACGCAACTTGTATTTCTTTCGACAAGAAGCAAAGTTTCGCTAAGATCTTGATGCAGCTGAGCAAACTTCTGAGAGAGAAGCAAGTAAAAACTTCTTAGCCACCAAGATCAGTTCCAATTCACGGAGCGTGGGTTCTTAATGATATTGAGGGTTTCTGGCAGGATTCGATACGATACTCCATTAGTGTCGATTCTTGTCGGATACGTCTGACTGAACTAATGGGTTTGTTTCTTGAATTTTTAAAGTCATTTTGGTATAAGACAAATAAGAATTTTGAGATGATGAGCCTTAAATTTTTCACAGCAATATTTACTCGCCCGATTCTGATTCGTGACTTTCAAAAAAAGGCTTCGTGACATTTCAGAAATCCACATTTTCCCAGAAGATAAACTACCGATATGATTTTGTTAAAACAGGGAGGTATTAAAAGATACCTTGAGAGTATAAAAACAAGCTGACAGCTCCAGCACGTATGTGCCGGAAGTGTCAACCATGGGGTCATGGTGGGCATTTTGGTTATCTGTAAATAATTAGAGAATCCGAGAATGTAGGTAGTAAATATTTGTAGTTTTTACTAGAGGAAATAAAGTGTAATAATATTTGGTTGGAATCCCATTTTCTCGTCCCAACACTTGAAAAAATCACCTTTATATTAAAAAAATGCTAATGAGCTTGTTTAGTAATTCGTAATTCTTGCACCAAAAGTGCTAAAATAGGGGAACAATAAGTTTTAGTAGGAACCTTAAAGCGCCTTCAATTACGTTTGATACTGTGCAATACGTCAGAGGTGGAATAGTTGCTCTAAGCGCCTTCGTTGCCTCAGCTTAATGATAGAAGATCAGGATTACTGCTGAAGTCTTACTGTGGAGTTTGCGCTGTTGCACATTTTCTCATCCTCGACATTCAGATAAAACAATTCATCCCTAAATTTACGATGTTGCAAGTTTTGAAATTCATATTTCAAGTAAAATATGCGTGGAAAGTAGGATATTATGGCTTCGACTTGATGGCAGAAGATCACGAATATTGCTGTAACCACCATTATTCCGCTTGCGCAGTTGCACATAAATAAAATATAAACTTAAAGGAAGGAAATAAACTTAAGGAATCCATTTTATCAAACCCTTCGATGTGTAATTATTTAATTCTTTTTATTCGTAGTTTAAAACTGTTCGCTCAATTATTGTAACTTTTCGCTTTATTTTGGCACAAAAATGAACTTGACTATTACTATTGAAATTCCTCGGATGGCGCTCAGTGCGGAAGTAATTTCTGTCAGAATCTCTAATTTTGATTTTTCTAGCGCATGCAGTATAATTCTCTTGCTTGAGAAAATTAGTGCCATGTTAATAAGGAGGACTGTCACAACGCCAAAGATAAATATCAAGATATTTTTCTTTTTTTTTTAAGAGTTTATTTATTGTAACCTTCCTTGGAGGAAATAAATACAATTATCTTAATGTATGTAAATAAAGGTATGTAAAAGTATTAACTGAATAATTACTTTCTATAAAGATTGTAGTCAATCTTAAGACTGGTAAACAGCTAAGGACTTGATTTTAAGGCGCTGTTGTATAAGTAAATCGCTGTTGATATTACATTAATATCAAATCTTGAATCTGCAGTGCATGTTCAGCCAGTCATAAGATTTAATGACGAGAACACTACCTAATTACAAAGATTCCGTAATTTAGCTACTGGCACTCAACTTCATTTGACTAGTTAACTCGGAGCTTATATTCCTTAATTAAAATAAGGAAAGCACTACAAAATACTGCAGTAGATGGTCTAATTAAATGATGTATACAGTGGACTAATTTGTAAGACGCGCACAGCTTCAAGAAGGAAAATAATGGAGAGATGATGCTTCATTATCTTGCTATGAGCAAGTTGCACGATTGACCGAAATTATTAAAAATATGTTTGATACAGAATAAGAAATGTAGAGAAAAAACTTCAACGCGCGGGCGATCTACCTGCAATGCTGCGGATATGACTGCAGTTTAGTTAACCCTCTGTGTAAGTATCCCACGATGCCATTTCTTCACTTACGAGTATTATGCGAAATTTAAGGGCAATCCTTGAGAAGATCTTTCTTATAAAGGAACTCCATATCGATGGTGTAAGTCGGCAATCATATAATATGCGACGTCGTAGAATTCCTGTCATACTTTATTTTTCAAACGAAAAAATACTAAATTGCAATTCTTTAAAACCGCAGTGAAATCCCCGCAATGAATATCCTCTCTGTGCGAAGAAAATTCTGTAAAACTTAAAGGAATGATGTCGCTTTGTTCTCCCTTAAAAAAATAACATAGTGGCAGAGATTTTCAGACACCGTAAACGAGATATGTAACTGCGCACCTACACCGTCGATATGTTTTACATTGTTATCAAAAAATATTGAAAGAGGTTATTTACATAATGCCATAAAAAGTTCAAGTTTTACAAAGTTTCAGATAAAGTAATGAATTGGATTGCATTGTGCAGTAAGGAGCTCAGTATATCTCGCTCCATAAAAACACATTCCTGCATAGGGAAACCAATGACATACATTTTGTTTCTAAAATGAGCCAGAAAAAGTGGTTCCTCATTGCAAAATGTAATTCAATTAATAAATATTGATAAATGATCTTTGCAAGGGTTTCAAACGCTTTTAAATTACGAAACATGTACAATGAAAATGGACGACGAAAACAACGATGGAAAAATGTTTTGGGGTTTACAGATTTATAGGTAGGTCCGTGCCTTTGTTAAAATCATAAAATTTTCCCTTGTTTTTTGTGTATATTGGAATTTAAAGGCCTCCGTATTTTAAAGGCATTAGGGCAAAAATCATGCGAGATAACTTGAGATACAGTAGTTACAAGGTTAACAGGCCTTGTTTGGCAGAGCAATTTACTCGAGTTAGGTTCCAACCTAAGAATACAATTATATCAACTCTGGTGTGTTGCACAGTATCACGCGCATTTGAAGGCGTTTTATGATGGTCCGACCGCGACCTACGAAGAGTTGACGTGCTAACTTTGTTCAAAGACTATTATTTTGGAGCTATTTTTCACTTCTGCGCTTCAATTGTTTCACGTCACACATTCTGAATGACTAATGCGCGAGTGGGCAATAGCCTTTGGAGACAGGAAACTAAATAATATGCAACATTTCTTGGCAAACTTTGAGATGAAGTTTGAATTTTCGACTTAACTGGCTCGGCGGTGCACCACGCTGAGGGCGTAAGAAATGGTGAACATATTTTATCAAATTTCTAGAAAACGTTTGTGACAGTCTTGCGAGGAAAATGGTAATTTCTGGTAAACATTGCATGGGGAAAAATTCTATCCGAACGCAAAGGATCGTGAAGGGATCAATTTTCTATGAGATAAAAACAAACAAATAACAAACGAAAAAAGGGGTTTTTCTCATCTTTGTGCAGAGTTTGTTGCTGATCTTTCTATCGTTGGAATTATTTTTTGGTAAAATTTAAGGAAGAAAAAAGAACAAGTAAATCGTTTTAAATTTTGTGCAGAGTTTCGGGACGAATCCGAAAAAAAGCCTTCGAGGTCCTTTCAATTTCAGCTCCGTCCCCTGACTTTAAATTGGATTGCATTTAGCAAAAAGGAACCAGAAACATTTCAATGAAGCTAAAATTGTGCAGTTTCATCCTTTGCAATAAAATTACAGAAATCTCGAAAAAATATGAAATTTACATGGTAAAATTTATTTTTTATAAAAAATATTAATTCATGGTGTCTTAAATTTACAGTTTTGAGCGAGTAAGATAGAAACTGTCAATGGATAATCAGGTTTTTCTTCGAAGTCAAAAGAAGTTGCACAATCCTTGCTACACTGCAATGCTCCTGGTTCCTTTTTGCAAAATATAATCAGGTTTTTCTTCAAAGTCAAAAGAAGTTGCACAACCTTTGCTACACTGCAATGCTCCTGGTTCCTTTTTGCAACATGCAATCCAATTTCTGCGCAATCATTTTGGCGACGGAGTTTATCTAATTCACCCGAGAACTTTTCGATTTCGTATGTTGCATTTGCATCGTCACAGAGAGACCCGAACGCTAACTATGCTATACGTCAGCCAGTTGCATAATCTCAGCGGAAAATTCAACTGAGGAGCCGAATGCCGAATCAGGGGAAATATCCCTCCCATCGGCAGCGTTTTCGTTGCATAAAGTTGTGTAATCTTTCGTGAAACTTGTCCTAATTACGAGAGCCCCTCATAAATTACAGGGTAGAAATGAAATTATCTTCGGCTAAGCGAGGCTTACTGCAAGCTATCTTTTCCAATAGGTTGCCGCTCCTATTAGAAATTCAGATATTTTCGCATTCAGCACCAGTGGCGTGGCGTGTTTTGCGATGTATCGATTGTTATGCCATTTAAACCTATGGAAAAGGATCGATAAACAGGATGTTCGCAGCGAACACCTTAATAATCGATTCTCTACCATAGGTTTAAATGGCAGAACAATCAATACATTGCAATGCACACCACGCCACTGTTCAGCACACTGCTGCCGTGCTCAGGAAGAACGCCGTATGAGCCTTCAGACGCTGCCATATTTCCTTCATTAAAAACCTAGTTTACTAGGAAAATTGTTAATGGTTTATTATACGATCATCCACGGAAAAATAATTCAGTTATGGTCTCGATAATCTATTCTAAGGATAATTCAGAGGCTGTAGAAACATGCAGCTTTGTTAACAAGTTTCGGAATAGAATTCTCATCTCCAGTCTCTTGGGTCCGGCTACAGTCCACCCTTTTTGTCACGGGAACGGAGTTCCCCATGATATTACAATCGTTCCGTTGCTTTCGCTATGGGATTCCCTATGCCTCTGCGACCTTGAGCGTTTTGCCCAGTCTTCGATTTTTGGTTGATTTTCCGATGTATCAAAAACCGTTGTATTTTTTAGCCAATCATGTCTCTACGTCAAGTTGTGTTGATTTCTAAAATTCGCTTTCAGCGAGTTTTTTTCCACCTTGAGATGTCGTGTCTGACTGGTAAATCTGCGCAGAACCACGAAGTTCCGATTTTGGGCAAATTCTTTTTTTTTGGAGGTTCCGATTGGTTATTTTTCGCCATCAGTTTTCTGTTCGTTGGTGCAAAAGATCGCCTACCTCGGTGCTCTTGAGAAGCCGCCATTATCCCACCTCAAAATTGAAAAATAGAAGTAAAGAAATAATAACCATCGCACAAGGTGGAAAATTGCTCTGGAGGACTCGTTATGGACAAATAAGTCAAAATCAGACCTCGATTGATTGATTTAATTCATGGATACGCAAATATTGCCTTAGCTCAACTGCCGCGATCACGAATGCATGCTGGGATGAACCTCGAGACACATTAAAACAGTGCGAACCGTGGCTCCTACAGTAATGCGCTTAGTTCATTTCTCTCATATCCTGGGAAAACAGAAGCTACGAAGCGTCTCAAGGACAACTTTTGTGATAAGTCCCGCCCATCGTCCGAGTCTTTTAAATGCTATTTTTTCGACGGCTGACGAGGGTCCGTGATAGCCTAGTCGACTAGGCCGCTCCATCGTTTTGGTTAGGTGCGGGCAATAGGCGATCGGGATTCGAGTCCCGATGATAGCAGTTAGTTTTTAATGGTTGTATTGATTGTTTTTGACTAATCATCAACTAATAATTAATACTAGATAATAAATGTACGACATTTTCTCGTGAGTTAATATGTTAAACAAAAATACTGGAATATACCTCCTTCTTATAATCAGCCACATGTTCCCCCAAATTAATGACGTTATTTTCTTTTTTCAATAAAGTTAATTTGCATTCAACGTTCGTAAGTTAAGCAAAAAGTACCTATTGATACAAATAGAAAGACATGAAAATAGTATGTCTAACATTTCAGTTGTTTTTTTTTTATTTATTTTTTGTTTTTTTGTTTTTTCAATAAAACAAATTGACTGAGACTAGAATCATCGTATCTCTGAAGACAAAAGCTAAGTTTTTTGATACAGAAATACTAATATATTCATCCTTTATATAATCAGGGAGATGTTGACCCAAATATTGATGTATATTTTCTCTGTTCGCCCAAATTAATGATGGTATTTTCTTTTTTCAATAAAATTAATTTACATTCCACGTTCTTAAAGCAATATTTTCTCCAAAATTCAGCAAAAAATAACAATTTATACCTACGCAAAAAGTAAATAAATAAATAAAGCAATGACATGAAAGTAGTATAGGTAGTACACATCTAACATTTCGGTTACATCTATTTGAATGAAAAAAATGGCAACTTAGGAAGCACATAGGTCACTTATGATGCGTATTCGGGCATATGCGTAGAGTAAAAATATCATACTTTACGCCGAAAAAACGAAACTGAAAGTTAAATGCGTTAACTTCCAAAAACCATACATAATCCAACGAAAATAAATAATTGGTAAATAACAGCTTTCTTGTATGCAAAGAAAAAAAATTAAAAATGTTAAAAAAGAGATGTCGACACAAAATTACATAGCCCCTTCAATTCTGAGGATACTACAAACGAACTGTACCTTAACATTTTCATATCCCAGAAGCAAAAGTTCCCATGACGAATATTGCTATCGCTAGCGATTGCAAAAACCAACTTGTTTCATCTAGAATTCTTCGTCCTCCAGTGGCAAAAACTAGCGCTTCCTTGCTGAGCATTTGTTGATTCTTATGACAGCCCAGATTACATTTATTCAAGCTGTGCTCCATGATTTAAAGGCATGAATTATGGATGAGAGATCTCATAATTTACTTAAGACTCCGCCGGATCTCTCTCAACTTGCAATTGGACGAATTTCTATCAAACGGAACTATGTGCATTAGGGCATGAGCCCTGAGACCCATAAGAATACACGCATAACAGGGCTCACGTCATATTGCACATAGTTCCGTTCGATAGAAATACGTCAAATTGCACATCCTAGTGGGTCCAGAGAGTGCTTTCAAAGACGCAGCCGTGACCTTTACATTTTTTCAGATTTTCTGCAAACTAGCGCTAACATGATTACAGACTCCAGAATCGAGCAAAAGGCGGCATGGAAAAGAGAAATAAATCCTCGAATGATTGGAGTTTCTTCGTTTGATTACTCAGTATATATTTCTGGTTTTTTTTCTGCAAGATTCTAATTAGTTGTTTGTATAATGGGTGAGTTGCGCTGGTCACAGAATCGTGTTTTGATGCTTGATTCTTGTAGATTAACTGAATATAATGAGATCCGTTCAAACATCAGTTTTCTACGTTCATTATTAACCCAGATACCGTCCTGTGAAAAGTCGGGGTTTTGAGGTCATCTACCGCGGTAGTGACACTCTCGGTTTCTTCCACCTGGCTTTCATCCAAGTTTGACCTTGAACAACCAGTGCATATTTGCGTCACGTCGACTGATGAAAGCAAGTTGGAAGAAACCAAGGGTCTTGGCTCCAAAGACTTGGCTACGGTCCGTCTATCAATGAGTTTATTTCCACAAACGATTTATATTTGTGAGAAAAAAAAATAAATAAAAAAATAATAATCATCATCATCATTATCCATAATACGTAGTAATTCCTATCTTCTTCGTTTACATCGGATGGCCAGGTTTCCGTATCGAACACAATACATTATGTATCGAAAAAGTGACCCTGCATGACACAGGAGGCGCGGTATTCTGGACCTGGAAAATGCTTAAAAGTGGTGCCAGCTCTCCCACTTACATTACGACTATATGTACTCCATGAGGAAAAGACGAATTTTGGCCTGTAAAACTGAGAACTTCGGCAACACTGCGCATTGAGCATAAAAAATCAAGAAATGCCACTAAGAGCCGGGTCGCCGTATGAATATTTGAGAGTTGCCAAAATTCCCCAGATAAAAAATGCATTTCTGAAGAAAGTTGTCCGTAGTTTTCCTTGAAATTTTGAGACATTTTAAACTGAAGTTTGCATAAAATTGTCTGAAAAATCGGAAGAAAAATATCCAACAATTTCCGTAAAAATTCGTATTTTATCGAAGGAAATTTTGCAACGCCTGATGGCTCATACGGCGTTATTCTTTGGCACGGCAGCTTGCTTCCGTGGTAAGAAAAAGTGCCTCATAAAATTCTGCATTTTGCCATACTTCTTCCCATAAATTACGATTTTTCGGATAACTGGTGTGACTTTATCCGCTAAATGTTTCTGAGAAGCTAAGCACTTTAATCCACAGTTGCTAAAAATCTCCAAGGAAAACAGGATCAACTTCACCGAAAAAAATGGATTGCTAATAGAATTAAATTGTAGATAAATATGTCCGACATATTTCAAATGTGCATTTTACAATACTGCCGTGCTAAGGAAGAACGCCGTGTGAACATTCGAGAGTTGTCAAATTTCCTTTGATAAAATATGTTTTCTTACGAAATTCATATCTATTTTCCCCTAATACTTCCAGATATTTACATGCAGTTGCGTAAAAAATGGTCTGAAAATTTCGGAAAAAAATAACCACCATTTTCGCAGTAAATTCGGTTTTTATCGAAGGGAATTTGGCAACGTCTGAAGGCTAATACGGCGTTCTTCCTTTGCACGACAGAATAGTGGAAAACTAATTTTACCACGGAGGTTGTTAAATTAACATGTTTTTATTGTAAAATCCACATTCAAACATGTCGGACGCTTTCCTTAACTGCACAATTGTTAAATCAGTAAAATCAATTTTTTCTGTGTTCATGAAAGGATTTGGTTGATAATTTTCACAAAAATCCGCACAAACGTTTCATGTAAAAAATTAAATTTCCCGCTTAAATTTGGCACTAGCTGATGTGGCTCGGTTCTTTTCTGCTTAACGCGGTCCATTTGTCAACACCGCTTAATTACTGCGTAGTACTTGGGTCACCGATCACCGGAGCGAGGATCAACGCATACCATTCACCGGTGACCCATCGACATGAACTCCCTTTACGACCTCACATAAAGTCGCCCCTCCTACTTAAGGGCGTATCTCAATTTGCCTCGTGAACCCTAGAAAGAATGGATTTATATGCAGTGACTTGGCGTGAATAATCGATTATCGATATCCTGTCATTTGAAGCTATGGTAAAGAATCGATTACTTAGGTGTTCGCTGCGAACACCCTGATAATCGATCTTTTTCATAGGTTTGAGTGGCGTATCAATCGATATATCGCAAAGCACGCCACGCCACTGTTTACATGTGAACCAGGGCTCACGTAGAAATAGAGGTACGCGCTTACGTCAGAGAGGCGACGATAAACGATAACCGCTAGGCCGAGCAGGGCGCACAGATTAAACGACGATACCCTCAAAACCGCTGATTCCCATAAGCTTTACATTGCAGTTGAGTTCTTATTAATTCAATCGACGGGACTGACTTATCGGAATGTCGATTGTAATTCGATTGTTTGCGCACGACACGAGGGAAAGTATCGATAGATCGAGTTATTTCGCGTGCGGCCAACGCCGATCCGGTTATAATAACCTCACTCTCTCCGGCGGATTAAGGGTATTAATGGTTGATTAATTATTACGCTTTGGAGATTGGAGGCACGTTGCATCCGTTGATATTTCGCGTCTCGAGTAGGGCTAGTTTAACGAACCGAAAGGCACACTGCCTAACTGATAAAGAAGCCTTTCCGCAAGATATTTGTCTCCTTCCGGCCAAAGTATCACAAGCGCAATGCAACGTTTCAAAATTTCTGCCGCAATTTTATTTTTTTACAGAGAAATTGTTGGTTGAATATGTTTGAAAAGCTTAATTGCAAGGAAGGATACTTTAAAAGAGCACTTCAGGCCGCGTCCACCATTTTGTATTTTGAAAATTTAAAAAAAAAGGAGTTTCCCGTCAAAAAACAACCCCCGGTATATTTCGGGCACGCTTAAAAACTATAAAAAGTCTTAAGAACAGGTTTTCCTTCCGGTGAACCTTCCTGTTCGGCCACATTAAGAGTGTTAATTCTATTCTATTTCTTTAAATTAATTGAGAGATAAGTTCTTTTCAGAGACAATTAGGGCAAAAAATCATGCGAGATAACTTGAGATACAGCAGTTAAAAGGTTATCAGGCCTTGGTTGGTAGAGCAATTGACTCGAGTTAGGTTCCAACCTAAGAATACAATTATATCAACTCTGGTGTGTTGCACAGTATCACACGCATTTGAAGGCGTTTTATGATGGTCCGACTGCGACCTACGAAGAGTTGATGTGCTAACTTTCAGTGCTCTTTGCGACGATTATCGTCACCCTCCGGCCAAAGTATCACAAGCGCAATGCGACGTTCCATAATTTCTGCCGCCATTTTATTTTTTTACAGGGAAATTGTTCAAAGAAGCTGTCCGAAAATTTCACTAAATATTCTCTGTACTGCCAATAAAATTCACTGAAATTTTCAAACGGATTCAACCAACAATTTCTCAGTAAAAAATAAAAACGTGGCGGAAATTTTTAAACGTCGCAAGGCGTTTGTAGTGCTTTAACTGGAAGGTGATGACATGAGCTTCCCTGGAAAGGGTCTTTTGCATTTAAGAGGTACAGGGTCGTACGTGTAGTTGTCCCTTAAACAGCAACTTCCTAAAGGCCCTTTGTATTTTAACTCATGGCAAGGAAGCCTGAAACGCCTTCATTTTTGAGATATGCAACACGCACATCCGGAAAGCGCGAATAGTTGCATCCACAAGAACGACTGTCGTTGCGTCTGTGTGCTGAGTGCTGAGTATCTCAGAGCCGTTTCATGGTAGTTGATACACGCGGGCCCCTTTTTTCAGGGTGACCCCTTATGGTTTACACCAAATACACCACATACTTAAGGGAGGTTTGAAAAAGTCCTTGACATTGCACCATACGAGAATGGAGAATTACCGTGGAAACTGGCCAGCCCCTTGGTTTGAACCATTAATTTTTATACTTTTTAACACTCACATATTTAGATAAGTTACAAACTACTCGGTCGTTTGTATTTTCTACCTTATTCAAATTTAGAAACAAAGTGTATATTTTCTTGTCAAAGGTCACTTAATACTAATAAAAAAAAAGAAAAAAAAAGAATGGAGAATTCGCATGCAAATTTTTTATTGCGTCCTCTGAAAGTGCTTAAAGCGCTGATTTCACAGCATTTTTTGTGAGACTTAAAAGTGAGAAAATGCACCGCCTAGTGACGTCATCTGGCGGCATTACCCTTTTAAACACACTTTTTTTTAGTAGATTAGATCATTTTGTCATATCTTCTCCAATAACTGTTCAATTCTAAAGCAATGGTATCCTCGTGTTCAGTTCACTCAGTAGTTTTCACTTAAGGTGATTCGATGGACGTCATGGACGTCATATTTTGTGTCAGAACGGCATGCGATATATCGCATCCATTGGTTCCATCTTTTCAGCTACTCGTCATTTTTCTCCAATTTTGAGATCGCAATTCTGTTGTAGGGAGACTAAAGCACTCACTCATCAATTTTAACAAAGAAATTCAACTTTATAAAGGCATAGTTTTTTTCAGAGAGAAAACATCGCATTCGATATTGATATCGAAACTGCACTCGAATACAATATTTTCTCTCTAAAAAAACCACGCCTTTATTACGTTGAATTTCTTCGTTAAAATTGGCAAGTGAGTGCTCAAGTCTCCTGACAACATAATTGCGATCTCAAAATTGGAGTAAAATGACGAGTAGCTAAAAAAATGGAATCAATTGATGCGATATATCGCATGCCGTTCTGACACAAAATATGGCGTCCATCGAATCACATTTTAGTAGATTAGATCATTTTGTCATATCTTCTCCAATAACTGTTCAATTAATAAACCAATGGTATCCTCGCGTTCAGTTCACTCAGCAGTTTCCACTTAAACACGAAATTCATCAAATTTCAGACACCTGCAAATTATCCATTACAACAATCTACAAAATTTTTGGATCAGCAATTTAATTTGTTTCTGCGAGGCCCACTCGGCGCATTTCAATTCTCCGGACTTCAGTTTGCAAGAACTCCGAGTCTTCTTCGAAAGTGAGCTCTGCGCGAATGCTCACTGAAGTTTTCTCTGAGCCGGATCCCTATCCTTCCGCGGTTACAGTCACAACACCTACCTCGTTCAAAATACTCACGCAGTTACAAGCTCATGTTATTCGACGAGTTAAAGGCGCCGCGGCTCATGCATAATTCATCGAAGGTAATCGATTCGCCGTGCGATGTCGGTAAATCGAATCCCGATAATTGGACGTATTTCTGTCAAACGGAACTATGTGCATTAAGACATGACCCCTGAGACCTATAAGAATCTATGCATAACAGGGCTCACGTCATATTGCACATAGTTCCGTTTGATAGAAATGCGTCCAAATGTGATGCCAACGATTTCGAGATTCGATGCATAGTGATAATTAATCGATTCGATTACATGATGTTCGCTCTGGGTGTGCGATGCAAAACAGTCTCCGACACCGTTGTTCTACCGTGCCGAGGAAAAACGCCGTATGAACACTCGAGCGTTGCCAAGTTGCTCTGGATAAAACTTATATTATTGCGGAAAATTATGCTTAGTCTGCCTTGTAATTTTAGCATATTTTGGATTGCATTTCGGACAAAAATGTCTGCAAATTTTGGAGAAAAACGTCAATAATCTGTTCAATTTCGTTTTTTATTGAAATATATATGGCAAAGTCTGAAGGCTTGTAAGGCATTCTTTCTTAGCACGGTAGTGTTGGCGTTGCAGCGCCTCGTACCAGTAGCGTGGTGTGCCTTGCGATCTATCGATATTTCCCCATTTGAAGCTGTGGTAAATAATCGATTATTAAGGTGTTCGCTGCGAACACCCTGTTTATCGATACTTTTCCATATGTTTAAACGACCGATCAATCGATACATCGCAAAGCACGCCACGCCACTGCCGCCGTACCGTGTGCCCAATTTATCGTGTTTAATTAACAGTGGCGTGGCGTGTTTTGCGACTTATCAATTGGACTGCATTTTGCAATTTGGAACTATAAATTCTAGCCCGGTTTAAAAACAACGTATGTTCCATTAGTTTCCCTATGCACATGAGTGTTTTTCCAGAAGAGCCAGAATTTATAGTTCCAAATTGCGAAATGCAGTCCAATTGATCTGACATTTAAACCTGGGGTAAAAGATCGTAAAACTTGGGGGTGTGAGGTGTATCCGCTATTGAATTTTGTCGATCGATTTAGTGGTTGAAGATTCGAAGTTCAATCCAATGATTGATTTTGATGAGCAGGATGCCTACTAAAATTTTACTTTCGATTTTCTTGATTTTTCCCTAGTATTTTAGACGAGATTTCCTTCTTTTTCCCACGAGCGAATAAATTGACGCTCGTTTGATTTAAAAAATCAACATATTATTATCAAATTACTAGCGGAAAGCCCGTGACTGAAGTCACGGGTCTAGATGCTTCACTAAAATGATTAATTTAATAACGGGGAGCATTAGGTCGATATTGTTTCGGGGATGTTACCACAATTCGACCACATGGGAACTTTTTTTGCCTGAGTGAGCGTGCCATTCCACGACGATACCGCTAATCGACCACGCGGAAGCTCCTGTTGCCTACACTGAAATTGAAGGCGAAATGAAATGACGTTTTTTTAATCTTCTCCAGTTCGGTTAAATGCTATTTTTAAAAACGTTCAATGTAACCGTGCAATTTCACGATGAAACGGCTATTCCACCATTTCCACGTTCTTATTTTATTTCAATCTCGGCCGGGCGACGGAAGGTGGTCGGCCCCTGGTAATAATCGATCGACTCTATTAGCAGGGCCTCAACAGGGCCCCTTTAACGAGTTTGCCAAGAATCAAAGCGTTGACTCAAGACCGCACTAGACGGACAAGTTTTGCTCATTAACCGCCATCCCGAATCCACAAGTATACCGCGCCTAATTTAAATCCCCCAACAAACGGCTGTCCTTGTTTTACTCCTCGAAAACACTCTTGCCGAATCTCCCCTGATCCTGCCATCATCGCCAATTTTTGAGAGTGGATAGACTAAAGTGCCGTGCTAAGATATACGTCGTGCAAACATTCGAGAGTTGCCAAATTTCCTCCCAGAAAATGTTCATTTTTGTGGAAAAATATAAATTTTGCTCCTTGATATTTTCAGGAACTTTAGAAGAAATCGCGAACAAAATTACATCAAAAATTGAAAGAAATTGATATGACAGAGCAAAAAGGAACTCTAACTTAAGAAAAGTAACCATAAACACGGAAATTTCTAACCGTGCAAGGGGCGATACCTCGTACAAGATCGCACACATCACTGATATAAGAACTCGAGTTTACTCAGAGCGTTATATACAAGAACTACTATTCGTATCACACTTCTCAAGATTTTCGCCCCTTTGCGTCGACTTGTCGTTCCTACGACGTAAGGGCGTATCTAAGTTTCCCCATGAGCCCTAGAAAGCATAGAATTAAACGAAAACAGGGCTCACGTGAAAATCCAAATACGCCATTACGTCAAAACAACGACGACGCTCAGAGGAATCTCAAAATCCCTGGAGCATACTCTCCACACTCAAACACCGGCTCAAGCTGCAAATGATTAAAAATTTCTGCGCCTTATTTCCTCGACAGCCACCCTCGGGAAAGACCATCGATATACCCGCGCATCCATAGATCGAAATTCGATCTATTACCTTCATCCGGTCCGGGAAAATGTGCTTATCGATACATCGTCTCCTTCCAGGCAAAGTATCACAAGCGCCATGCGACGTTTAAAAATTTCCGCCGCCATTTTATTTCTTTACTGAGAAATTGTTGGTTGAATCTGTTTGGAAATTTCACTAAATTTTATCGGCAGCACAAAGAAAATTCAGTGAAATTTTCGGACAGCTTCGTTGAACAATTTCTCTGTAAAAAAATAAAATGGCGGCGGAAATTTTTAAACGTCGCATGGCGCTTGTGATACTTTGCCTGGAAGGTGACGACATACAGATGATAAGTAATATCCGTGCTTTACTTCCTCAACGGCCACCTACGCGGCGGTACACCGATATCCCCTCACAACTTTGAATAAAATATCGATATATTTCGCTCGATTAGTTCAGGTAGAATCAACGCATCGATACCTCGATTTGATATTCGATCGATACAGCGATGCATCAGTTCCGTTGCTGTTTAGTAAAACACTTCGGGCCTCACTTCCTATAAACTACCAACCTCAGGAGAGTCCGGTGCTAGTCCAATGCATCAATAATCGAAATTCAGCATTTTTTCCTTTATTCAGTCGAAATGTGTGTATCGAACTATCTATACATGGGTCTCGGTGCAGATGATTAAAAATATACGCGTCTTTCTCCCGCCTCAACGGCAAACGAGAAGGTATATCGATATTTCCGCACAGCTATGAATAAAATCCCGATATTTTTCGCGATTAGCTCGGGTAGAATCGATATATCGATACTTCAAACAAAGAGGGCACGCGATGCATTCTACACAAAGAATATGAGACAGTCTCTGGAGAAAATACAGGGATGAAAATAAGCATCAAAGGGGTTAGATTCGGCCCTCTTCGTGTGTTTTATTCGTAGGCACGCCGAAGAATACGAAAAGGGTTCGTGAAGGAGAAAGTTGGTATATTAGAACGAGTTTAAGTGAAAAGTTTCCTTTACCAATGTTTTGGATCATCGCCAGGAGAGCCTGACAAATAGGAGGAGTTTTTATTCGGAGGGGATATCTAGCATCTTTTGAAAAGTCTGATATTTAGGGGGTGAGAAACACCCTATTAATTTCGATGTTTATGAATAGACGCACTACGCAAACTATCCAAATAGAGGGTTTTCAGATGGAATCTACAGACTCAAGAAATGAATTTAATCCACTGATTTAGGCGTGATTTGATATTTGAACACTGTCATGAACGGAGAACTAAGCAGTAAAAGGGTCACGACATGGATTATAGGTTAGAGGGTTTTCTCTGAAGTTTCCATGAATATAGACTTAAATCACGTATTACTTTAAGTCTTGAGAATTGGATTTTGTACATTGAAACCTATTTTCAAGATGTTCAAGGACTCATAATTTAGGAGAATAAAGTGCCAGTACAGTTTCTGAAAAAAATTGAGATTTCAATAATTGTAGGAAAAATCATAGTCCTAAAATACATTCTGTGAAAAATTCCCCACTAAAATCCATATTTCCTCAGCATCAAATAGTGAGTGAACTTTCCCAACACCATGAGGCTCCATGTAATTTTGAAACTATACACGCCGTATATTATGAAATAGCAAAACCCAGACTTGTGCGCCTTGTCCTCCAGACCCAATTTGGAACTAAAATGTTTGGCTCAGTTTAGAAACAACGTATGTACCATTACTTCCCATTTGCACCTAAGTGTCTTTACGGATGAGCCATAAATAGTGAATCTTGATAGCAAAAGAAGGCCCATTTAATATATATTAAAAGTAGACTCGAACGGTTATTACTAGGATTTACAGAGAAAAAGAACAGTTGCTCTTTTAATTTGTATTCGAAACTCACCTTTGCATTTCAAGAGCCATGCGGCGCATGAAGCTCGATTTTTAGGGGCCATTGAAGATTTTTTAGGGACCAAATTAGACTTTTTCCCATGTATCATGGCGCATTTAGTGAAAAGTTAGACGCAATATATTTTAGTCAGAGAACAAGTAGCTGTAACTCGGGGAAAATTTCGAAAAATCACCGATCAGGAAAATTATGATTTTTTTTTTTTTTTTGGGGGGGGGGGGGGTAATTTTTAGGGGCCACCATGGCGCAGAGCCTTCATTTTTTAGGCGCCACGACCAATTCCTTTAGGCGCGATTGACGCCTGTGAGTTTCGAGCACTGCTTTCAATGCCCATTATGGATCTCAGGTCCCACCCACGTACCTCGTCAAATTGAATTCTCATTTTTGTGCCAACACACAGCTCGACCCCAACAATGCCGCATTGTTCCACCACTGTTACCGCAAACGCGAGATTTCGAAGACCTAATCTCGACCGTGCCGAGTCAGCTCCCGCGTACACAATCGTCGACCCCCGAATTTCACCGGTCACCGGTGTCGTAAACCCGTAAACCGCTGCCGACAGCCGCGGAAAACAAACCAGTTCCCCCCGGCGGCGGCGTTTTATTAGCGTCGGTGTTTTCGCGTTCCCGCGGGGATTAATAACGTGACGTGAGACCGCACGACGGTGGGACGCGTGGGGGTGGAGGTTCGCAAGACGTGACGTCGAGAGCGTGGGGGGTGAAGGGGGTGGGTTGTGGAGGGGGAGGTCAATTGTGTCGGACAATCGGGGGAGGTACGGCACGGCGCGGAGCAAACCGAATTAGCGAAATTTATTTCACTCGCGAATGAGACTAGCGACCTCCCCCCCATCANCCCATCACCCCCCTCACCACCCATCCCGGAGACCACTCTGCCGTGCTCAGGAAAAACGCCGTATGAGCCCTCAGACGTTGCCATAATTCCTTCAATAAAAACCTAATTTATTGGGATAATTGTGAATATTATTCTTTGATTTTTTCAGACAATTTTGATCGCAATTTTATCTAAAATGTCTGAAAGTTTCAAGGAAAACCATGCGTGATTTACCTCCAAAATACATGTTTTATTCGGGGCAATATGGCAACTCTCGAATGTCCATACGACGTTTTCCCTTAGTCCGGCAGCAGTCGAATTCGCTCTCTGTGCGTGATCGTGGCCTGTGATGTCGTGACGTCATCAAAGGCAATATAATTTAGACACCTCGCGCTGCTATCCCCCTGCATGTCTAATGGACCACTTGACAAGGTTCTAACTTAAGCATTCTGTCGTGTCTCCTCATCAAAATTCTGCGGAGAACACGATCCGCGTGACGAAAATTACCGAAGTGGGTAACTAAACCTTGTGTTTTCTATCTTGTAATTTGAAAGAACCAGAAGGATAGATTACGCGGTGATTTTTAACGTATTTTTGGAGCCAAAAAAGGGCGGATCCAGCAATTTGGCAACACCGGATTTCCTACATTTAAACCTATGTTAAATGATCGATTCTTATCGGATCACCTGGCCCCTCCGGGAATCGATACATTTCCATAGGTTTAAATAGAGATAAAACAATGTTGCCAATTTGCTGGATCCGCCAATGGAGCCAAAAATCCGGACAAGCCCGCTTTTAAAAACTTCAAAGACTCGAAGAAATTTTAACGTGCCACAATGGCGGGAAAATGATGAAAATGAAGTGCTATGCTGCCGCGCTAAGGAAGAACGCCGTATGAACATTCGAGAGTTGCCAAATTTTCCTTCATAAAACATGTCTTTTTGACGCAATTCACTCGTATTTTTCCTTAAATTTTACAGATATTTTAGATTAAATTGGGTACAAAATTGTCTGAAAAATTTGGGGGGAAATGTTTACAATTTTTCCAGTAAATTCTGTTTTAGCGAAGGATATTCGGTAACGTCTGAAGGCTCATACGGCGTTCTTCCTTAGCACGGCAGTATGACAGTCAAATCGCTATCGCCGCTATGACCCACAAAACACACTCATCCAATCTGACTGTTTAAAATTGGACCACCCTGAGTATGGAAGTTCCATTTGCTAAATTTCATCCGCTGAGAGGTTGATCCTCATTTTGCTTTATCTTTTCCTCGCAGAATCCCGTCGAAGAATCACAAAGCCCAGATTTAATTCATACCGCGCCCACCAGCTCTCATCACGAATATAATTCTGACCTTTTCTCAAGCCGAGCTCCTCGAAACGCCGCGAAAGCTCGCGGACTAATGAACTCCCTGCACCTCCGAATCACCGCGCCTTCGGATCCGCGCGACGCAACCTCGCTCGCGCTAACGAACCCCCCGGAATTAATTCTCCTTCAATTTCGCGCGACGCAAAAAAGCTTGCGCGCGTGCCGCGGGAGTTGCCTACTCAATAAAATCATCCCGCGGGCCTTTGAGCGCGTCGTTAGGCGAGTCAACAAAGAGCGCGCCGAGCTGTGTCTTCGTTCGAGCCGGATTCTGCATAATTGCTTGATATTCAATTTAAACTCTGCAGTCACATTTGGCCTACATTTTGCAATAAGGAACTGCTATTTCTGGCTCTCTTGAGACGCGACATTTGCGCTATCCGTTACCCTCAGCAGATGGGTGTTTTTGGGGATGATCCAGAAATAGCGGTTTCTGACTCTGTCAGGCTAAGGATATACTCCGTATGAACATTCAAGAGTTGTCACATTTCTTTGAGTAAAATGTTTATTTCCAAAGATATTCCGGATATTTTCTCTTGCAATTTTCAGATAGTTTAGATCTGATTACAAGTACAATTCTCTACAAATTAAAGGGGATATATATATGTTCACAGCAAGTACTGAATATTCTTATTGTGCTGAAGCAAATGTGACAACATCTAAAAGCGTACAAGGCGATCTTCTTTTTTTAAAAAAAGTGGTGCAGTCGAACTCGCTACTGCAAGTTCTGGAATGGAAACTTGTTACTTGTAGAATCTTGATCGGGCAGGTATATTCTTGGATTTTACAGCCAAAATAACTCCCTCTTTAAAACGGGAGGAGAAATGATTTACATCCAAATGAAAAGAATTTATATCGAGAAGACCAGAAACCTGCCAGATTTAAGTAGTTTTATGACAAATTCGAGACGTAATTTTCTCGACGAGGAGTTGAAGAATACTCCTGTGTAAGTAAAGTCACTTTGGTACGGTGACTACTTGCAGTTTAAAATAATGTTGACGTTGTAATTAATTGCTGTGAAATTCGCTGAGTCTATGAGACAGGAGCCTCAGAACGACTAGATGGTCTCGCTTGTTGCATACCTCCGAGCTACTGGGCACTGCAGCACCGCGTGTTGCATACCCGCGGCTTGGCCGGCGCTGCGGTCATGCTTGTTGCATACCCGCGGCTTGGCCGGCACTGCGGTCGTGCTTGTTGCATAACCGCAGACCTGGTGGGACATTCTTGTTTCGCACGCGGCGGCAATTATACAGGGTGATCCAAAAGTCCCTTCCACCCCCTCTAACTTTTTACCTAATTGAGGTAAAGATTTGAAACTTGGGGGATATTCCTAGGTCCAAGGGAGCTACTTTTTGGCCCCCCTAAAATTTTCAGGGGGGCCCCCCTTGGGGGAGCAACGGCCCCCAACTTTTAATTTTCAAATGGGAAGACCCCCTTTGTGATAGCTCGTTCGAAAGAGCATAAAAAAAGAAAACTTTTCGCGCAAACCCGAAGTCAATATCTCAAACCGTTTCAAAATGGCGGCCGTTTAAAGTTCAAAATGGCCGAAAATTCACACCGGTTATCTGTCGATGGATTTGCGCGAAAATCGGTAGGTAGGGGTATTTTGACACGAGAAAAACGAATTTGACGTTAGATTTTCAAAAAACCGAAATTTCCAAAATGGCTGCTGGTTAAAGTTTAAAATGGCCGAAAATTGTCACCTCGGTTTTTTGCTGATGGATTTGCCTAAAACTTGGAATTTGAGAGTATTTTGGCATAAGATAAACAAATTTGAACTTAGATTTCTAAAAAAATCAATTTTTTGTCATTTTGAACTGTAACCGGCGGCCATTTTGGAAATTTCGGTTTTTTTGAAAATCTAACGTCAAATTCATTTTTCTCGTGTCAAAATACCCCTACATACCGATTTTCGCGCAAATCCATCGACAAATAACCGGTGTGAATTTTCGGCCATTTTGAACTTTAACCGGCGGCCATTTTAAAACGGTTTGAGATATTGACTTCGGGTTTGCGCGAAAAGTTTTCTTTTCTTATGCTCTTTCGAACGAGCTATCACAAAGGGGGTCTTCCCATTTGAAAATTAAAAGTTGGGGGCCGTTGCTCCCCCAAGGGGGGCCCCCCTGAAAATTTTAGGGGGGCCAAAAAGTAGCTCCCTTTGACCTAGGTATATCCCCCAAGTTTCAAATCTTTACCTCAATTAGGTAAAAAGTTAGAGGGGGTGGAAGGGACTTTTGGATCACCCTGTATCTGCGCACTACCACTCTGATCGAGATCCACTCCACGTCATGGCTTTGACTCCCGACCGATTTGTGGGTCATTAGTTCATCGAGGTCACAGTGCGCGTCTTTTTTTTATGTGGCTACCGCCACTCATGATTTTTCTAATTTTTTTTTCTGGGAAAGAAAAGAGAGGAGATCGGAGATATTATTCTTGATGAACGTTCCTGCTTTGAGCGGTCTCGTGAGAGCGGAAACAACAGGTAGAGATCAACGCACAGACCCAGCGAAATCGATAGGTTTCCTTTAATTACCCTCTTGCTAAGGAAAAATGACATATGTACCCTCAAGTGTTGCCTAGTTTCTATTAATACAGATGCAGTTTCTCTATGAGGATATTGTTCTTCCAATTTTGAAGTAAATTTTAAACGCAATTTTTAAAGAAAAACTTGATCTGAGAATTTCAAGGAAAAAAACTCAAGATTTCAGTTGGAATTGAAGTACTGATTTTAATGGTACTCTTTGCATATTTTGTGAAATACTTGATTATACATGCACAAGACGTTACGATTAAATAAATTCACATTACACCTTATACAAAAACTGGCCGTGATTTGCTCGCTTTGCGAACTGACATGCCTAGCCGGGGAGTGCCCCTGGACCCCAGGGGCAAAAGTACAATTTGACACCAATTTTCACCTAAATCTGTCGAAAAATACTCCTTGATACCTGAACAGTCCTCGAAATTATGCTTTGTTCAAATAAAGAAACGATTGTGTTTTGAATATATGAATGGACTAAATTTTGGAATTAGGAACAACAATTTCTGGTTCAGTCTAGCAACAACGTATGTGCCGTAAATTTCTTATCCACATAAGTGTTTTTACGGATGAGCCAGGAGTTGTGATTTCAAATTAAAGTAATGTCAAAATAGACGTATCAGTTCAACTCACGTCACACAGGCAACCTTTGTCTTTTCCTTTTTTAGAATTAAAATTCTATTCCATGAAATAAAATCGTTAGAGTGACGCGCAGCGCACAGCGTCTGAGACGCGAAATGCGTCGGGGGGTCGGGCAATGAGGCAGTCAGGGGGCACGCCCCCTCCTTCTTAGTCGTTCAGCATTTAAGTTCCTAGTAGTCCAAGAGAAAAGGCGGTTAGTCCTACGATGCACTGCAACTAAAACCGTTTTCTCGTTTAATGTATTAAAATCAAAAGGCACCATATCCATTTTAGCATAAGCTCCATGATCCATAAGATCACGTGCATGACAGGGCTCATGCTCCAATGGGTATGGCTCCTTCGGATTTAAAAGCGTCCAATTGGCACACTGAGCGAGAAAGAAAACCGGAAAGAGCGCTTTCTTCAGAATAAAGGATTGCACAGAGTGAAGAAAGAGATGATTTTACATGACAGTCGCGCTTGTTTCTGCTGGCTCGTTTGAGGCGGGACAACTAGACGCACTTACTCACTGTCATATGGCAATCAGTGTTGCCACGCGGGAATTTTGAATTCGTAGGATTACACATGATGAAAGTGGATTCTAGTTTAGAGAATTTGTATTTTCGCGTATCGACGGTAAAACTACAAAAATTCGGATTTTGGTTGCAGTACACTGACAAAAAAATATCGGCGCCTTTACCAAGGTACGTTGGTACCTTTACCATCTCACTTTTTTTTACCAATTATTGGTAATTTTACAAAGACAGGCTGGTAAGCTTACCTAAAAACCTGTATTTTTACTGTTTTTTTTTCAGGTAAGAATACCACTTTTATGGGTAATCAATTCCCGGTAACTTTGCCATTTTATCTCGGTAATTCTACCACAGTCGATAAAAAATATTGGAATTTTTACCGGGGTCCAGTAAAATTACCGAGAAAGTCAATAATTTTACCGAGATTTCTAGGTAAAATTACCAATTCCATAAATGGTGATTTTACCAAGAAGAAACTGTGATAAAAGAGAACCCTGAATTCTTGGTAATTTTACCCTTTTTTTAGTAAATACACCGAGATTTTTTTTTTTCAGTGTATTTCAAAATTTCCGCACCTTCTTTATCTTTTAAAAGTAGACCCAATCAACATTATAGCTTGAAATTTTCGAAGAATATTCTCCACGTAGAGAAAAAAACTCATCGAAATGTTCAAAAAATGACGTTTAGCAGTTTTCCGAGTGAGAAATGAGGTAAGGCAGGGAATCTACATTGTTGCAAAAGGAAAAACACGCGTTTCTGCAGTTTCACCATCGGTACGGTTCAGCATTAAGAGGACAAAACTTTCTGGAAAGAAGGAGTGTCTATGGCAACTAAAACTGGACTGAAAGTCGGAAATCGTCACCTCCCGGCCACAGCATCACAAGCACCGCGCGACGTTTCAAAATTTCTGCCGCAATTTTATTTTTTTACGGAGAAATTGTTGGTTGAATCTGTTCGAAAAGCTTCATTGCAAGGATGGATACTTTGGAAGAGCACTTCAGGCCGCGTCCACCATTTTGTATTTTGAAAATTTGAAAAAAAATCGAGTTTCCCTTCAAAAAATAACCCCCGGTATATTTCGGGCACGCTTAAAAACTATTCAAGTTTCAAGACCAGGTTTTCCTCCCGGTGATCCTTCCTCTTTGGTCACATTAAGAGTGTTAATTCTTTTCTATTTTTTTAAATTAATTGAGGGATAAGCTCTTTTCAGAGACAATTAGGGCAAGAACCATGCGAGATGACTTGAGATACAACAGTTATTATTTATACAACAAAGGTTAACAAGCCTTCTTTGGTAGAGCAATTTACTTGAGTTAGGTTCCAACCTAAGAATACAATTATATCAACTCCGGTGTGTTGCAAAGTATCACACGCATTTGAAGGCGTTTTATGATGGTCCGACCGCGACCTACTAGGAGTTGATGTGCTATAACTTTCAGTGTTCTTTGCGACAAAAATAGTCACCCCCCGGCCAAAGTATCACAAGCGCCATGCGACGTTTCAAAATTTACGCCGCCATTTTATTATTTCACAGGGAAATTGTTCAAAGAAGCTGTCCGAAAATTTTAGTGGATTTTCTTTGTGCAGCCAATGAATTTCAGTGAAATAACAGATTCTACCAACAATTTCTGTGTAAAAAAATTGAATGGCGGCGGAAATTTTGAAACGTGTCACAGCGCTCGTAATACTTTGACCGGAAGGTGACGAGATGTCCTACTTTAAATGACTACTGCACAAAATGTCCTATCAGAAATGGACCACATTCTACGGAAATGCACCGAGTTGCATTTTAGAAAATGTGCGTTTATCATTTTGAGGTGGACTTATTGTCATGAGCATTTCTAATAGGATATTTTCTCGTTTTTTGGATATCGAATTAATCGTATGAGATGGGAATGTATTTCGCCATCGACGAACGATAGAAAAAAAAAAAAAAAAAAAAAAAAAAAAAAAAAAAAAAAAAAATCATATTAAATTGTGGAAATTCGATTTAAGTTCGACCAGGAGGCAACCAGGAGTGCATTTCTTCTTGAGGAATTATTTAGTTGTTCGTCCGAGGAAGGATCCGTGAGAAAATCACAGGTAAAAGGGGTTGGGAAACAGGTGTTTGCGGCCTTGGTTTATTCCGAAATTGTGACAGGGGAGACGGAAACCTGAAGTTTTCGCTATACTCTCGGCATTTTTCCAGAATATCAGTGCCGCCACGATAAGAAAGAACGCCGTAAGAGCTGTCTGCTATTGCAAAGATTAGAAAGATAAAAGAAAAAAGAAAGAGAAGAAAAGGAAAAAGAGAGGGGGGAAAAGGGAAAACATCTGAGGAGCCTGTAAACATTTTCCCCCAATTTTTCAGTTAAGTCCATCTTCAAATCGATCTAAAATACCAAGAAATTTCAATTTGAACTATCTATACCCTAAATAAATTAAGTATTATATGAAGGAGATTTGATAACACTCAAAAGTTCAAGAGGTGTTTTTCTGGACGGTATCCAAAAGAGTAAATGTTCAAAAACGCAAATCTCAAAAATGAGAAATGCCTTCCCCAAAAGTGCAAAGGGAGAGTTGCCGTTAGTTAGTCCATGACCTACCGTCTTCCTCAATGAAGATGTTGCACGTGTGGGGGATTTGCGATTTGAGAGAAAGTTTTGTGTATGATTGATGAAAGTTGTGTGTATGATTCTTGTGTAAAAGTTCGCAAGAAACACGATGGTGCCACTGGTTTTCTCTGAAATCATCTTCCAAGCTCAAAAAAAGCTCTCAAAGTGAGGCCAAAAGGGATGGGATATCCCACCCTACCCTGAGATTCCACCTCTACATCAAAACAAACTCTCCATGCAAAGATAGGGAGCAAATACATTAGCAGTGATGCCGTGTTTTCAGTTTTGGAGTCCCCAAGTAAAGTGGCAACCCTGCAAATGTATTTGCTCCCTATCTTTGCATGGAGAGTTTTGTTTTGATGTAGAGGTGGACTCTGATGGTAGGGTGCGATATCCCCTCCATTTTGGTCTCAACTTGAGTGCTTTTTTTGAGCTTGGGAGATGATTTCAGAGAAAACCAGTGGTATCATCGTGTTTCTCCGGAACTTTTACAGAAGAATCGATTGCAAATCGCAAATTCCTCACACATGCAACATCATTATTGCAACCACCAACTTCCACCAATAGGATCTCTCCATATCCATTTTGTCTTCTATGTCTATACATTTCAATAATCGGCCCGCTGGCGGGTCGCGCCTGATTTCAAAGAGGTTGCAAATTTAAATTGGTGTTCAGGAGCTTTCCGTCTGACATTTTTAAAGCTAACTTTCCAATAAGAAACGCCAAATTCAGTGGGTAACTTCAGTTATTTTTGATTATTATTATACTGCTATAATAGCCTGAGGGCGGTTTCAAAAATACTTAGCTTCTACGAGTTAAGCACTTCTCGTCAAAGACTCAGTCCCGAACTTTCCCCTCTTGAAGCCGCTTTTGATAACTTTCTGTTTGCCCTTTTCCACTGAGAGTGAGACGCCGCACAGTAGACCGGTAGTCAATAAGACACTCAAGACAGGTCGGTTGTAGATATTTCCACTAAATTCCAAAATATCGTGATTTTTCCGTTGAAAACAGTTACTTGGGAAGTGGTTTTACACGATACTTACACATTGTTACACACAATGCAAGTTTAAATTTTACCGGACTTATATTCATAAAAGTTCAAAGTTCCCGCGAAACTTTCGGGCGTTTTAACATTTGATACCTGAACTGCGGTTTCCGAGGGCGTAGAGGCACGCGGCCTCTATTTTCGTCGCTCCTCCAACGGAGGAGCGCATCTCAATTTCCACTTGAGCCTCGTTTTACATATAAATCCATGCTTTCTGGGGCTCATGCTGAAAACAGAGATACGCGCTTACGTCGGAGGAACGACGTTTTGTGAGCGGAGGCGCAAAATTAAATGTGAATTGAGGCGTTTTCCACGGCGCGGCGAGCCCAGGGGAAAGTTTGAGGCCTCGTGAAGTTTGAACTGCGCAGATTAAATAACCTAAAGGGATCCGCGTCCCCTTTCCTCGAGCTGTGAGTCATGCCAGGGCTTTGGTCTCTCCCCTGGTATCAATTGCTGTCGAAAAACAAATTATTAAAAAAAAAAAAAAAAAAAAAAAAAAAAAAAAAAAAAAAAACTTGTCGATATCAAAGAGATACCTCCGAAAAAGACCGATAAAATGGACGTATTTCTGCCAAACGGAACTATGTACTGGGAAAAAAAACACATTTGCTTAAATCAAAAGGAAATCCGCTCAAATTAAGAGGCTTGGTTCTTGATTTAAGCAAGTATCCGATTGAATCAAGAGTATTTTTTCTTGTCGATGTTTTTAAGAGTTTGGACTCTAGATTTTATTTGATTTTTTTTCCAGTGTGTGCACTAAGGAATGAGCCCTGAGACCCATAAGAATATACGCATAACAGAGCTTACGTCATAATGCAAAAGACGTTAATAGCCTGAGTCGCTGAATGTCTTCAAATTATAATAACTAACTAACTATAGTTCCGCTTGGCAGGAATACGTCGAAATAACCAAGTCAGGGCAGGATTTCTGTTCTACACGTAAAAATGATACATTGCAGTTTTTCAAATTTTTTATCTCACTGAGATTAACAAAAATGTTACTTACAATAAATTGAAGGGCTTGGAGGACAAGGCGCATAAGTGCAGTTGTTGCTATTTCGCGAAATCGTTTCCTAGACGATGGAACGTAACTCCATTTCATGGTAGCAAATTTGACTTGAAATATTGATTTTGCGACGGGAATATCACCGTGCGATTTATTTGCAAATTTCACTGATTTTTGGGCATAGTCAAATGAGCTGTTCATGAAATTTTCAGTTAAAAAGGCTCAATAGTTTTCTAGTTATATATTATTTTCTGGTCTAGTCTGCTATTTCGTATCCTAGTCTAGAATTTCTCCTGTAAAACTAGTAACCCAGACGATGGGACGTAACTAGATTCCAATGTTGCAAATTCGACTTAAAAAAGTTAATTTTTGACGGGAGCATCACCTAGCAATTTTCTAAAAATGTCACCGATTTTTGGATGCAGCCCCATGAGATATGATATTAATGAAATTTTAAGTTAGAAAAGCTCAATAGTTTTCTAGTTAAAATACAATTTCCGAGTGGAGTATAGTGGGGTTTTACGGCGCGGGAAACTACGAAAAGAGCGATGCGTAATCCCTAAAAAAAGAAGAAAAAATCGTTTTCTATGAGAGGGAGGCCCTGAAAACATTACTGCAACAAGAGGATTAAGAATCAGAGATAACAGGGTCGTTCCATTAAGTCGGAGTGCAAATTATAAAAATTAACCCACGCGATGATTACAGTACTGCCGTCCTACGGAAGAACGCTGTATGAACATTCGAAAGTTGCCAAATTTCATTTAGTAAAATGTTTATTTATGCGGAAAATTATGAATATTTTTCCTTGACATTTTCAGGAACTTTACATCAAAATACGAAAAATATTCCCTGAAAAATTGGAGGAAAAATATTCATGAGTTTACCAGGGGATTCATGTTTTATCGAATAAAATTTGGCAACGCCTGAAGGTTCATACAGCGTTTTTACTTAGCACGGCAGTACAGTAGGCAGGTATTTACTGTCGTGCTGAACAAAAATCGCATATGATTCCATTAACAGGTCCATACAGATACGCTGTTTTATCGGAGTGCGACAGCTCAGAGAGCGACTCATCCGCTTATTCGCGTCTCTGCTCCAAACCCTTTTTCCTTTTTCCGGTAGGATTAGCGACGTTGACAAAGGGTGTTTTCCCGCCGTTCCTTGATCATCGTTTCCTGCGCTAGGCTCAAAGCGTTTTGGAGGGCCATCCAACAAAAGGTTGGGAAGAAGGTTTTGTAATTGCTGATATTACCTGGTAATCCTAACGACCGCAACATGAAATAGACTGGTGGATGAAAGATGCTGCAACTTCGAGGAAAGAGCGGTGATTCCAATTATGAGGTCGCTTTTTTCCATGGATATGAATACACAGTGTCTTCGGGTGAAACTGCCATACTGCCAGATTGAATTTTATGGGCCAAATAAGACTCTTTTTTGGTATACAATTTTTTTTCGCGCTGGGAATAAAAGGGAAAGGTAATGGGTCAGTTGCGCTGGTCTCAGAATCATGGTCTTAAAATAATAAGATCCGTCCGATTAGCAACTTTATACATTCAATATTACCGAAGATATCGAGTTTTGAAAAAATTCGACTAATGATATCATCCACCGCGGTAGAGACGGTAACGTTGCATGGTGTCAATGATCATGGTGTCGACTAGTGAGAATAAGTGCTCACCTTTACATTCATCAGTCATAATCAGGCGAATTTTATTTGATTCTTCGTTCAACGCTCATCAATCATCATAACTTGTCATAGTCCATCATTTTACCCCCTTTAGTCTATAGGAACCCTGGATTTCAACCAATAAGATCGCTCCATGCTCTCTAAGCCTCCTCTGTCCATCGTTTTGTCTATCAATTTCAACGATCAGCCTGCAGGAACACTTTTAATAGACACCTCATCTCTTAGATGATGGATTAACTCACCAGCGTGTCCATCCTTGATTCCGTAGTCCCCACTTAGTCTATAAGAACCGCGAATTTCAACCGATAGGATCGCTCTAAACTCTCAACGAATTCTTTGTCTATCGCCGTGTTTATCAACTGCAACAATTAGCTCGCAGGATCACTTTTAATAGACACAATATAGATCGACTCATCGGTGTGTCCATCCTTGATTTGGTAGTCCCCCCTTAGTCTAGAAGAACCGCGAATTTCAAACAATAGGATCGATCCATACCCCTTTTGCTTTCTTTGTCTATCAATGGATATGTTGTATGTGTGAGGGATTTGCGATTTGACCATTGATTCTTATGTAAAAGTTCGCGAGAAACACGATGGTGCCACTGGTTTTCTCTGAAATCATCTTCCAAGCTCAATAAAAGCTCTCAAGTTGAGGCCAAAATGGAGGGGATATCCCACGCTATCCTGAGACTCCACTTCTACATCAAAACAAACTCTCCATGCAAAGGTTGGAAGCAAATACATTAGCAGTGATGCCGTGTTTTCAGTTTTAGAGTTCCCAAATAAAGTGGCAACCCTGCTAATGTATTTGCTCCCTATCTTTGCATGGAGAGTTTGTTTTGATGTAGACGTGGACTGTCAAAATAGCGTCCCCTCCATTTTGGCCTCAACTTGAGAGCTTTTTATGAGCTTGGGAGTTAATTTCAGAGAAAACCGGTGGCACCATCGTGTTTCTCGCGAACTTGTACACAAGAATCAACAGTCAAATCGCAAATTCCTCACACATGCAACATCTCCATTTCAACAATGAGCCCGGAAGATGACTTTACATCTATTAGATGGTGGATTGACTCACCAGCGTGGCCATCCTTGATTTGGTAGTCCCCCTTAGTCTAGAAAAACCGCGAATTTCAACCAATAGGATCGCTCCATACCCTGTTTGCCTTCTTTGTCTATCAATTTCAACAATGAGCCTGCAGGATCCCTTTATATCTATTAGATGGTGGATTGACTCACCAGCGTGTCCGTCCTTGATCCCGTAGGGGTAGAGAGCGAGGTTCCAGTCGAATCCGCCGAAGCTGAAGTAGGTGGTCTCGAGCTTGTTGGAGGCGCCGGGCTTGTGATGGTGGGAGGTGTGGTGGCGGAGGGGGTAGGGGATGTGGTACGTCCCGAAGATGGAGCTCCCGACCCGGAACTCCGAGTCGAAGAGGGTCCGCACGTGGCCCATGCTCAGCTCCAGCTGGAACTCCCCGTTCGGGTCCGTGAAGTTCCGCGAGTACAGGTCCGCCACCGGGATGTAGTTCCGGTTCCCCTGCGCCGGGCACTCTGTCGTGAACTTCACCTGTAACACACGTCAAGGTATCCTCGTTGTAATCGAAATAATCCTCAAGTATTAGGGATAATAATAATCGACGGAGAGTATGGATTCGATCGGCACGGATCAATCGAAAAATGTAAACTTGAAACATGTTTGATTCTCTGCAGCCCGTGACAAGATATCTTATATATAAACTCTGAGACCTCCTAAATTTGCGTATATCTGGTAACACTCAATTCCTGCGTTCTACCGGGCCGATTCTCATGATTTTTGCCGCTATCGACAGGCAATTGTCTCTAAATTAGCCAGTTTTATTTTTTTTTTTAATTTTTTATTTTTTTTGTCAAGAGAAATTATTTATTCGATAGATAACAAGAGAAAAGCCCGCTTTATTTAGATTTTGAAATTATGACCCAGGTTTTTTTTATATTACGTGGTAAAGTTGCGAATGCTCCCTCGAGTCGGGTTTGTCGATCAAGTCACGGGTTTGTCGTTGATCGAAACAAGGGTTTATCGACCAATTCACGGGTTTGTCGATTGATTCGTGGTTGTTGATGGAATCGATGTCGATCGCTTTACGTCCATCAATTCAAGGTTTTATTTTTCAATCGATTCTTTCCGATCAGATCCATACCCTCCATAATCAACCACTAGACAAGGTACGCATTCAAGCATGCAGGTTCATCATTCGGTCACGCTAGAGTGCTTTTATACTGAGAGTCAAGACAACACCCCCTCATGGAGTCACAAACGGGAATCAAGATTACACAAATTGAACGTTTTTCGTTATCTTTGATCGGCTCATTCTCAAATTCCTTTTCTCCGTTCTTCCTCTCATTCCGTTTGTTCCTTGCCGAACCCGTAATTCCCCGGTCCATTCCAAATTATAATCTTTGCAATTGGTGAAAATGTAATCTTCATTCCCGTTTGTGACACTGTGGAGGCCTAAAATACGGTAACCAATCAGAAATGGATTTACATTGTCTTGACTCTCAGTATAAAGGAACTCTAGGTCACACTAAAGCGACTGTAAAAACGAAGATAAAACAACAATCCACAACAGTGCCCGACTAAGCGGGAACAAACTAGCGAGTTCACTTCAAACCGCCATCTCGCGGATTATAAAAACGCGCTGAGTGTAATCACGTAATTATATTTTTAAACGCGTTAGAATATCATTTTTTCCCGCGGAGAACTTTAACGAACGCCAGCATATTCCCTGCCGAGAGATTAATTCAAAATCGCAGCCGTCTCGAGTCATATTTAAATCCTCTTCTCAACGAAGCTCCTCGCGGGGCCGCTCCCCCGAGCTGGCGATCCCTCGCTTTGCGATAAATCGATTGTTCTGCCATTTAAACCTATGATAAAGAATCGATTGTTAAGGTGTTCGCTGCGAACACCCTGCATATCGATCCTTTTCCATAGGTTTAAACGGCAGAGCACTCGATATATCGAAAAGCACGCCATGCCACTGTTGGATAAGGGGACTTTTCGGGATTCATCGGGGACGGCGCCCCACTACTCCGGGAAGAGGGGGGGGGGAGGGGTGGAAAAAAAGTTTCTTTTTTCGAGTCATAAATCAGGCATTGTGTCTGGATAGCAGAGACGTCGACGTCATCAGCGCCGGTTCATTTTTCTCCTCGAGTTGACGAACTCCCGATTTTTCCCGCCGGGGAGACATGGTGTTCTGCCGTTTTGAGGAAAAACGCCGTATGAACATTCGGGCGTTGCCAGATTTTGTTTGATGAACCATGAATTTTTGAAGATGTTTCTACTCTAATTTTTTAAGCATGCACTGGAAAAAAACACATTGGATCTAGAGTCCAGACTCTTGAAATCATTGACAAGAAAAAATACTCTTGATTTAATCGGATTTTTGCTTGAATCAAAACGAAATCCGCTTGAATTAAGAGGCTTGGTTCTTGATTGAAGCTAGATTCTGATTGAATCAAGAGTTCTTTTACTTGTCGACGTTTTTAAGAGTCTGGAGTCTAGATCCAATGTATTTTTTCCAGTGAATTTTTGAAGATGTTTTTCCTCTAATTTTATAAGCATGGGTCAAGGCTTGGTTCTTGATCTAAGCTAGATTCTGATTGAATCAAGAGTACTTTTTCTTGTCGATGTTTGCAAAAGTCTGGACTCTAGATCCAATGTATTTTTTCCAGTGAATTTTTGAAGATGTTTCTCCTCTAATTTTTTAAGCATGGGTCAAGGCTTGGTTCTTGATTTAAGCTAGATTCTGATTGAATCAAGGGTTCTTTTTCTTGTCGATGTTTGCAAGAGTCTGGACTCTAGATCCAATGTATTTTTTCCAGTGAATTTTGGAAGATGTTTCTCCTCTAATTTTTTAAGCATGGGTCAAGGCTTGGTTCTTGATCAAAGCGAGATTCTGATTGAATCAAGAGTTCTTTTTCTTGTCGATGTTTTCAAGAGTCTGGACTCTAGATCCAATGTATTTTTTCCAGTGAAGTTTTGAAGATGTTTCTCCTCTAATTTTTTAAGCACGGGTCACTAAGCCTCGTGTTTTTTTAGTTAATATTCTGAAAGTACCGGGTGAGAAGATTGAGTGGACGTATTTCTGCCGAAGGAACTATGTGCATCATGACGTGAGCCCTGTTATGCATCTCTTCTTATGGGTCTCAGGGCTCATGTCTCAATGCACACAGATTTTCGGTTCAGCGCGAAACCGGGGCCTTTCTTTGCGGAAAAGTTGGGCTATTCGAACTACGTACACCTCGGTTTCTGCGTTACTATCTAGCGCTTTCAATGTGCGCATAGTGTTGTATACGCGTCATTGGCCTCAAGATTACTATATTTGCGAGTCGAAGTCCGTTCGTGATTTAGTGACACATACTGTCCTCCAATCCGACCTGCAGTGCGCTGCAGATTAGTCATAAATTGTGTCCGCAGAGTCAAAACGCCTTCACTCTCGGGCGTATGCAACACGCGCATCCATGGAGCCCGTATAGTTGCATCTTGCATCCAGGCGCTCTATATACTTAGAGTAAAAACAATGCAAATTCATATCTGATTGATCCCGTATTTTAGGCCTTCTCAGTGTCACAAACGGGAATAATGATTACATTTTCACCAATTGCAAAGATTATAAACCGGAATGGACCGGGGAATAGGGGTTACGGCTGAATGAGAGAGGGGACAGAGACAGGAATTCGGAAATGGGTTCATCAAAGATTACAAAAAACGTCCGATTTGTGTAATCTTTATTCCCGTTCGTGGCATCCATGAGTCGCGTTGTCTAGACTCTCTCTAGTTCTAATGGAATACGTATGGTCATCGTTGAATCCGAGCGTCCCAATGAAATTCGATTAGTGTCCGTGCATGCGGCACTAACTAAGGGCGCCTCGCTATAGTTTCTATTACACCGAAACTTAATTACAGCGTTGTCTACTGTATCGATTAAGTAAAATATCACTTACTTTCAACGCATTTTTTTCAATTTCCGAAAAATACATTGGTTTTTTAAGTGTATAATAACACTAATAGGCCGGAGAACAATGGGTGCGATAGATTCATTTTATGGACAACTCAGGAAAAGTGTTTTAAGCGTGCATATTAGCATACCAATGGTGAAACTGCCAGACCACGTGTCTCGATTTGCGACATTGTAGACTTCCTGTCATAGTTTCTTTTTTAAATGGAAAACCACTCAACGTCAATTCTTGAAAACTTCTGTGAATTTCCTTCTCTCTGCGAAGAAAAATCTGTGAAAAACTCAAGGAATGATATACGTCTGTTCTCCTTTACAAAAATAAAATGAGGGCGGAGATTTTTAAACATCGCAAACGAGATACGTGGTTTGGTAGTTACACCGTCGATATTTGAGTTAGCGGAAGAGTTGGAAGAAAGTATAGTTAAAAATGTAAATTTAACGCAAGTTAGGATGTCATTTTTATCCTTCCCATAGAAGATTTCACAAAAAAGGAGACCACAACTCAAAACCATCCAGTGATTCTGAGGATCCTCCGAGCTGCAGTTTATATGCAAATTTAAAATTGTTACGTTCCGAAACAAACAACTTTGCGTTGAGCAAAAAATCGAGCTCGTAAACAATCGAATAAAAATGTAAAACCTGGTCGAGTCAACTCAATTCCCATCATTTCGAATTTTACGAGCAAAGTAGAAAATGAATCCAACATTTTCATTTAGCTTTAATATCAGGGTGTAAGCAGGGCATGCACATTAAAAAACGCAGACACTAATTCTTCAACAAGCAGAGTCTCAGGTTAAGTTTTTGTTACAAGTCAATGATAGAACAGTGAAAGGATGCAACTTGTCTTCGTGCTCGACAAAGTCCACTGCTACCGTGCTAAAGATAAACGCCGTACGAGTCATCAGGCGTTGCCGATTTTCTTTCGACAAATCACGAATTTTCAGAAAATCCGAGAATATTTTTCTTCCGATTTTTCAGAGGATTTTGTCCGTAGTATAATCTGGAAAGTCCTTAAATACCAAAGGAAGAATATTCATGGTTTTTCTCAAAAATAAATATTATCTGACAGGAAATTTGGCAATATTCGAATGCTCATTCGACGTTTTTACTTAGCACGACGAAAAGCATCGGAAAACAATTTAACTCCGATTTGTATCGATTTGCACTGTTTACGGTAGGATACGTCTCACGAAAAGACGAATTTCCATTGAGATGGAGGAAAGATTTGAAATTACCGTCGGAAGTGCACGAAGCAAGGATGGGAAGAAGAGGTTCCGCATACTGAAGCACATTCAAATCCTCCCCCACCCCCTCCCACACAATCCTTTCTAACGTACGTACAGAGCTTACTATTGAAAGTTTATGTCTGTCCGCCCGTGAAAGGAATATGTAATTTTTTTCGCTGACATTTCCCAATTATCTTTTCACTACCCACTACATACGTTGTCATTTTTTCTCACTGCAGGTATATATAGTTTAAAAAACTAGATTTAGTAGGTCGAAGGCTGATCCTATTTATTGTCATGGAGTTCCCCATGATATTGCAATCGTTCCGCTGCTTCCATCTAATATTTCAATAAATTCAACTTTTTTCATAAAAAATCAACGTAGAAAAGATCCTTCCATTTCAATTGAAGCATAGGGCACAGGGTAGATTCGGCCTAAAAATTAACGAGAGACCATTCCACTACCAGCGATTCGCGCCGTGGATCGCGTGTGGATGGGTTACACATACACCCCGAAACAAGGTGTAAACTCCAGCAGGCGCAGTGTAGGCAATTTGCGCAGCGGCGTTTATGTGTAACGGTGTAGCGTTTGAAGTATCTCCACGATGTTGAAGGCGCTATATATAGTGCGCGCGGGCGAGCCTTTCATTGCCCGCGATAATTCTTATTCGAGTACGCTGCATAGATCGAGTCAATGGGGGAAGTCAGACAGACTTTGGAAACTTTAAAAGCTCATAATTCTGTTCGTAAAAAACCGTGAAATTTTCCCATCCGAGCACCCATAAAACTTCAAAATTTGGCGACTTAAACATCAAAATTTGCAGTTTTAGTTGAAAAATTCATGCCACACCTCGACGGTCTATAGATTGAGCTGACTTACTTTAAATAACAGTTGTGTTCTTATATAATTGCTGATTATTATTTTTGTTTGTTTGAATACTATTCCCTTTTCTGTTGTTTTTATCATGGTGATCTTTTGGCTTATAAACATTATCTTATCTATTAAGTTTAGATTTTGTATGACTTTATCGACTCGATCCACTGGGCGCCGATTTCCGGCAGATTCCATGGCATCCTCCCTTTCTTACCTCTTCTTTCAAAAATGCGATTTTTGCTACATGTCATCAACCGAATTCCACTGCCTGCAGGCCGATTATTGAAATTGATAGACAAAGCTATAGACAAAGAAGACAAAATAGACATGGAGAGATTTTATTGGTGAAAGCGGGTGGTTGCAATGGACAAAGAAGAAGGGTAATAGACTACTTAACGGCAACCCACGAGATCCCCGATAGTTAGTCCATCATTTTCTCCCTTAGTCTATAGGAGCCACCCATTCCAACCAATAGGATCGCTCCATACTCCCTATGTTTTCTTTGTCTACTACTTTATCTATCAATTTCAATAATCAGCCCGCTAATGTACATCGACATAAATAGTGGGAGTCTTCTCCGCGATTCGGGTCGTGTACTTGAGCCGAAGTTCAACCCCCTAATCAACCCCGATCGATTGCATTCGCCGCGGATGATGCAAAACTGTTCTACAACGTTTGTTTTTATACTATTAGGAACGTTTTGGCGGGGTTCCTTGTCAATTTCAAAATTCATCATTCTTAATTTCTCGTATAAGCCGCACCCTAGAGACCCTGTTGAAAATTTTCAAGGTTTCATTTCCATGCCTCTTCTTGATTCTCGTTTTGTAATAATTCCACAAATACAGGCGCAATTTCGATAATGGCATATTTGCAGGGGTATCAACTTCTTCGTCAGCGACATACTATTTCAAGTGGATCATATAAATGAAATACCAATTGAAATAAAGGCTCAATTAGTAGCGGGCACTTCCATACGTCTCTCTCGAACTTCCATCGATGCGCTTCTCAAGAGAGGGATCTCAGCTTTTAATTTATTCGCGGGAAATTGTGGGAAATCTCAAGTGGATAGTCATCTGCGGAATGATTTACTAATTGGCTCCGGAAAACACTCCACTGGGCGGATCGGTCCACCCGGGGGGAGTAATTTATCAACTTGTTTTCCTGACTCCGCCCGCAGATCAGTATAATGATGCAATTTCTGAAATTATTTTCNTAATGTGTGCGATTCAACTCAAATATATTTATGATTTTTTATGACCGAAAATGCCTCGAAAAATGTAAACATCAGGAATGTAAATTTTAATATAAAATGTGAATAATAGTTATGGGAGATACTTTCGACGATTTCCGATGCAAAATCGTTTTGTACGTGGAATTTTGCTGGAGGAACATGTATCATAATACCAAAATTTGCATCTTGTTTCGCGGTTTATACTCTTTTTTAAGTGTATCCAGGTGCAGTCTGCCACCGGTGCAAAGAATTTTCGGCCTTTGTTCCTCTTGAATGCAGTCCACACGAACCAGACAAAATTCGTTCATTACTTTATTATCATTGTGCCGTTTCATTTACACACTGGGGAACTCGCTTTTCCGTTGTCGCTCAATAATTCCGTTCTATTCATTTCCGCCAGCGCTCTCAGAGTTAGAAAACTATACTGAGAACATTTGATGACATCCTCTTTTTACTGCAATAATTTGCTATATCTGCTGCGATAACAGAGAGAGAGAGCCGTAACTCTCAAATTATTGAAATCGCGTTTCTTTTAAATTTGTCCAATCTCCTTTAGATGAAATCACCAAAATAGCTAAGAAGGTAACATTTGCCTTATAAAAACGAGACATATGAGAAAGCCATTGGTGCGCAAACATTGACGTATCAGACAAAACGGAAAGGACTATTATTACTCCAGAGAGCAAATATAAACTGCGCTTTTGAGTAAAATGCCTCCATTTTCTTCCTATTTTTAACCTGAAAACGAGTTCTTTGTGTGTCCAAAACGCAACCATGATAGCACGCAGAGAATAGCTTTTATGGTTGTCTTATCTTAGACTAGCCTTACATGAAAATAAATAACACCCTTTTCATATATTACTCAAATAAAATCGGTTGATTTTTAATCATCTAAACGATCTACAAGAACTTCTCGGATGATTGGTGGAAATTAGACGAAAAACGGAACCTTCTTTAAATAAAATTTTCCCTTTGCAGATGCTGGTGAGCCAATTCTCTCAAAACTTAACTTTTGCACTTGCCGCTCTCTTCGCTGAAACGGCAGAATATTCCACTACCAGCAAATCGCGCCGTGGATCGCGTGTGGATGGGGTACACATACACCTCAAAACAAGGTGTAAACTCTAGCAGGCGCAGTGTAGGCAATTTGCGCAGCGGCGTTTATGTGTAACGGTGTAGCGTTTGAAGTATCTCCACGATGTTGAAGGCGCTATATATAGTGCGCGCGGGCGAGCCTTTCATTGCCCGCGATAATTCTTATTCGAGTACGCTGCATAGATCGAGTCAATGGGGGAAGTCAGACAGACTTTGGAAACTTTAAAAGCTCATAATTCTGTTCGTAAAAAACCGTGAAATTTTCCCATCCGAGCACCCATAAAACTTCAAAATTTGGCGACTTAAACATCAAAATTTGCAGTTTTAGTTGAAAAATTCATGCCACACCTCGACGGTCTATAGATTGAGCTGACTTACTTTAAATAACAGTTGTGTTCTTATATAATTGCTGATTATTATTTTTGTTTGTTTGAATACTATTCCCTTTTCTGTTGTTTTTATCATGGTGATCTTTTGGCTTATAAACATTATCTTATCTATTAAGTTTAGATTTTGTATGACTTTATCGACTCGATCCACTGGGCGCCGATTTCCGGCAGATTCCATGGCATCCTCCCTTTCTTACCTCTTCTTTCAAAAATGCGATTTTTGCTACATGTCATCAACCGAATTCCACTGCCTGCAGGCCGATTATTGAAATTGATAGACAAAGCTATAGACAAAGAAGACAAAATAGACATGGAGAGATTTTATTGGTGAAAGCGGGTGGTTGCAATGGACAAAGAAGAAGGGTAATAGACTACTTAACGGCAACCCACGAGATCCCCGATAGTTAGTCCATCATTTTCTCCCTTAGTCTATAGGAGCCACCCATTCCAACCAATAGGATCGCTCCATACTCCCTATGTTTTCTTTGTCTACTACTTTATCTATCAATTTCAATAATCAGCCCGCTAATGTACATCGACATAAATAGTGGGAGTCTTCTCCGCGATTCGGGTCGTGTACTTGAGCCGAAGTTCAACCCCCTAATCAACCCCGATCGATTGCATTCGCCGCGGATGATGCAAAACTGTTCTACAACGTTTGTTTTTATACTATTAGGAACGTTTTGGCGGGGTTCCTTGTCAATTTCAAAATTCATCATTCTTAATTTCTCGTATAAGCCGCACCCTAGAGACCCTGTTGAAAATTTTCAAGGTTTCATTTCCATGCCTCTTCTTGATTCTCGTTTTGTAATAATTCCACAAATACAGGCGCAATTTCGATAATGGCATATTTGCAGGGGTATCAACTTCTTCGTCAGCGACATACTATTTCAAGTGGATCATATAAATGAAATACCAATTGAAATAAAGGCTCAATTAGTAGCGGGCACTTCCATACGTCTCTCTCGAACTTCCATCGATGCGCTTCTCAAGAGAGGGATCTCAGCTTTTAATTTATTCGCGGGAAATTGTGGGAAATCTCAAGTGGATAGTCATCTGCGGAATGATTTACTAATTGGCTCCGGAAAACACTCCACTGGGCGGATCGGTCCACCCGGGGGGAGTAATTTATCAACTTGTTTTCCTGACTCCGCCCGCAGATCAGTATAATGATGCAATTTCTGAAATTATTTTCTCTTCAAAATGGGCAACTCGAGTGGGTGAAAAATAAGTAGTACAGCACATATTTTTTTCATCAAAGTTGTATGCAATATACATTGAATAGCTCAATAAATGCCGATTTTTTCAATCGATTCTTATTTGTCCGATTGCTCCCGGCCAGAGAGAATTGGATAAATGAGAATCGGGTATGAAAATCTTTTCATTTTTTTGGTCGTTCTAATGTCGACGCGGGCCTAAGAGAACGCGAAGCGTCATCTGGGGGTTGGGCCGCGTAGCGGCCAGGGGGAATAGCCCCCTAGTAAACTATAAACGCAGGACGGAAATTACCTTTGTAAATTTAATTTGCATGTTTCCAGTACTTTAATTTCAAAGAATGTAAGTTGCACGATCCTAGCAACATCGGAATGCTCTTGGTTCCTTTTTGCAAAATGCAATCCAATTAATGAGCTTACACCATCCAAAGCGATTCCACGACAAGCGCAACTGACTCGGTGATTTGAACGTAGTCCTTTTCCGCATAGCAAGTCCGGTTGGTCTTTGAATTCTGCAACATCTAATGAGCTTCAAGGGTCATGAGTGCCTGACGCTTGGGTCGTTCACGGAACATTGAGAGAGCTTACGGGGATAACGTGTGCTCTCGAGAGGTTAAATGGACGTTTTTAAATCAAAAGGAACTATCTTCATAATAACATGAGCCCTGAGTCTCGCAAGTATACGTGCACGGCAGGGCCCATGTCACAGTAGATGTAGAAACTTTTGATTGAAAAACGTCCAAATGGCGCTCGTTCCAATAGCCCGCATGAGGAGACTCGTGCACGTTATGAACATAGCAGGGCATACAAGCAATCCGTTTTTCGCCCAAGCCCATTTTCCGTGTTGTAAGGTTGTGCATCAAAATATTTTAAGCGCGCAGCCGATACGTAGCGTTTCTTGATTTCAACCTGCCTCTAGAATACTAGTATACTATTCTATTCCAGTATAGTATACTAGTCTATAATTCTAGTATTCATGTTCTAGTATTCTAGTATGGGGAGAGCTGAGACAAGGCGGCTTATGAGTGTCTGAATAAAAAATACACAAATCGGACGTTTTTCGTAATATTTGATCAACCCATTCCCGTATTCCTATTTCCGATCCCTCTCTCATTCCATTTGTTCCTTGCCACACCTCCAGGATGTTTACTACATTATTATGTAAAACAGGTTGGCCAAAAATTAGTATTTTTACTGTACTTTTTCGGTACATTCTCAAGAAATTCAGTACCTCCAATCGACGAAATTCGAAAATTTTCAAAAATTGAATTCCTCGCTCAAATTGCGACAAAATTGAAACAAATTCAGGACCTTCTTGCGGAAATTTCGCATTTTTTTATAGTAATTCCGGACCGCGCTTGAAAAATCAGTACATATTTCCGGACTTTCCGGAAATTCCGGACTTATAGACACCCTGACCCCCTATTTTCTGGTCCATTCTAGTTTATAATCTTTGCAGTTGTTGAAAACGCAATCTTTATTCCCGTTTGTGACACTATGAAGGCCTAAAATACGCGAGCCAATCAGACATTGTCTTTACTCTCGGTATAAAGGGACTCTAGTTCATACGACGTTTTTACGCGGCAAGGCAGTATACAACCGTAATTACGGCTTTTGTAGCCGTAGTTCGTTTCCAGTGATTCCTCTTTGATTTCCACCGAGAAGGCAACGGCTGCTCCTCGAGATGGGATGGTGGCCCGAGCGAATCGTGGCTGCACAGAGAAAGGATGGAACCACGAGCCTTGACGAGATAGACCGAGCATTTCATCGCGGAAAGGCCCCCCAGGCATTCTAGGTTTGTAAGGAGGCTCTGTCAGGAATGGCGATGATGATTGCGGGTTATGCAAACTGCAGAACACAGCGGCGGCGCATGTTGCCTAACCGTCGTGATATCCTCAGATTCCTCTTTCACTCGGGTAAAAAGGAACGATACAAAAAGTTTGAAAGGAGGGCGTCGATGACTCAAGTCATAAATGAAAAGCTCTGAGCAAAGATTTAAAATATTTTCTTTTCTTTTTTTTTATCTGGACGGATTCAACCGAGATCAGCCTAATTAAATTTAACGTTACCCTTTGCTTCTTATGTATGCTAATGCCGCGCTGAGCTTGGTGAACCCAAGTCCCAATACAGGGAACCAATATACATCAGTCGAAATAGACTGCTTGGCGAAACTGTTCAAAAATCCCGAATAGGAGACTCTTTTTATTCTTTCTTGGGTAAAAATTCCAGCATCTTGAACTTTCACGAGTTTCTTCATATAAATCACCGTGCCTTAGTCAATTTTACAAATTTCATTTTAAATGTTGCATATTCTGCAGTTTATTTTGTGTTTAGAATTAATATAAAGTGCATTTTAGAATTAAAGTAAAATTGACGCCAATTTTTTTCCATAAATTTTTTGATGTAAATTTCATATGAATTACTTAGAAAAGAACAAAAAGGGTTTCCTAACTTGTGTATTGAAATAACTTTTTACACCACTTCTAAGTCAAGAAAAAGACAGTGCTTCAAGAGCAGTTACTCGGTGTTAAGAAATGAATCTCAGTTCACCGCATTGAACATGACTTATTGAGGCTTTTGGTATTCTCAACCAAGGACACCGCCTCAGACCTCTACACTGAAAAAAACACTCGGCGTTTTTACCACGGTCCGTTGGTACCTTTACCATCTCACTTTATTTACCAATTATTGGCAACTTTACCAAGACAGACTGGTAAGCTTACCTAAAAACCGGTATTTTTACTGTATTTTTCAGGTAAGAATACCACTTTTATTGGTAATCAATTCCCGATAACTTTGCCATTTTATCTCGGTAATTCTACCACAGTCGATAAAAAATATTGGCGTTTTTACCAAGATCCAGTAAAATTACCGAGAAAGTTCAATAATTTTACCGAGATTTCTCAGTAAAATTACCAATTCCATAAATGGTAATGTTACCAAGAAAAAACTGGGATCAAATAAAACCCTAAATTCTTGGAAATTTTACCCTTTTCTTAGTAAATACACCTAGATTTTTTTTTCAGTGAGTCCTCTAAGCCAAAATACGCTTGCGGAATTCGACTAAGGGTTTTCTCTCCATATTGATTTATACTCGCATCTAAATAGACACGTGCTTTAAAAGAATTCTTAATGTAGACAGTCTCATTTCGCCGGCCACCGTGGAATTATTCATAAGAGCACTCAAGCATTGAGAGTCGGCAATATATCCACGGCCACGCCGGAACTCAGTATTCATTGCGGTTTTCCGATTCCGTTAGGAAGCGGACACTATTAAATTCGTTATGGTGCAATGCTGCCAAATCTTATCTTTAAATATTGTAATAGATCGCCAGACTATGTGCAAATTGAGTCTTTCTAATGTGTGTTTCCTCTTAAAAATTTCGCGTACAACTCGATCGGCTAAATTTAAATAACCAGAATTAACTCTTAACAAGGTTATACAATTTTATCTACCTTTGGCTACGAAATTGAAATATCTCTTTCTCGAGAGAAACGGTTCTGGCATAGGCTATGACACAACACCCTGTGTTGTTCAAAGTGCAAACAACAACAACGTGCAACAGCTGAGCGAAGCGCCAAAATTTAAGTTGTCACGAGCCCATATCGCAGAGCCTGTTACGGTTACGTTTAATGTGCGCGATTCAACTCAAATATATTTATGGTTTTTTATGACCGAAAATGCTTCGAAAAATGTCAACATAAATTGTAAATTTTAATATAAAATGTGAATAACAGTTATAGGAGATACTTTCGATGATTTCCGATGCAAAATCGTATTTTACGTGCGAAATTTTGCTAGAGGAACATGTATCATAACACCAAAATATGCATCTTGTTTCGCGGTTTATACTCTTTTTTAAGTGTGCCTAGGTGCAGTCTGCCACCGGTGCAACGAATTTTCGGCCTTTGTTCCTCTTGAATGCAGTCCACACGGCCCCAGACAAAATTCGTTCATTACTTTATTATCATTGTGCCGTTTCATTTACACACTGGGGAACTCGCTTTTCCGTTGTCGCTCAATAATTCCGTTCTATTCATTTCCGCCAGCGCTTTCAGAGTTTGAAAACTAAACTGAGAACATTTGATGACATCCTCTTTTTACTACAATAATGTGCATATCTGCTGCGATGACAGAGAGAGCTGTAACTCTCAAATTTTTGAAATCGAGTTTCTTTTAGATTTGTCTAATCCCCTTTAGATGAAATCACTGAAATAGCTAAAAAGGTAACATCTGCCTTATTGATATGAAAACGGGACATAAGAGAAAGCCATAAGTGCGCAAACATTGACGTAGTCTCAGACAAAACGGCAAGGACTGTTATTACTCCAGAGAGCAAATAAAAACTGCGCTTTTGAGTAAAATGCCTCCATTTTCTTCCTATTTTTAACTTGAAAATGAGTTCTTTGTGTGTCCAAAACGCAACCATGATAGCACGCAGAGAATAGCTTTTATGGTTGTCTTATCTTAGACTAGCCTTACATGAAAATGAATAACACCCTTTTCATATATTACTCAAATAAAATCGGTTGATTTTTAATCATCTAAACGATCTACAAGAACTTCTCGGATGATTGGTGGAAATTAGACGAAAAACGGAACCTTCTTTAAATAAAATTTTCCCTTCGCAGATGCTGGTGAGCCAATTCTCTCAAAACTTAACTTTTGCACTTGCCGCTCTCTTCGCTGAAACGGCAGAATATTCCACTACCAGCAAATCGCGCCGTGGATCGCGTGTGGATGGGGTACACATACACCTCAAAACAAGGTGTAAACTCCAGCAGGCGCAGAGTAGGCAATTTGCGCAGCGGAGTTTATGTGTAGCGTTTGAAGTATCTCCACGATGTCGAAGGCGCTGTATATGGTGCGCGTGGCCGAGCCTTTCATTGCCCGCGATAATTCTTATTCGAGTACGCCGCATAGTGAACCGAGTCAATGGGGGAAGTCAGACAGACTTTGGAAACTTTAAAAGCTCATGATTCTATTCGTACAAAACTTTGAAGTTTTAAAAATGGCTCCATTGGTTTTCTCGTGAACTTTTCCCGTCAGAGCACCCATGAAACTTCAAAATTTGGCGAATTAAACATCCAAATTTGCAGTTTTAGTTGAAAAATTCATGCTACACCTCGACGATCTTTAGATTGAGCTGACTTACTTTAAATAACAGTTGTGTTCTTATATAAATGTTGATTATTATTTTTGTTTGTTTGAATACTATCCCCTTTTCTGTTGTTTTTATCATGGTGATCTTTTGGCTTACAAACATCATCTTACCTATTAAGTTTAAATTTTTTATGACTTGATCGACTCGATCCACTGGGCGCCGATTTCCGGCAGATTTAATGGCATCCTCCTTTTTTTACCTCTTCTTTCAAAAATGCGATTTTCGTTAAATGTCATCAACCGGATTCCACAGCCTGATGTACATCAATGGAAAAAAAGATACATTGGATCTAGAGTCCACACTCTTGAAAACATTGACAAGAAAAAGGACTCTTGATTCAATCAGATTTAAGCTTAAAACAAAAGGAAATCCGCTCAAATTAAGAGGCTTGGTTCTTGATTTAAGCTTAAATCTGATTGAATCAAGAGTCCTTTTTCTTGTCAATGTTTTCAAGAGTCTGGACTCTAGATCCAATGNTGGCATCCTCCTTTTCTTACCTCTTCTTTCAAAAATGCGATTTTCGCTAAATGTCATCAACCGGATTCCACAGCCTGATGTACATCAATGGAAAAAAAGACACATTGGATCTAGAGTCCACACTCTTGAAAACATTGACAAGAAAAAGGACTCTTGATTCAATCAGATTTAAGCTTAAAACAAAAGGAAATCCGCTCAAATTAAGAGGCTTGGTTCTTGATTTAAGCTTAAATCTGATTGAAGAGCATTTTTCTTGTCGATGTTTTTAAGAGTCTGGACTCTAGATCCAATGCGTTTTTTTTTTCCAGTGCTTCTTTCAAAAATGCGGTTCTTGCTACATGTCATCAACCGGATTCCACTGCCTGATGTACATCTGTCGCAGGCAAATAGTAAAATAAGGCATTTTGTCAAATGCCTAGGCAAATAGTCAAATATTCTAGCTAAGATTGAAATTCTGATTCTTTTCCCAGTTTTAGACAAAATAATTAATCGAGCCCGTAAGAAACAATTCTCAGTAAAAATTTACACCACGCCATTGTATTTTAAACGATTTTTAGCTCCTGAGTAGATACTTATCCTGATATTTTCAGCATGTCAGAGAATACAGCATTTTTAGAATTTCAACACATAAAAATATGAGAAGCAATTTAAGAGGAAGAGACACAAAGAGTTTGTAGGTTTGATGGGATATTTTTCCACAAATATTGAAAACTCATGAGCTCTTCGCCATAAATTCACAAAATTTTGTAGACGATCAAAATTTAGCTATCTGCCTAGGCATTTGACAAAATGCCTGATTTCACTATTTGCCTGCGACACATCGACACGAATAGCGGGAGTCTTCTTCGCGATTCGGGTCGTGCACTTGAGCCGAAGTTCAACCCCCTTATCAACCCCGATCGATTGTATCCGCCGCGGATGATTTTTTCATGAGGTAAGAACCGCTCCAAGTTCGCGAATGAATGACGTCATTCAAGTCGATTAAAAGAGAGGCAGCATGCATTATTCCGTAGCCGGCTTGAGGTTCGTTAGAGTTGTAATGAGAGAGGATGTGAATAATACGTCGCCCTGCTGACATAAGGGCGTAGCTACACTCTTCAATGAGCCCTATCGTCCATACAACTCAATGCTTTTCGGGGCTCATCTCAATGTGTAGTTACGCGCTTATGCCAGCCAAGCGACGAATAGAGGCAACGAGGAGGCGGGAGGAATATCGCGAAATGCAAATGAGTGCGGATAATAACCGATGTTGGTAAGTTGGCAGAGGTGATTCTTACACAGTGAAAAGTCTCCGTCTTTACGGTTAGTCTAAGTTATTTTTCCCGGTCAGATTATCCAGACGGACTTGGTTGATCGACCGATTTTTCGTTTTTCAAGATTAGTTTTTTATTAATTGGATCGCATTAGGCAAAAAAGAACCAGCGCGATAGCAGTGTTTTTAAAAGTGCGCATCTTATTTTCTTCTTTCTAACATACTTATGCGCAGTATTTAAACTTGCACAATGGACCACTAGACAGGATACGAATTTAAGCAATCTGATACATGTTACTTAACCAAAATTTTACGTAAAACACGATTTGCACAACGAAAATCACCGATACTAACTCCTAACGAAGATATTAACGTTTTTATTTCACATTGGTTACGAGGAATTTGAACTGCCTGCTCACAAGAAACTCAAAGCTCTACGTGAGTCAAATCGCGCACTACAACGGTTTCAGCAAGCTTTTCAATCGAGCAATGTTCATTTTCCACCATGTGTTGTTCAAACTATACGCAATTTGCTATGGCTGAGCCAAAGCGTCAAGATTGAGGTTGCCAGATTTTCATATCGCAGAGACTGTCATGATAATGTTTAGCGCGCGATGTGAATTACGTAGAGCATTGAGTTTTAATGAGCGGGTAGTTTGAATTCACGCTTCAGGAATCATCAAATATCTTCGTAAGGAGTTGATTTCGGTAATTTGTGTTGTGCGTATCGTGTTCTACGTGAAAGTTTGGTTAAGAAACATGTATCAGAATGCTGAAATTCGTATCTTGTCTAGTGGTCCATTATTTTTTTAAAATTAACTATCATTCGGCGGGAAGAAATACTTTTTGCTATTCTGGGAGATGTTTTAGATAATTAAGAGGAAACCACATTTTTACAACACTATAATCACGCTGGTTCGTTTTTGCTACATGCGATCCAATTATTAGTCTATTAAAAACTCCACTTATGCGCCTTGTCCTCCAAGCTTCTCAATTGTCCCTTAAAAAAATCCAACCAAAAAATATTAACCCCACTTAGAGGTTACTTCGTCTTCTACTTACCATGTTGACACTAAATGTAAGTACAGTTTTTAACTGTGCGTGTGCAGTTACTTTTGATTTGAAAATGTCCATTAGAACTCTTCGGAACTAAAGAGCTCTTTTCTTCTGGAAAGCCGCACATTTCTAATTTAGAAATCAGAAATGAGGCCATTGCATTGAGCATAAAGTTGGTCTTATCAGGACTGCGAATCCACCTGATTAATCCTCTATGCATGCATGTTATCAATTGCAGACATCGGTCCAGTACCGTTTGATGATATGACACAAGCAACGTTGCCACAACTCGACATTTTCTACTGAAACCCCTTTCAAAATAGGCTATTTCTGCGTGCGAATTGTCGCGAATCCTTGAAGCGCTGCAAAGTATTCGCTTGACAAACGCACAAACAAGCTTTCTCGAATGAACGAATGCAATACTCGATAGCCCCGTGTTTCATCTGCACTCATTCAACTGCTGCAGATCAATTTACCTCATGCGTTTGTCATCCACCGGCTTTGATATTAAACTATTAATTGGACGCATTTCTGCCAAACGGAACTATGTCTATTAGGAAGTGAGCCCTGCTATGCATACATTCTAATGGGTCTCAATGCTCATGTCTTAATGCACTTAGTTCCGTTTGACAGAGATACGTCCAATTCACTCTACGTCCGTTTGGTATTGGCTACTTATGCAAACACAGTCCCATATTAGCGCGGTAATACAAAACTGATGAAATGACCTGCATTTAGTTAACACGACATTCTAATGGAGCAATGGACAAGGTACGTATTGAAGCATATTGATACGTGTTTCTTAATTAATAATTAGCGTAGAACATGCATGAGCGCATCGAACACGAGTCACTAAACCATGAACATATATTGATTGGCGAATACATTTCTCCAAAGGTAAATGATACGTCAAACACGATGCGCGCGTCCATTGAAAACGCGAAAGAATCATTCTAAACCAAACGAGCTTTGTCTATTAATTTCAGAAATCCTGATTTTTCCTGATATTTGACTGCCAAATCCTGATTTCATACTTTATCCAAATCCTGATCAAACCCTGTCTTCACGCAAGGCGAATTAAACTTCACAAAAATAGCTCGGTTAAAAAATCCGATCGAACGGCCGACTTTCCTCAAATCCTGATTTTACGACCGATTTTTCCTCAGATCCTGATGTAATCGGGATTAAATCCTGATTGGCCTCAAATTCTGATAGAATCGGGAAAATCCTGATTCTAGACACCTTGGCTCTACACTGGAAAAAAGGAACACATTGGATCTAGAGTCCAGACTCTTAAAAACATCGATAAGAAGAAATACTCTTGATTCAATCAGATTTAAGCTTAAATCAAGAACCAAGCCTCTTAATTTGAGCGGATTTCCTTTTGATCCGAGCTTGAATCTGATTGAATCAAGAGTCCTTTTTTTGTGAATGTTTTGAAGAGTCTGGACTCTAGATCCAAAGTTTTTTTTTTTTTGTGTTTCCCCAGAGTATGACAACAATCCGTTCCAACCAAATAGACTGTTCCACGTTCCCTATGTCTTCTTTGTCTATCGCTTTGTCTATAAATTTCAATAATCAGCCATCTGAGCGTCTTTGTCGGTGCGCGCTCGACAGCGGCGCAGGACGCGCGCGTGCGGCGGGAAGTGATCGATCCCCGAAGTAAACGGGTTCGACAGATGCTTCTGGCCGCGTGTCGGCCCCATTACTCCGCTTTTAGACTCCTCTATTCATTATTCAACAAGTCTTTAACCCGATCGCGGCAAAAAATACCCGCGGAAAAACGGGAGCCGCCCATCCTCAATCGGGGCCGGCCCGGGCCGATGAAAGGGTTTCGCGCGGTATGGCAATGGGCCGTCGTTAAATATCTAAACGGCTCTTTTGAGTACAGTCGCCTTCCGGAAGGTGTGCTCCGCGATGTGCATGGGTCTCCATTAAACGTCAATTACCGGTGCAACCGGTGGCGCCAATCTGGAAGGGAAAAACTCGCCTACTTTGTATTCGGAGGTGGAAAATGTCAGGCACATTACGTCACCTTCCGGCCAAAGTACCACAAGCTCCATACTGCGTGCTGAGGAAAAACGTCGTATGAACATTCGAGAGTTGCCAAATTTCCTTCGATAAAGTATTTATTTATGAGAAAAGTCGTGATTATTTTCCCTTGAAATTTTCAGACTTTTTACATCAAACTACGAGCAAAATCCTGTGAAAAATTGAAGTAGAAATATCCACAGATTTTCCTGATATTCGGGATTTATAGAAGGAAATTCGGCAACACCTGATGGTTCATGATTGTGGCATTTTTCCTCAGCACGGCAGCATACGACACACAGTGAATCGAGTCAAGTGGAGAGGTCGGACATGGAAACCGAAATCGCCTTCATTTTTTTGCAGGCAACACGCACATCCGGGAAGCGTGAGTAGTTGCATCCACGCATACCGTAAACGTTCGGTTTTTCCAGAGCGTCCAAGTTGCGGTTAAACGGCCAAGTTTGCAACGCCAAATGCAGTTCAAAAAACAAGCAGTGAACTCCAACACAATGTGTTGATAAGGCGCGTCATTAACTCGCACATATCAACCCCTTTAGTTTTCATTTACAGAGATTTCAAAATAGGCAAACAGCATAAAAAGAGAATTCACGATCCAACACTGCGAGGTCAAAGACGCACCTTGACGAGACCGTGTATTGTGAAAGTAGAAAGCTATTCGATCGAATTTAAGTTTTTTGATCTGCCTCAAGCAAAATCTTATCAGATTCTTGAAGAAAAGTGCTACGGAATAATTTAAGCGAAGAAAGGAAAAATTCTGTCGAACTCCTAGAAGATAAAGTCGATTTAAAGGTATTTTGGGGCTAAAATACCCAAATCACCGGTAGTAAAAATCCCGTTATATTATTGAAAAGAAATTGACTCGATATAAATGCAATTGCATTAAATACGTCTTGATTTTGTTATTTTAAACGTCTTTCCATGCAAAGAAGTTCAACCATGTCGTTGCTTTATTCATTCATGAATTGAAAGTAAGCAATCTACATCCCGAAAATCTACTGATTTGCCGTAAAAAATTGCAGAAACTTGATATACCAGGTCGATGCACCCACTCGTTGAATTTACCAACCAATTTTGTGAGTGCA
>NW_017550151.1:991642-1094781 GCF_001854935.1 Bemisia tabaci | reverse complement strand
CTTGTAGAATAATAATGGCAGGGCAAGAAATAGACTATATCTTAAAATGGACGGTTCCCACTTAGTAAAAACAGCCAACACCACGTGAAGGTGAGGAACCATCGTTAGCCACTTTTTTTTTTTTCCCCCCCTTTACTTTTCTGAAAAAAATTTACTGAAATTTTAGTTGCGTCCCCTAAAAGGAAACACGGAGAAAAAAATTTGTGCATGGAACCCGAAGCTGAGATCATATGGATCTCTGAAGTTTTCGGATCACACATCCGAAAAGTTAAGGTCCATCTGCCGATCGGGTCAGACAATTGAAGTAGTTCGGTATATACCGAAGATTTCAGGTCACACATCTGACTCAGAGTTTTAGGAAAAACACAGTAGAGAACCAAGGAAATCACAGTAGAACAGAGAAAAAAATACAGTCGAATAAATAAAGAAAACTATTATCGAAGAAATTCTAATTATTAGAAAGTAATTAGCTGGCGTAATCAATGCGTAGCTGCATAGGAGCATGAGCGAGATTTATCATCAACTGACCGCCGCTGGCCGCTAGGTACCTGGGTGGGCGAGCGACAATACGTAAGCGGTGGCATATGGTTCGATTGACAGAGGAGTGGGGAACGGTCAGACGTAGGGGAAAGGTTCAGGCTGAACCGTTCAGCACAGCGCAGCGCAGCGTCAGTCACCGGGTGGGGAAGAGAGTCCGGGAGGGGACACTTCCCCTCGAGTGAAATAGAAAAAGGCAGAATCCTTCGAAGTTTATATTAATGATTTTAAATCAGCGCGCCCTAATCTAAGGTTTTTTTAAAAAAAACCAAGAAACGTAGACTCTTGGTATTCATTACACATAAACTAGCGAGCCCCAGAATGAGAAACAAATTTTAATCATTATTATTGACGGATTAGCAGAAGTTCGCGGTAGTCACTTTTCGGTAAGGAACTAGGGGACTCGGTTATTGTATCGAGGGGGGGGTCGAAACGATCGCAAAGGCGGTATACTACGTATACGCGCCAATACCAATACGGAAAACCGCAAACGCCCTCTGTTTCTTGCACGCAACACGCACATCCGGGAAGTGCGAATAGTTGCATCCATGACTACCACCAACGTTTCGTATTTCCTGAGCGTCTAAGTTGCTTTAAGGTGATTCGATGGACGCCATATTTTGTGTCAGAACGGCATGCGATATACCGCATCAATTTGTTCCATTTTTTCAGCTAATCGTCATTTTTCTTCAATTTTGAGATCGCAATTCTGTTGTCAGGAGACTAAAGCACTCAATTACCAATTTTAACAAAGAAATTCAACGTAATAAAGGCATATGGTTTTTTTTTTTTAGAGAGAAAATATCGCGTTCGAGTGCAGTTTCGAGTTCAGTATCGAATGCGATGTTTTCTCTCCAAAAAAACCACGCCTTTATCACGTTGAATTTCCATGTTAAAATTGGTAAAAGAGTGCTTTAGTCTCCTGACAACAGAATTGCGATCTCAAAATTGGAGAAAAATAACGAGTAGCTGAAAAAATGGAACCAATCGATGCGATATATCGCATGCCGTTCTGACAAAAAATATGGCGTCCATCGAATCACCTTAACGGCCAACTTTGCAACGCCAATCGCAATTCAACCACGAAGATGCCACACTGTGTAACTAAACGCTCAATTTCCCTTATCATGCCCATGAAGATACATGAGTACCCTTCAGAAATACCAGACGATTCTGCTCTCACGAGGGCGCGGGTAATCCATTATTACGGGGTCGTTAGGTGGAAGGAATACCCTTACTTGAGAAGGTTTTTGAGAGAGGTGCGGTAGCATGAGTGAGCTTCTCGGTGCAGCGGATGATGAGAATTTAAAAAGGTTCTCGAACGAAGTCCGGCGCTTGCCGATCGGTTTTATGACGATAAGGTAATTTTTTGCAAACTCAATTCCACCCACACCGCCCCCTTGCCCGAGTAAAGAGCTACTTATTTTGCATGGCTATTAACTCTATTCCCTCCGCATTCGCCGCTCAAACGTTCAATTTATACTACCTACACTGCCGTGCTAAGAAAGAACGCCGTATGAGCATTCAAGAGTTGCCAAATTTCTTTCAATTAAATGTTTATTTTTGAGAAAAATTATGAATATTTTTCCTTGAAATTATCAGACACTTTAGATCAAGTTACGAACGAAATTACCTGAGAAATTGGCGGGAAAATACTCAAAAAATTTCCTGAAAATTAGTGATTTGCCAGAGGGAATTTGGTAACGCCTTAAGGTTCATACGGCGTTTTTCCTTAGCACGGCAGTACAGACCAGTACAGGATTACATTTTGAATAAGGAACCACTATCTCTGGCTCTTCTATAAAAGCACCTTTCTGCATTGAGAAACCAATGGCATATATGTTGTTTCTAGAATTAGCCAGAAATAGTGGTCCCTTAATGCAAATTATGGCCCAGGAGTCTCGATTGCTCACAATAATTGAAACCGGGACTATAGCAAATATTCCAAATTCAAGCTATTTGGCCAGGAAAATGATGTATTTTAAAATGATTAATCAAACTACTCATCAAAAAACGTACAGGAACAAATGTAATTAGTGAATAAAAATTAATACATTTAACCTCACAGAAGTTATTTTGTCAGGTATCATTTTCGGAGAACATATTTTTTAGAAGTTTACGCCAAATAATTGAGATGTTTTTCGTATCGACCGGTTTTACATTTCGACGGTGAAAGTCGGCAATCACATATCTCGTTTGCGGTGTCTGAAAATCTCCGCCTCTACGTCATTTTTTTAAAGAAGAACAAATTGACATTGATTCTTGAAGTTTTTGCAGAATTTTCTTCGCATTGAGAAGAAAAATCATGACAGTTTTAAAGAATTGCCGTTGAGTTGTTTCCCATTTAAAAAATAAAGTATGACAGGAGGTCTGCGACGTCGCAAACCGAGTTATGCGATTGCCGACGTACACCGTCGATTTCTCTTTTTGGTTGGTTTACAAACTGCACTGGAAAATAATAAACTTGAACTTGAAAGAAAATGTTTTACGGATTCAACCTGAAGGGATATCCAGACTGCCCGATCTGCGAGTCCTAAATTGACCGACCGGAACGCCCCTTTTTTTACTATGAAAAATGTTAGAAGAGTATAGGAGCACACTGGAATCTCACCTGAAACAAAAAATGAATAAACGAAATGTAGTAGATGTCATGCTAGAGGAACAGATGAATGGGACAGAATTCAAGGAAAGATTGGGATAATATTAGACATTGAACAAAAAACGCTTAATATGAAGTCGATCAATACAATGACAATTTAAACCCAAGTAATGTCCCGCATGACAGTCTTATCTCGGATTCCGCAAGCTTTTCCTTTTTTACCGTCCAAATCAGTTCCTTTCTCTCTCCCATTCTATTATCTCCAGACTCCATCTATTGTCCTCCAGACAGACATGCACTGCGTTTTGATTTTAAGCTGCCTGCCCCGGAAATTACCGAAACCCCAATCGCAGATTGTACAAAAACGGCGCGGCGCTCAGGACAAAATTTGGAAACTTTAAACGCTTATAACTCCGATTATACATAGCTTTGAGGTTCTAAAGGCGGTTACATTGGTTTCATCGTGAAATTTTCCAATATGAACACTCCTTGAAATGTAAAATGTGATCAAATAAAAACCAAAAGTTGCAGTCTGAGTCAAAAATTTCATGTCCGACCTCTCTGTTTGGCTCGATCTACCGTGCGGCGGCTCTTAAGAAAGTTGGCGCAACGATGACTTTTGATCAGCATCCGTAAACGAATTTAATACAATAAACAACTTAAAAATTTATTCTGATGCATATTCCAATAAGGACAAGCGAAAACACAGGAAAATGCGGAAACAAGGCTAAAATACAAAATACAAAGGCAGGACGTTTCTGTACCTTACAGCACCATAATCAACTGCTAAAATAGAATTAAAAATAAAAAATAAATTTAAATAAAAACCAGTAAACAGCGTTACATGGTGAAATTGGTATTGAAATGAGACTGCAGTGATAACAGAATAAACAACAAGGTACGATATGCAACAAACACACTTTATTTATTCTGTTTGTTTATTCTGTTATCACTGCAGTTTCATTTCTATACCTAATTTCACCATGTAACGCCGTTCGCTGGTTTTATTTTAATTTCTTTTTTATTTTTAATTCTATTTTAGCAGTTGATAATGGTGCCGTAAGGTACGAAACGTCCTGCCTTTGTATTTTGTATTTTAGCCTTGTTTCCGCATTTTCCTGTGTTTTCGATTGTCGTTTCCGTTTCGGGCTGCTTTTATATTCTCTTTGTTTTCCAATGAGGAGTGTGCGGGGTCCTTTGGCAACATCTATCGTTCCATTCGGCGTTCTTCCTTAGCACACTACCATTGTTGACATAATGAGGCGCTTGCAAAGCAGGTTCAATGTAAAATATGGAAGCAATTTTTTTTTAGCTGAGTGCAAATGAGCGTGTAAAAAACTTGGTTCGCATTCCATCCGGTGCGATTATGAAAAAAAAAATATTCGGCTTCTTATCAAAGCTGAACAGGACTCGGAGAGAAATATTTATGCTCCGGTTTTCCTTTCTCGAACGCTTTCAAAGGTGCTCGGAAGTTCCGTAAAATTATTCCGATCTAATTCAGTGGCGAGGCGTGAATGATCGATTATCGATATTTCCCCATTTGAAGCTGCGGTAAAGAATCGATTATTAAGGTGTTCGTTGCGGACGCCATATCTATCGATCCTTTACCAAACTTGTAAATGGCAGATCGATCGATACATCGCAAAGCACGCTACGCCACTGATCTAATCTCTCTCTCATAGCCGAAGACGAGATAAAGCCTTTGATTCTGTTCAATTAGCTGAACTCGTGTGAAACATTAGTCGATTAATCATCTGGATCCTCGATTTTTACCTCTCTATAATTACACTTTTTATTGCATCGACTCGGTCGTTCAGCTAAGTGTGATTAATGTGATTTGGTTAAAAGATATGGATTAAGTTAACAGACGAAAATTTTTCGATTTTTACGAGTCTCGAAAAGTAGGGACAAAACGAGGCTGCTACGCGTCTCAACTCCCAAAGAGGGCTTTGCTACGCACCCTTTAAGGCCCCTGTGAGTTAGTCTAAACTAGGGGGTTATGTCGTCTGGCCGCTACGCGGCCCAACCTCCAGAGGGCGCTTCGCGCTCCATTAGGCCCGCTTAGACAGAAGAACGACCAAAAAATGAAAAGATTTTCACACTCGACTCTCATTTGTTCAATCTATCTCTGACCGGAAGCGTTGAACCAATAAAAATCGAATAAAAGAATCGGCATTTATTTCAAACTTCTAGCAAATATTGACGGAATAAAGCGAAACAAGCTAGAACTTGCCCTGTCACTAAACCCACCGCACGCCACTGTTGATACTTTGCTATAGAATTTTTTTTCGGCAAATCGTTTTATAAACCTGAAAAAATTGGGTGAACATAAAAGACTTTCATTTGTCCATCAATTTATGAGAAACTTTCAAGGAAAATGATTCATAAATTTTCTTAAAATAGATAACTTCCGGGGGAGAAGCGGCAACGTTTGAATATTCATACGGGGTTTTTCCAAAGTCACTAGGCAGTTGCAGTTTTAACACTTGGATAAATTACCATTATTGATACTTTGCTGTAGAACTTTTTTGTGGAAATCGTTTTTCGATGATTTTGGAAAACCTTTTAAATAGATAACTTCCGGAGGAGAAGTGGCAACGTTTGAATATTCATAGGGGGTTTTTCCGAAGGCACTCGGGAGTTGCGTGTCGGTTGATTATCGAGGGTCACGGCTCCGTTCCCCGCCGATGTCCCCCTTTCACTTTTCAGCCATTTCGGTCACGAGTTTTCACTTTAGGCACATTTAGAAGTTTCTTTATCGAAACGAGGCCCTTTGTCCTCTCAACAAAAGCCCCTCTCTCGGGAGACTCCATCGACGATTTGATCGAAGCTCAGGCCTTTATTCATGGCTTCCCATCGTGCAGCCAACAGTATGCAGGCTGATTTGGAGCATCCCTGCGTACAATGACGACTGCACGGTTTCTCCCAATGCGGAGTCGCATGGTCACCTCCTATATTGTCAAACTTCAGGAATTTTGACATGAAATTTGTCGAATTTCGACACGAAATATGTCCAGTTTCGACACGAAATATGCCTAATTTCGACACGAAATTTGTCGAATTTCGACACGAAATATCTCCAATTCCGACATCAAATCTGTCCAATTTCGACACAAAATTTGTCCAATTTTGACATAAACTTTCTCCGATTGCCTCACAAAATTTGTCCAATTTAGACATAAAATTTGTTTAATTCTGACATGAAATTTGTCCAGTTTTGACATGAAAATATGCAGCATAGCGGTTTGAGGTGAATCTATGGTAGGAGCAGTGGCGTGCGGTCCGGATAAGCAAGGCAAGCACTGCTTGCCCAAAGATTTCAAACGATAGAAGAAAATTACACCTATTTCATGTTGAACATTTTAGCAAATATAATTTATAAAAGGTGTTCAGTAAGTAAATTGCATTAAAAACAGAAAAAGAGAGAGACAGAAATACGTGTAGAGCCACAGCAGTGGGAAAGCGGCAGGGCGGATGGAGGTGGCGCAGCGCGCTGCGCGGCCCGAACACGGGCCAACCCATGCGCTAGAGAATCGCTTGCGATCAGCTGAGCGGAGAGCCACTGCTCGGCGGCGGAATCAAGGCGGGCGGGTGGAGCGGTACGTTCCGAGTCCGAGCCCATCGCTGCGCGATCGCAGCTCGCTTCTCTTGGCTATCTCTTGGCCCGTCCACCGCAGCGCGCTGCTTCTGCCTCCGATGCGCTATCTTGTTCCCTCTTTCCGTCGCGGTTGTAATTGCTCCTCCGGAGCAAATGCCCTTAAATTCTATAAAATTTCGCTCTCTTGGATCTAATTGCTGATTNATAAATTACCATTATTGATACTTTGCTGTAGAACTTTTTTGTGGAAATCGTTTTTCGATGATTTTGGAAAACCTTTTAAATAGATAACTTCCGGAGGAGAAGTGGCAACGTTTGAATATTCATAGGGGGTTTTTCCGAAGGCACTCGGGAGTTGCGTGTCGGTTGATTATCGAGGGTCACGGCTCCGTTCCCTGCCGATGTCCCCCTTTCACTTTTCAGCCATTTCGGTCACGAGTTTTCACTTTAGGCACATTTAGAAGTTTCTTTATCGAAACGAGGCCCTTTGTCCTCTCAACAAAAGCCCTCCTCTCGGGAGACTCCATCGACGATTTGATCGAAGCTCAGGCCTTTATTCATGGCTTCCCATCATGCAGCCAACAGTATGCCAGCTGATTTGGAGCATCCCTGCGTACAATGACGAGTGCACGGTTGCTCCCAATGCGGAGTCGCATAGTCACCTCCTATATTGTCAAACTTCAGGAATTTTGACATGAAATTTGTCGAATTTCGTCACCAAATACGTCCAATTTGGACACGAAATTTGTCAAATTTTTACACGAAATTTCTCGAATTCCGACACGAAATATCTCCAATTCCGACATCAAATCTGTCCAATTTCGACACAAAATTTGTCCAGTTTTGACATAAACTTTCTCCGATTGCCTCACAAAATTTGTCCAATTTAGACATAAAATTTGTTTAATTCTGACATGAAATTTGTCCAGTTTTGACATGAAAATATGCAGCATAGCGGTTTGAGGTGAATCTATGGTAGGAGTAAGCGAACACCAAGACAAGTGTCAACAACATGTTCTGAAAATGAAACTAGTCCCTCTTTTTAAAGCTTGCATGCAACGGATCCTTCTCGTCTAGATGAATATATTTCAGCTGTTTTTACCCGAAAAACATCATTTTTAAAAACTAAATTAAAACTGTAAGTATTTAACACACAGAGTAGCAACATATTAAACACGAGGTAAAATTGCCTTTCGCCTTTATCACAGGAGGATGTGAGATGTGCATAACCTCAAACTTGCTTGCTGATAGCAGCCATCTTGTTCGTTTATTTACGGCCGTAACAACGTAACAACATCGTGTCAGCCTATTTTCACGCGACCAATGAGGAACCGGCACAGAAATGGCCATACTCTGTCTATAAAGGTACTCTAATGCACCCTGAAGAGAATAACGAATTTTTAGGCAGCTTGGCATTTGTGTCAGGGTACTGGGGCATACTCGGAATTCCTGGAAGTTGGTGGTGTGACGTCACGGACTCGATCGGCGACTCATTTCTGATCGATGCCCGGAAATGAAGACTAGCGCCCATTGCTCATTGGTCGGGCATCGGAATGCCTTCGCGTGATCCCGTGATCCCGTTTTACCGTGAGACGATTCTACCTATTTGCTCTCGGAGGAGAGGGATGGAGAGGGGCGGGAGAGGAGACGCTGGAGAATCGCGATGACGAGGAGCGCAAAACGCGTAAACGCGAGTTGCAGAAATGCACTGAAAAAAAATCTCGGTGTATTTACTAAGGAAAGGGTAAAATTACCAAGAATTAAGGGTTCTATTTGATCTCAGTTTTTTCTTGGTAAAATTACCATTTATGGGATTGGCAATTTTACCAAGCAATCTCGATAAAATTATTGAACTTTCTCGGTAATTTTACTGGACCTTGGTAAAGACGCCGATATTTTTTATCGACCGTGGTAGAATTACCGAGATAAAATGGCAAAGTTACCGGGAATTGATTACCAATAAAAGTGGTATTCTTACCGGAAAAAACAGTAAAAATACCGGTTTTTAGGTTAACTTAACAGCCTGTCTTAGAAAAATTACCAATAATTGATAAAAAAAGTGAGATGGTAGAGGCACCAACGGACCTTGGTAAAAACGCCGAGAATTTTCTTTTTCAGTGCAAATAACTTGGATTTGGAATATTTGCGATAGTCTCGGTTTCAATCATTGTGGGCAATCGAGACTCCTAGGCCATGTTTTGCATTAAGGAACCACTATTTCTGGCTCATTCTAGAAACAACATATATGCCATTGGTTTCTCAATGTGGAAAGGTGCTTTTATAGAAGAGCCAGAGATAGTAGTTCCTTATGCAAAATGTAATCCTCCCCTAGGTAGTATAAATGGATTGCATTTTGAAAAAGGAACCACTATCATTGCAATGTTGCTAAGATTGTGCAACTTGTCTTGGAGGAAAAACCCGATTATCCATTAATAGTTTCTATTTTACTCGCTAAAAACTGTGAATTTAAGACAAAAATTACCATCTAAATTTCATAGTTTTTCACGATTTCCGCAATTTTATTGCAAAGGATGAAGTTGCACAATCTTAGCATCATTGCAATGCTAGTGGTTCCTTTTTCCAAAATGCAATCCAAATGGGACGTTTGAGCGGCGAATGTGGAGGGAATAGAGTTAATAGCCATGCAAAATAAGTAGCTCTTTACTCGGGCAAGGGGGCGGTGTGGGTGGAATTGAGTTTGCAAAAAATTACCTTATCGTCATAAAACCGATCGTTTTTTGTAATCTTTGATCGGCCCACTTTCAAATTCCTTTCTCCATTCCCTCTTTCATTCCGTTTGTTCCTTGCCGAACCCGTAAGTCCCTGATCCATTCCAGATCATAATCTTTGCAATCGGTGAAAATGTAATCTTTATTCCCGTTTGTGACACTGTGAAGGCCCAAAAAAGCGGGAACCAATCAGAAATAGATTCACATTGTCTTGACTCTCAGTATAAAGGGACTCTAGTTCTGACAATCTAAATAAAATAATTTGAATACTTGGCAGATTCATAGGGTGTCAAGGAAACGGTCCCCTCGTGATAATGAATCCGATTATTTTTCTGCGTAGGCGTCAGGATCCGAGGCGTTATAAAAAGCCCATCTCCTTAAAATTCACCGACTCCCCCAAGAAAAACGACCGCGGGGGAGGTTGAGAGTTGTTTGACGTCAAAATTCGTCCTACCCGTTAAGATTTAACGTCATGCGTCAACGTTGCCAGATACGGAACGAAAATCCGATTATTTTAAACTTGAAAAAGAAGTTTTGAACGTGTCCTCGTAAAATTTTAGGAAATATTATAATAGCTCTGATCTCATGGGGATGGGTTGGCACTGGAAAAAAAAAAAAAAACACATTGGATCTAGAGTCCAGACTCTTAAAAACTTTGCAAGAAAAAAGACTCTTGATTCAATCAGATTTAAGCTTAAATCAAAAGGAAATCCGCTCAAATTGAGAGGCTTGATCTTGATTTAAGCTTAAATCTGATTGCATCAAGAGTATTTTTTCTTTTCGATGTTTTTAAGAGTCTGAACTCTATAGATCCAATGTGTTTCTTTTCCAGTGAGGGTGAGGGAATTCGCTTGATGACTCAGTATGATGATACGACCTTATATATACCATCAATTCTTGTGAAAGTGATCTCAAACGTTATGGCAAATGACTAGCTCCCATAATTTTAAAGTTCCATGGATTAATTATTCGGTTTTACACTAATTCTAGCATTTTTTCATCAACTGTGGAAGTTATGTGTGTTTCTTGGGGGCACATTTCGACTTTCGTATCGAGACGACAGTATCGTTCTGTTACGTCACCAGTAAATGCGTCTACACGGACTGTAAGTGAATAAAATACTCTGGAAAATCCAAAACCATAAAATCATGTATTCCAAGAAACTCGTATTAGATTCGAAGAAATTTCGCAACAGCCCAAATTTCATACGGCGCTTTCCTTTTCCCCGAGAACGACATTGTTTTGAGTTAGCGCCTCTTCCTCGGAGGCAATGTGCCGAAAGGAATGACGTTATGCGTGCAGTGAATTTTTCTCACGCCGCACACTGAGCCGAGGCAATCGGAGAAGTCGGACAAAATTCGACAAATTTCAAACGCTTATAACTCCGTTTATACAAAACTTCGAGGTTACGAAAGTGGTTCCATCGGTTTCCTCGTAAAATATCCTGTTGGAAACACCCCTTGAAATTTGAAATGTGATGAATTAGGCATCAAAATTCGCAGTTTTTGTTATAAATTTCGTGTCCGACTTCTCTGATTGACTGGATCCACTGTGCGCCGGCGCCGGAACGCAAACACCGAGACCAAAGACCGACACGAGAGTTCGTTAAAAGTTTCATAATTGTCTCGTCGAGCGCGCCGCGAATGCCCGATGCGATGTGCGCCCCCCGAACCCTGAATAAGGAATTACAGAAACAAGGGCTCGCCCCCTCCCACAACCCCCCCCCCGCTCGCGGCGTCAGGGATTAATACGAAGTTAACGACCATGCCGCCACCGCACCGTCGCCAAACCGCCCCCGGAGCAGCGGGTTCTCGGTGGTTTTGGATTTGGGTCGCTGAGGTCAGAAACACGGTACAAAGTTAAACTCGTAAAACTCGTTAGAAAGTCACGCACAGGAAAACGAGTCACTCAAGATGCGTTAGTTTTAGGTAAATTTTACTGATATTTCACTATGAGGGAATAAAATTTGCCAAAAATATGCCCATTAAAGACCATTTACAACTGTCATGTTAGATGTTGCTCATAGGAGAAATAAAAAGCCTCGGTATCAGAATAGAAAGGACTTTCGACCCAAAGAAAAATGTGGTCAGAACATGTTGAGAGGATGGACGGGGAAAGGCTTGCCAAGATTTGTATGGTAGGACGACCTCAAAGCCAAAGGCAACGCGGACGACCGCCCAAAGGATGGACACAGAGCTGCCTTTCATCCCCGGAGTATTAAGTGATTTCTCTCATCGCCATCATATTTTATTTATCATATTTATATACTAATTTAGAGGCTAGACAAACAGGGTCACGGCCCTAGTCAGAAGTTAGAAGAAGAAGAAGAATGTTAGATAAGAAATGCTCAGAGGCAAGAGACCCTCCACTGGCCTCTTGTCGACAGGGGGAAGCTTTTACTTTCGGGGATTCAAGAATTCCTCACGGACAATAGGAGCGACAGTCATCACTCTTTTTTTGGCTGTTGGCCTATCTACATGGTCGATATGATGAGTAGTGGGTGACGTCGCGCGTCGTGGACCAAACAAGTTTCCCAAGATTCGGCTTGTTTGCACAACGAAACTGCCAACACGTTGTTCACTATCAACCAAGTAGGTAGGTCAACAATTAAACGAAGTCCCAAAAGTAAAAGATTCCATCACTGTCAAGATACTAGTGTAGGGTCTCTTGTCTCTGGGAACGCTTGACCGCCTTCATTTTTGTCGATATGGAACCAGGACATCGACAGAGCAGGAAGAGTTGCATTCTAAGCTCATCATTCGCTTTTATGCTGTATCCGTATGATCGCTCCCTTTCTTTTAAAGGGCCCCATCCCCCATATTGTCATTGTGAAGAAGGAAGATTTGAGGCATCTAACATGACTTCATAGAAAACACTATTTTTTCGAACTTGTAGAAAAATTTAAGAGTAGGAATGACATTAGAAATAGATCCTCGCGAGTGATTAAAATTATTTGCCTTAACGAGGCTGATACATTGCTGCGAAAAGAGAATATAAAGGGAATTCGACAATTAATAAAGTCGGTTCACCGGGCTGATTGTCGAGAGTGATAAGACAGAGCGTTATAGACAAAGAAGACAAAAGGGATACGGGAGGATTCTGTTGGTGGAAGTGGGTGGTTGCAATAGACATACGGGTAATGGACTAACTAAATTGGCAACCCACGAGAGACCCTGTGATTAGTCCATCATTCACCCCCTTAGTCTATGAGAACCACGCATTTCTACCAATAGGATCGCTTTATACTTCCTATGTATTCTTCGTCTATCGTTTTGTCTATCAATTTCAACAATCAGCCGGCTGAATCATACAGTATACATTTGCTCCGAGACTGAAACGCAATAATTCTGATTTAAGGGCAAATCATGGCAACTCATGTAACCAACTGAATCCCGCTAGGTTGATTGTATTTCACTGCCCCTAGGTATTCAAATGGAAAATTAATACTTTCTTTCTCAATTATGACCTTGCTTAGTTTTCCGTCTGCGTTCCCCCTTTTTTCCTCTGTGTCCATCTTTTAGATTGGAAAAATCGAGACAGTTTTCTAATTAGCTCGTCGAAAGGAAAAGACTTGATTCAGTATCAAATGGGGCACGATTTGTATTCAATTTCATTTATTGTTCCCCTGGGTTATGATAAGCTTCGCGTAGCAAGTCATTATTTGAGAACGAATGACGTTCTCGGCCGTGCTTTCTAAAGGCATAGATCACACGGCGATTGATCGCCGCGAGTGAAGGACGAAAGCCAATGGAGAGCCTTGATTTCGATCCATCGACGTCGATATATCGAAATTAAGGCTCTAAATTGGCTTTCGTCCTTCATTCGCGGCGATTAATCGCCGTGTGATCTAGGCCTCAAGCGCTCAGCCGATCTGCCGTGATAGCTAATGAGAGCAGTAATTGACCACTAGACAGCGTACGAATTGAAGCATTCTCATACATGTTTCTTAACCAAAATTTTACGTGGAACACGATTCTTGCAACGAATTTTTACTGAAATCAACTCGTAACAAAGATATCAACGTTTTTATTTCACATTGGTCACGAAGAATTTGAACTGCCCGCTCAAAAGAAACTCAAAGCTCTACGTGAGTCAAATCGTGCACTACAACAGTTTCAGCGAGCTTTTTAATCGAGCTATGTTCATTTCCCACCATGTATTGTTCAAACTGTAAACAACTTGCTATGGCTGAGCCAAAGCGTCATGCTTGAGGTCGCCCGATTTTTATATCGCATAGACTGTCATGATAAAGTTTAGCGCGCGATATGAGTCACGCAGAGCATTGAGTTTTCATGAGCGGGTGGTTTGAATTCACGCATCAAGAATCATTAAATGTCTTCGTAAGAAGTTGATTTCGGTAATTTACGGTGTGTGCTTCGTGTTTTACGTACAATTTTGATTAGGAAACGTGTATCAGAATGCTGAAATCCGTACCTTTTCTAGTGGTCCATTGTCATTTCGAAATCAGATTTCCTTCAAAACTCGTCTAATCTCTTTCAGATGAAATCACTAAAAAATCTAAAACAGCAAAATTAGTTATTTTACTCTCATTGGATAAAACATAGTGAGAACAAAGATTAAGAGATGAAAGAGAGTAACTTCAAGAAAGTAGGAGGGAGTACCATACTGCCGTGCTAAGGAAGAACGCCGTATGAACATTCGAGAGTTGCCAAATTTTCTTCGATAAAATATTGATTTTTGAGGACAGTTATGAATATTTTTCTTCGAAATTTTCAGAAATTTTAGGTGACATTGCGAGCAAAAGTATCTGATAAATTGGACAGAAAATATTCATATAGGTTTACCAGGAAATCCGTGTTTTATCTAAGGAAATTTGACAACACCCGGAGGTTCATACGGCGTTTTTTCCTTTGCATGGCAGCATAGGCCGGAATTCCATTGAATCTTTCGCCTTTTTCAAACTTCCAAAAGAGGATTGACGCTTGGTAAAGGCTGCATTGTTACTCATAACATGCGTTGAGAGGACCGGGAACTCATAAATTTTTTAACATGCCGGAGTGAATGAAACTAATGAAAGGGAGAAATGACAGCCGGATTGTCCTCAACATGGTGACATGATGACAGTGACATCTCATTTTCAGAGCCAAAAGGGTTTTACATGTTCGAATTACCCCACCCCTCGTCATTATACATCGACTGTGCGGCTTGCCCTGTCATCGGCTGCGGTTTTTTGTGCGCCCGTGTTCGGAATACACGACCCGTGTATTTCCTTTCGAATCGTCCGAGTTCAAGCACGACCTAATGGATCCGTTGTATTCGAGAGATACAAAACTAAATACACTGAAGAGAAAATCTCGGTGTATTTACTGAGAAAAGGGTAAAATTACTAAGATTTCAGGGTTCTATTTGATCCCAGTTTTCTCTTGGTATAATTACCATTTATGGAATTGGTAATTTTACCGAGAAATCTCGGTAAAATTATTGACTTTCTCGGTAATTTTACTGGACCCCGGTAAAAATGCTAATATTTTTTATCGACTATGGTAGAATGGACCACTAGACAAGGTACGAATTTAAGCATTCTGATACATGTTTCTTAACCACAATTTCACGTAGAGCATGATTCGCGCAACGAAAACTACTGAAACAGACTCCAAACGAAGATATTAACGTTTTTATTTCACATCGGTTACAAGGAATTTGAACTGCCCGCTCACAAGAAGCTCGAAGCTCCACGCGAGTCAAATCGCGCACTACAACGGTTTTACCAAACTTCTCAGCCGAGTAATGTTCATTTCCCACCATTTGTTGTTCAAACTATAAGTAATTTGCTATAGCTGAGCCAAAGCGTCAAGATTGAGGTTGCCAGATTTTTTTATTGCAGAGACATTCATGATAACGTTTAGCGCGCGATGTGAATCACGTAGAGTATTGAGTTTTCATGAGCGGGTGGTTTGAATTCACGCATCAAGAATCATTCAATATCTTCGGAAGGAGTTGATTTCGGTAAGATTCGTTGTGCGCATCGTGTTTCACGTGAAATTTTGGTGAAGAAACATGTATCAGAATGCTGAAATTCGTACCTTGTCTAGTGGTCCATTGCCGAGATAAAATGGCAAAGTTACCGGGAATTGATAACCAATAAAAGTGGTATTCTTACCTGAAAAAAAAACAGTAAAAATACCGGTTTTTGGGTAAGTTTACTAATCTGTCTTGGTGAAATTACCGATAATTGGTAAAAAAGGGAGATGGTACAGGTACCAACGGACCTTGGTAAAAACGCCGAGAATTTTTTTTCAGTGTAAGTAAAATTTCACAATGGATCTTATTCGATACATCAAGCTGGTGAGATCGTATCGATATCGATTGATTCAACATGTAAACATAGTCTAAAAAATCAATGAAGTAATCTGAAGGAACGGGTTTTTGGTCAGGGCCGGGTTAAGGGGTGGCCACATGGTCCGCGGTCCATGGCGGCAAGTCTAAGGGGCGGCAAAAATTTGCAATTTCTTAAAGTGTAGGTATAAAAAAATCGGACTTATAAAAACAAAATTACAAACGAGAAAAGGCGACAAAATCTCGCATTTCCTGAGAGTATAGTAATTTCTAATTTTGTCGTCTCTTAGTGATACAAAAGACAGCAACCTCAATAAGTCGAGTTACGAGAGAAACCAAACACGCAATTTGGCCTAGAACGGCGCGACTTAGAGAGAAATGATAACGAGGACTTGAGATGAGAAGGAGAAGCCCTCGGCGCGGCGATCGGCATGTAACACATATTTGCGCCTACAAGACTGCACGAATACTTCACGCATTGCATCAAACACAGTGTGGTCATTGCGGTCAGCGTGAAACGGTTAGCGCCTACAAGAATGCATGAATACTTCACGCATTGCGCCAAACACAGTGCGGTCAGCGTGAAACGCATAACGCCTACCAGACTGCGTGAATACTTCACGCATTGCGTCCAACATGGTGCGGTCTGCGCGGCGCGGCGGCGAAAGTTAAAATCATTTATGTAAACATCAATGATTCATCAATGGATCATCACATTTATGTTTGTTCTTTCTACGAATGTAAACGCAAATGAGACTACAAATGTCCACTGAAAAAATAAATATGATAGATTTTCACATACTCCGACACAGTGATACGAGTATGGTAACAAATAACACACTCTATGGTTGCATGTGCCATATTATAGTAAGTATTACGAGAGTTCTGGTGAATACTTCCACAGTTGAATCAGTGAGAACGAAAACACACCAATTCGGAAAAAAGAAAATAATTAAAACACACACTAAACTGCACAGTAGGTGAAGAAATTAGTTTAAGAAAAATATTTTTGATGCTAAAAGACAAGTACTTATGACCACTTAAAAGGTCCAAGTTGGAACAGATGCGCTAACTTCGATGACCTTCATGTAAATTAACTGTCATTAATGGAAATTGAGTATTTTTGAGTTACCGAGTTGGTGTGTTTTCGTTCTCACTGATTCAATTCTGGTTATTTTCACTAAATAGTCACTGTGTAAAAAATCAAGTAGACATAAGTAGATGTCACTATACTTTTTCTTTCAATGTGTACGAATGTCCGTGGACGAGGAAAATCCAACAATATCCAATGAAGACCACGAAAACTGTGCGTGTAAGAATCAATTTAGTTAACACGCATGTAGTCAACAATATTTTCGTGCGATTATACCCAGGAAAATATTATTAGTTGATCGCAGCTTTTGCGTGCAATTGACCCGACCCTGAAATTAAATATTAATTAGAATCAACAGATTGAGGCTTATTTTGCGTAATGAAATTATCAAGATCATGAAGGAAGCATTAGCGTGAATTTCTCCTCGCGATTTGAACGAAATAAATTCAACTTTTCCTCGGGAGCAAGCGACCCCTTTGAACTTACGACTCGGGAGTTTTTTACCCTCGGAGCTCTCGCTAACGACTTTAATTATGAGATTGGGCCTCCAAAAGTTCCGAGACTCAATTTAGTGTGCGCCTGTACGAATTTCACTGTGAATTACCCTCTTTCCTTCTCGCACTCAATTTAACTTCTTACGTTACTAACTGACGACTCGCATTGCTTGCATCTTCCTTAGTCGCCTCAATAGCTTCTCAGCCAACCTTCTTACAGTTGTTGTTCTTCAATTTACCAGTTGAATATACATACATGTAGAGCGCACACTGAGAAAAAATTTGGGTTATAATTACCATATTAGTGGTGTTCAATATGAACTCTTAATTGGACTACATTTTGCAATTAGGAACTATAAATTCTAGCCCGGTTTAAAAATAACGTATGTGACATTAGTTTCCCTATGCACATAAGTGTTTTTCCAGAAGAGCCAGAATTTATAGTTCCAAATTGCAAAATGCAGTCCAATTGGTAGTTGTCATGACCAATAATAGAGATATTTTTACCATTAAATGGTAATTTCACTACCGCACACTTGTAAAATTACTATTGCTCCAGTAAAAGTATCATTATCATTGGTTATGGCCACTACTAATTAAGAGCGCATATTGAACACAGCTAATATGGTATTTATAACCATAGCTTTTCCTCAGTGCAAGGGAGTAAAGCGGAGGGGGTATATGTATAATACATACATATCCATCGCTCCTGCAGCACACTCCGGCGCTCTGCGACTCCCGAACCAAACACGTGCGTATCTTCCCATATGTTAATGGACAACTAACATCCTAAAAAGTTTTTGTCGACACCTTGCCACCATCCCTTCATGGGATGTCCCCATCGCTTTCTTCCAGGGGGTACCTATTCAATCCAACATTTCTGGGAGTAACCTCTTCTTCGACATCCATTTCCTTCGACAGACCTTGTCCAGTGATCTGTTGTGGCACGTATGCGCCTTTCAACTGTGCCTTGTATTATCAACTCAGAGGGCCCTCCTGTCTCCCTATCTTCCATCTCCATCTTTCTCGAGGGATCTAAAAGAGCGAACAGAATCATCATTACTTTAAGCTCTCTCACCTTTTACATTTTCATTTTGTGTCACAGTTTCTGGTAGGTTCTATTGTTCTACTGGGCTGATTTTCATGATTTTTGCAGCCATCGATAGGTGAAATGCTCTAAATGAGCCCGCGCTTTGTTCAGTTTTTGGAAATGTACCCCAGATTTGTTTTCGTAATAGGTAAAGTTTAGGATTCTCTCATTTGTACAGTGCAAAAGTGTATTTTTTGTCACAGTACGTTCCAAACATCTACCAGGCCGATTTTCATGGTTCTTGCGACTATTGATGGAAAACTGTCCCTCGATGAGCCCCCTCTAGTTAGATTAACAGGGCTTAAGGTAATTCGATGGTAATTCGAACGGCATGCGATATATCGCATCAATTGGTTCCATTTTTATAGCTACTCGTCATTTTTCTCCAATTTTGAGATCGCAATTCTGTTGTCATGAGATGAAAGCACTCACTTACCAATTTTAACAAAGAAATTCAACGTAATTAAGACGTGGTTCTTTTAGAGAGAAAATATCGCATTCGAATGCAGTTTCGATATCAGTATCGAATACGATGTTTTCTCTCTAAAAAAGAACCACTCCTTTATTACGTTGAATTTCTTGCTAAAACTGGTAAGTGAGTGCTTTAGTCTCCTGACAACAGGATTGCGATCTCAAAATTCGAGAAAAATGACAAGTAGCTGAAAAAATGGAACCAATTGATGCGATAAATCGCATGCCGTTCTGACACAAAATATGGCGTCCATCGAATCACCTTAAGCGCCGTCTAAGGTCGCGGCATGTAGCGGTGAAGGGTTACACCCCCTACAGCCGATTACGCTCAAAAAACACGCAACGGAATTTCACGAAAAAGCCAACCCTAGAAACATAAGAGACAACAGCGCATGACAGACTGCCGCCACAATCACGGTGAACAGTGCAAACAATGCAACGGTTTGAATGGCAAACAGAGAATGACAGCGACGTGAAAATATTCGCCAAATTCGGTGAAAACACACGAATATTGGACATGTTCGCATGGAAAATTATGATTTTCCGGGCGGTGTGGCAACACCGGGTTCGAACGTAATTAAATTGGCCTCTCCGGGAGCACTCCCGGCTCCTCCGATTGCGCTGCCTCAAACGAAGCGTGGCGCCCCTGGTGGCCACCGAGGAAACGAGATCTTTTTGTCGGGCATAGAAAAGGCCAAAATGTAGATTCCCTCCGCGAGAGAGAGATATGAGGTAGGCCTTGGGACCCACCTGAGTAATCTTTTGCAAAAAAGAAACAAATTTCATTTTCACTTGTTTTTTAAATTTTTTTTTTTTTATAAATGTATGTAAATTCTATGGTCCGATACTGCCGTGCTAAGGAAAAACGCCGTATGAACCTTCAGGCGTTGCCAAATTTTCTTCGATAAAACACACATTCCCTGGTAAACTTATGAATATTGTTCTTCCGAAGTTTTAGATAATTTTGTTCGCAATTACACCATAGTTCCTGAAAATTTCAAGAAAAAATATTCAAAACTTTTCTCATAAATAAACATTTTATCAAAGGAAATTTGGCAACTCTCGAATGTTCATACGGCGTTCTTCCTTAGCACGGCAGGACAGAGTCGGATCTTTTCTTTCGGGTCGTTTCCGTCTTCCAGGTTGGAAGCTTAGGACAACGAAACAGGAACAATAGAAGAATAATAAGTAGGGGTGGAGAGAGATGGGAGAAAAAAAGAGAGAGGGAAAAAGAACAAGAATAAAGAAAAGAAAAAAAAGAGAGATTCTCCTTGGCTTCACTGTTAAAAATGTCCTTATTTATGGTTACTCTATGAGTTACTTCTCTCTCGGGTGGATTAAGGTACTTGTATTGTGAGAGAAGGGATTGGTATGGAATTCCGAAAGTCCATCAGGCTTTCACCGATTACTAAACATTTTTAGCGTTGAAAAACTACAGTTGATATTTTAAGAGTTTTTTAACACTTTTTTTACCTACACTTTACCGCTCGTAAATATTACTAAAAAAAAAAACAGCCAAAAAGGATTACTTGGTGAAAGAACTCTAACAGTTTGTTAAAAAGTTGACTTTTTGAACTTTAAGAGTATTTTAAAAGTTGTTCACAGAAGTTGCTGACGATTTCATACATAATTGAAGCCGTCTTGTTCACAACATGGTTTACTTTTGCTTTTTGCTCCGGGGCGGCATATGAGTGCATGAAATAACTGCGTTACATCCAGGGTGTCTAGTTTTTTTTCATTTTAGGAAATCCTGGTTTTTCCTGATTTTTGATTGCTAAATCCTGATTTCTTAATTTCCCAAATCCTGATCAAACACTGATTATTTGCTGAAAAAAATTAATAGTTTCTGCTTAAGCTTATGCGAAAGCAGAACTCTAGATTTTCGGACGGCTGATTTTTCTCAAATCCTGATTTTACAACCGATTTTTCCTCAAACCCTCACTGGAAAAAAAACAAATTGGATCTAGAGTCCAGACTTTTGAAAACATTAACAAGAAAAAGGACTCTTGATTCGATCAGATTTAAGCTTAAATCAAATTAAGGGAATCCGCTCAAATTAAGAGGCTTAGTTTTTGATTTTAGCTTAAATCTGATTGAATTAGGAGTATTTTTTCTTGTCGATGTTTTTAAGAGTCTGGACTCTAGATCCAATGTGTTCTTTTTTCCAGTGCTGATGAAATCGGGATTCATTCCTGATTGACCTCAAATCCTGATAAACTCGGGAAAAGCGGGAAAATCCTGATGCTAGACACGCTGATCACGGATTCAAATCCTCAAAATCAATCTCCATCCTCAGTAATGAGGTGTGCAGTTAGGATTAATCAATCTGGAAAGTGATAACTCGAGAATGGAGAGCACGAAAACTGCGCTACGCTGAGCTGAAGAGGAAGATGGTGAGGTTTAATTATGGAGCGGAAGACTGATTGGTATTAAATTATTCAGGGAGTTAATCAAAGGCGCCAGGTAAGCTCGGATCCGAGATCCCGTTCGAGATCAGGTGGCAATGCGCGGCCCGACAAATTGGCCTTTTCTCAAAAAGGAACCGAGTCTCTGATGAGCTGTGAGGGAGGGGTGGGGTTTTTTGTGTTTAGAAAGTGATTGGTGGAACAATCAAGTAAGATGATAATATTTTGAGCTGCTTTGAGAGAAAGCTGCGGCTACATAGACTGAGCTTCGGTTCTTATCGTCGCTATTACCGGTGACGTTATCATTTACTGAAAAAAATTATGGTAGATTTTACCATACTCTGACACAGTGACCCGTGTATCGTAATCAACACCAGACCCTATGGTGGCATTTGCCATATTATGGTAAGTATCACCAGAGTTATAGTAACTACTACTAAAATTCTGGTTATTTTCACTCAATTGTATCACTGTATAAAAAATAAAGTAGACTTATAGTAGATGTTACCATACTTTTTTTTCAGTGTTGGAATCCTCCATCATATCGTCACATTCCAGCCAGTATTTTCCCGCATAAATATGGATCTAGTAATCATCTTAGGCTGGTTAGCTTTCATGACAAAATTTCTTTCTATCCTTATTTTTTAATTAAAAATTTTTTGGATTTCTTTTTTTTAAATGAGGTTTTTATTCTTTATTTGCTTTTTCCCTTGGGTCTTAGTTGATTCCGACAATTTCAGTATAACTAACTCACAAGCGCCATTTTACTTTTTTACATAGAAATTGCTGGTTGAATCTGTTTGGAAATTGCACTAAAGAGGTTGTTCCATCCCCCATTAGATTTGGCCCCCTATCAGATATGATCCATCTTTTCAGGAGTGATACAGTAGCATGCGAGACGTTCAAATATGGCGGTCATTTTGACTTAGGCCCCCCCAGAGAGGGGGGGCGGGGGGTCAAAGTCAAAACCTTCAACTGCCTATAACTTTTGAGCGAAAAATCGGATTGAGTTGAACTTTTNGGATGGAACAACCTCTTTTATCAGCATCACGAAGAGAATTCGGTGAAATTTTTGGACGGCTTCGTTGAACAATTTCTCAGTAAAAAAATTAAATGGCGACGGAAATTTCAAAACGTTGCATAGCGCTTGTGATACTTTGGCCGGAAGTTGACGATATCGAGTTGCTGCTTGATTGCAAGGATGGATACTTTGGAAGAGCACTTGAGGCCGCGTCCACCATTTTGTATTTTGAAAATTTGACAAAAAAATCGAATTTCCCGTCAAGAGACAACCCCCGGTATATTTCGGGCACGCTTAAAAACTATAGTTTTAAGAACAGGTTTTCCTTCAGGTGAACCCTCCTCTTTGGTCACATTAAGAGTGTTAATTCTAATCTATTTTTTTAAATTAATTGAGAGATAAGTTCTTTTCAGAAACAATTAGGGCAAAAATCATGCCAAGATAACTTGAGATACAGCAGTTAAAAGGTTAACAGGCCTTGTTTGGTAGAGCAATTTACCCGAGTTAGGTTCCAACCTAAGAATACAATTATATCAACTCTGGTGTGTTGCACAGTATCACACGCATTTGAAGGCGTTTTATGATGGTCCGGCCGCGACCTACGAAGAGTCGTTGCGCTAACTTTCAGTGCTTTTTGCGACGAATATCGTCACCCTCCGGCCAAAGTATCACAAGCGGCATGTGAAGTTTCAAAATTTACGCCGCCATTTTATTATTTCACAGGGAAATTGTTCAAAGAAGCTGTGTGAAAATTTTAGTGAATTTTCTTTGTGCAGCCAATGAAATTCAGTAACGTGTCATGGCGCTTGTGATACTTTGCTCGGAAGTTGACGATATCGAGTTGGATCCATACAATAACAGTGACACGACGCTTTTTGAATGCCGACAATGAGAATCAATCGAAGTTTATCGCTTTTCACTGACGTATAATTAGTAGCGACTATTTGTCGTTTTCTGCACGAAGAAACGTATCTCCATTCCAAGGTTGCAAAATTGACAAGAACAGTTCAATTTTTTCCTAGAATGCACCCGTGCAATTTCTTGGAATTTCTCGTTAAGGTGCTACCCAAACTAGAATTGCGGTACTACCACAATTAATTTGTAATGACGAATCGATCAGTAGGAAAAATTTTGAATGCTTTACTTTTACATGGGAAACTACCAAACGTCATCTCTTGAAAACTTCGGTGATTTTTATTCTGTATCAAATATTCTGTGACAATTCCAAGTCATAATGTTAGACTAAAGCTTACATGAGGCAAAAAAAAAAAAAAATGGAGATTTTGAAACACTGAAACAGAGATGCGCTATTTTGCAGTTTCATCCTCGATACGTATCTCCTAAACACAGAATTCGATACATATCAAACCGTCGCGGAAGATGCTGGAGATTCGTCATAAAACCACCACTTCAGTATGAGTTTATGATGCCACTATTTCAACACTCAGAAGCGCAAGTTGCCTATTTTCCGAAATGAAGGCGGACTGGTTTTGGTGGTGCAGCCCTCCAATTTCAACGCCTCGCTATAGTTTATGTTACACCTATTTTTACCGAGAAAAGCACGATGCCTATCCACTTATATTAAGGCGATTTACTTCATAGGATTCGTTGCTTTTTTCTAGATTTTAAATTATAATTTTGGCACGAAAGTTTCTCCAACGCGTTTTTAGGGACAGAACAGTATAAGAAACGCTGACAATTTGACAGGAGATGCAAGATGCATCATGGGTTTTTTCAGAGGATGACGTGGATTTAAACCGTTACACAGTGGATCAAGTCAATTAGAGAGGGCGGACACGAAATTTTTGACTGGAACTATAAACGTTGATGTTCCTTTCGTCTCATTTAAAATTTTAAAGAGTGTTCCCAGTAGAAAATTGCACGAGGAAATCAATCAAACCCCTTTTAGAACCTCACATTTTTGTATAGACGGAGTTATAAGCGTTTAAAGTTTCCAAATTTTGTCCGACCTTTCCTATTGACTCGATCCACCGTGCGCCATGTTTAGGGTTACGACAGGGCAGCATTTGAGCTTGATTTTTGCATGATATGGCTGTCATCGCATGGTTTCCAGAGTTGCCAGATTTCGAATGAAATCCAAAAGTTTTGCATTAGTTTCTGGGGAGAACGTGCAATCTATGCACCGAAAGACAACGCGGTCGATTTTATGGTCTAGCAACGGCCCGCATGTTTATCAAGACCTCTCACCCTCTCGCATGCACCAATTTTGCGAGGTTTTTTATGCGCATCCATGATGCTTATCATTTCATATTTTTATGCACGCCTTTCAGCCTTTCAAGCGTCGGGTTATGTTCCCGTGCTGCTCCTATTAGCGATCAACCCCAGGGCCCGTTTCACTTATTTTTACTGCTTTTTTCTACGTCGCACGCTGGGCCGAATCAATAGCAGGAGTCGGACATAATTCGGAAATTTTGAAAACTTATATTTTCAAAAATTAAACAAAACAGAAAAAGTTGGGATGTTCTTTGTTGATACATTTTTTTTAAGTACTCCGGAAAATTTCTTTTTTTTTCTTGTTTTTATGACAAACCAATGATTTTCATATGCTTTAGTGCATCAATACCTAAGTAACGGATGGTTATTTTTCATTGGATCTTAGAATTTTTCGGAGGGAGGGGAAGGAGGGCACAAAACACATGCTTTAAATAATTTTATTAATACGTAAGGAGCTGATTAATTGAATTAACGCAAATTTAAATATTCACATGATAACACGTTGATAGTACACGGAAAAAAATTAAATGTTGATTTAGCATTTATTCTGTTAAAAAGAAGTCCGACAAGTTTCAAATGCTGATTTTACAATACAAAAATGCTAACATAACATTTTAATTTGTACGTTTTGCAGTGGGCGTAGTTACGTTAGCATTTGTTAAAATGTAAAATCAGCATTTGAAACTTGTCGGACACCTTTTTAACAGTATAAATGCTAAATCAACATTTAATTTCTTCCGTGTAAATGAAAGCTTCAACTCTTTAAAATCGCGCTAACCGCTGACAGAAGCGTGAATGATCGATTATCGATACTTCCCCATTTGAAGCTATGGTGACAGATCGATTATTAAGGTGTTCGTTGCGAACATCCTGTTTATCGATCCTTTCCCAAAGGGTTAAATGGGAGATCAATCGATATATCGCAAAGCACGCCACGCCGGAAAGGGAGCAGATCCCGGTGCGGATGGCATTCTCTTCGGCAGGCTCGAACCCCAGAAAATATACATAAGCACATCATTTCGCTTTTATCGGTCCCTAAAGCACTTACAAACCCTCCTGGAATAGTAGTCGAGCCTCGCAGCCGCACAGTGAATCGAGTCAATTGGCGAGGTCGCTCATGAAATTTTTGACTAATGCTGCATATATTTTGATCAGAGTTGCCACAGTCAGAGAATATCGGGAAAACCGGGAAACCTTCAAAACAAGGACGGAGATGTGCACGTAGCTGTTGCACCAGCTCGTAAGATCAGTTATTCAATTTTTCTCACGCTCCGAATTCTATACGACACGAGAATTCCCGTATGGAAAGTTTGCCGTTTCCAAAAGCGCCTTCAATTAAGGCGTGATACCTCACGCACCCCGGAGAGTACGAATAGTTGTGTCGCTGCGCCTGAGCAATGCAATCGAAGATTAATATTAAAGTAGCCTTCATGCTGGCCTTGTCGGTTTTCCTTTGCCGCTGTAGTAGTTTTAATCGCATAATTTAAGTGTGCTCAAGCTAAGATTGAATTTAGCAAATGTATACTTTTTATTAAATAATTAAAAATAAATAAGCGGTAAGAAATATAACTATATAACCAACCATAAAATCAACCATACCACCAACCACCTAAATCAACCGTAAAATACAAGAAGCCGTAGTTTTTTTTTTTTTTTTTTTTTTTTGTGAAAAAGTGTGTAAAAAAGCTTAAATAGAACGAATACACATCCGAGCAAATTAAACACTCCTTAAACAGGTGGAAAGCTTTAAACACAAATTAAAACAAGGAGATGTGCGTATAACTGTTGTACTAGCTCGTAAGATCAGTCTTTTCATTTATCTCATGCTCCGAATTTTATGCGGCATGAGAATCCCGACATGGAGAGTTGGCAGTTTCGGAAACGCCTTCAATTGTGGCGTGATACCTCACGCATTCCGGAGAGTACGAATAGTCGTATTATTGCGCCTTAGCAATGTGGTGGAAAATTGATGTTGAAGAAGCATCCTTGCTGGCTTTGTCGGTTTTCCTCATCGACTATTCTGCCGTGCTAAAGGAAGAACGTAGTATGAACATTCGCGAGTTGACAAATTTCCTTCGATAAAACTTTATTTTAGAGGCAAGTCATGAATATTTTTCCTTCAAATTTTTAGGAACTTTAGGAGAAACCGCGATCAAATTTATCTGAAAAATTAGAAGGAAAATATTCACAAGTTTACCAAGAAATGTGTGTCTTATCAAAGAGACATAACTGTCGCACTAGCTCGTAAGATTAGTCTTTCAATTTATCTCATGCCCCAAACTGTATGCGGCACGAGAATCCCAACATGGAAAGTTGGCAGTTTCGGAAACGCCTTCAATTGTGGCGTGATACCTCACGCATTCAGAAGAGCACGAATAGTTGTATCGTTGCACCTTAGTAATGCGAATCCCTCTCCTCGTGGCAGCCCTGGCAGACGTTTATTCCGTCACATTTTAAATTTGAAGAAGTGCTTCTGGTAGACAATTTTACGAGAAAACCAATGAAACCACTTTTAGAACCTCAAAGTTTTGTATGAACGGAATTATGAGCTTTTGAAGTTTCCAAATTTTGTCCAACTTCTATCGACTCGGTCCACTGTGCGCCGCGGGATGGGATGTCTGCATAACCCTAGGTATCGGAAACGCGGCGGGCCTAAAGGAATGCGGGCAGAGGGCTTAAGTTCATCGGAACAAAAATTAGGGCAGAGCAAAGGGCAGGGAATTAGAGCCTCGACAATCGCAAGGTGGAGCTGGGAAGGAAAGATAGCATCGTTGCCGAGTCGGTAAAGGTGCTAGGGTCGGATCAGCGCTGGCGGGTATAAGGGACCCGCGCACATTTTCGGGTTGCATAATCTCTAAATTGAAGGCATTTATCCTGCAACGCCTTGCGTATCTGTATACAGGGTGTCCCAGGATTAAGAACGAATATTAAAGGATTCGATTCTTTGGGTGAAAAAAAGACATTTTTGTGGTTTAACTTTTTTCCAGAAACACTTTCCTTGGGGGCCCCATTATCCCCATTTTATTCCCTGTTAGTCTCTATTATCTCGAAAACGACGAGTCATAGCGAAAAAAAACATTGCACATTTTCGTAAAATTTTTAAACGCTGAATCTGGCAGTGCGGTCAAAAATAAATTTTTGTAAATAGAAACATTAATTTTAGCCACTTTTAAGTTAGATATCCCCATTACACCCCCCTCCCCCCCTCAAAATGAGTTTTCGGTGGCGGTCGTGAAAAAACTGTATCTTATTGTTGACTTTAAGAAAACATCAGACAATGGAAAATTTTTGAAAAGTTAAAAATTGTACATTTTGACTGTTGAGTTGATAATATTGGACCATAAAAGTTCCGAACTCCAAAAAGTCTATATCCTAATATTTCAACGATGGCACCGCGGATCATCGGCGGATCCAGCAATTTGGCAACGCCGGATTTCCTCCATTTAAACCTATGGAAATGTATCGATTCTTGGAGGGGCCAAGTACTTCGTCAAAAATCGATTATTTAGCATGAGTTTAAATGGAGGAAATCCAGTGTTGCCAAATTTCTGGATCCGCCTCTGCCCCGAATACTTGGCCGAAAGGTGACGATGTGTCCAGCAAACTCGCCTCCTCAATCTTGACGAATAGCCCAACTTCTCCGAAGTCTCGAAAAAGTAGGTTGCATTCGTCGAACTTGGAAAGTCGCCTGTTAGGCTTTCGCAGCTCGGAGCTCCGGCCGGGAAATTTGATTAGCATTAGGTCCCATCTGCGAATGGCGCGTAAAAGGATACTCGCGCCTTCGTCCTCCTTCAAAACTCATAATAAAAAAAAGCACTCTCATACAGAAAAAGCTCTCTTATCGCGCACTCTATATGGAAATGAGTTTTCTTGTTAGTCTTATTTTCCGGCCGACGGATGAAGGCGCGGTGCGAGGGAGAGCGTGAGTCTGCTTCCAGTCTTACGGTCGTGTTATGGGATTAAAACCTTTACGAGATGCGAACATTTTTCTCGCGTTACCCCGCGATGTACAACGCAGTGACTCCGATGCATACTGCACCGTGCGCTGAAGAGGAACGCCGTATGGTCCGTCGGATGTCGCCAAATTTCCTTTGATAACGTATGAATTTCCAGGGCAATCGGTGCATATATTTCCTCGAATTTTCAGAGAATGGAGATGGTGCATGTGTGGGGACTTTGCAATTTGACTGTTGATTCTTACGTAAAAGTTCGTGAGAAACACGATGGTGCCACTGGTTTTCTCTGAAATCAACTCCCAAGCTCAATAAAAGCTCTCAATTTGAGGCCAAAATGGAGGGGATATCCCACGCTATCCTGAGAGTCCACGTCTATATCGAGACAAACTCTCCATGCAAAGATAGGGAGCAAATACATTAGCAGGGTTGCTGTGTTTTCAGTTTTAGAGTCCCCAAATAAGGTGGTAGCCCTGTCAATGTATATTTGCTCCCTATCTTTGCATGGAGAGTGTCTTGATGTAGATGTGGACTCTCAGGATAGGATGAGATATCCCCTCCATTTTGGCGTCAACTTCAGAGCTTTTTTTGAACTTGGAAGTTGATTTAAGAGAAAACCAGCGGCACCATCGTTTTTCTCGCGAACTTTTACGTAAGAATCAATAGTCAATTCGCAAATTCCTCACACATACAACATCTCCATTGAAGTTCTTTAAAAAAATAAAGCTGAAGGAACTGAGAGCAAGGAGAAAATAAAGGTTTCATCCATACTGAACACCTACGTTTTTCGGTTCAGATGACGGAAGTTTTCGACCATAGAAACCGAACTTTCTTTCAGCTCACTCGAATTTGGTTCTTATAAATAAAAACTTCGGTTACCAGAGATAAAAAATTCCTCTGCTAAAAATGGAATAAAGTCTAATATCTTTAACAGAAATTTTTTCTGAGTATGCACGGCGAGTCTGCGTGATACAAAGCCTCTTTATTTTTAAAGATCAATTCATTCCCACAGTCCCACATACTTCCTTTTAGCATAAATTCGGCCAAAGCTAATCTCAAACCACCACAACAACAGGGACTAACCCGTTTGCTTGGAGATGCAAACTACGTGATCACAAAACAGCTTAACTGATGAGACGGGAAGAGGATTAAGATGCTTTCATGGGATGGCGAGAAGGGATGGTTAGAAGAGAAGAGGGAGCGGGTAAGTGTGAAATTTAACAAGTGATAACACGCTAACGAGCTATACCTTAAGGGACCCACTCGTCAAAGACATTCATCATCCCCGGCAGAGACAGGTCTATAGGGTAGAATCTCCACGTTCCGTTTATTCCCTTAAACCCCACTAGTCATGCACCGACCATGAGAGGAAGAACACGATCAATTTTAGCGTTCAGACAGTGGGTCACTAAACCTTGTGTTTTTTAGTCAATATTCTTAAAGTACCAGATGAGCACTGCCATGATAGCGAAGAGAGCAGTAGGTACAAAAAATGAAGTTTTGAGAAAACGGGCGCAGAAGCATCTGACCGGAACATTTTAGTGATAAAAGTCTTTATTCTTTGTCCACTTGGACCGAGTTTAACATAAAAAGGAACTAATTGTAAGCCACATCAACTATTGGCAAGTTTAACTGGGCAATTAAATTTTTTACGAGAGAACATTTGTTCGGATATCTCTGAACATTTTAAAGAATTTGCGTCGCACCAAGGAGAATTTTCACTGAAATTTGCACGAAAATCCGCACAACCATTTTCATGTAAAAAATTAAATTGCCCTCTTACATTTGGCAGTAGCTGATGTGGCTTGGTTCCTTTCTGTTTAACGCGGTCCAATTGCCACTAATTGTCCGAAAGACTTTTAGAAATCGTTTGGGTTATTAAAAATCGACCAATTTGATTTCAATTACAAAAAAGGTTATTTTTCATTTTCATTGCTCCGTAAGATAGCCGCGAGTGCTATCATCTGCATGTTTTCGTGGTTGCGTTTTTGACACACGAGAAATACATTTTCAAATTTTCGAAATGTTCTGAATCTTTTTTTTGCATTTTTCTGAACTTTCTCGGAACTTCTCAGAGAATCTAAAAAGAATCACGGAACTTTTGAAGGTCATGGAGTGGGAGAAATTAGACAAAAAAGATTCTGATTCCCGGAGATTTTGACGGACATGGAATGGGTGCAGGGTGCACTGACCATGAGTTCACGCCTCACGCTATCGCGCCTTCAATTTTACAGGATGCAACGCGCACGTCCATCAAGCACGTATAGTTGTATCTCTGCGCCGTCATTAACGTACGTTCTTTTCCTTGCTCTATTTCCATGTCGAGTTGGTTCCGCAAGTCCAATTTGTGGCGGTGCTTCAAGAGCCACTCGAGCAACACAGTCGAAGACAGGAGAGAATTAATCGGGTATCGTTTTTAAACTTACCGGGGTATTTTCAATGCAAAAACCCAGTTACGGTTGAGACTGGCAACCATGGGTTTCTCTTTCTCTCTCCTCATTTCAGCTGTTTACGCCCTGTCTTTATTTTTTAATTTCTCATGCTGCGGCGGGGAGCATAAATTTCCCATCTTAATTATGATTAATGACGCGAGTTCACGACACAAGCGCTCTTGGAATAAATTCTTTTCTAGTTTTTCCTGTTCAAATTATAATTTATCCTCAACCATATCTCGGTGCCGTGACTTGTTCCTAAAAAGACTGATTTCTAAAAAATAAAAATGAAAACAAAGTTGGTGTTGCCAACGTAATTGCCTCCTTACAAATAACTCCTTTTTAGCTTCACTGTCGATGTCTGCAAAATAGTATATGTTTGATCACTTTGAAATAACTTTCACCTGTTTGAAGTGAAAACATGTCTACTAACGATCGTGATGTTATCATGTTTTTGCTGCTGTCCCATTCTTCAAAGAAAACCAATCGAAAATGTTCTCTTGAAATTTTCTGAAACTTTTCTTCATTTAGTTAATAATATGTACCGAAACTGACAAAGAGAAAATTTTGTTAGTTTTTAGCAAGAGAACAAAAAACACCATTGAAAAAATTAAAAGCAAATTATGAAGGACAAAAATTAGGACCTTTTTGCGAAATTCCGGCAATATTTTTTCTGGACCGCCCTTATGAAATCAGTATTATTTTCGGATAAGTATAGACATCTTGAGTGGCTGTTCTTTCAAAAGTTCAAACGTCTGCCTAAACTGTTAAAAATTTTGAAGTGAAATTCGGTGCCAGAATCTGTATAGCACCCAAAAACCCCGAGTGATATGTATGCGGAGTGGAATCTATTCTTTTTACAGAATGATTCACACTATTACGGACATTGACGGATCCAGAAATTGGCAACATTGTCTTCTCTCCATTTAAACCTATGGAAATGTATCGATTCTTGAAGAGGCCACGTGCTCCGACGAGAATCGATTATTTAACATAGGTTGAAATGGAGGAAATCCTGTGTTGCCAAATTGCTGGATCCGCCCCTGATTACGGAGCGGAATCCACACTTTTAGTGGTGTTGCAGACACTTTAATGGTGCTAATTTTTCTCCGCATTGATATCACTCGGGCCGATTCATTTCGTTTTTGGGCGGTATATAGATTTCGGTATCAAATTTCGATCCTCGATTTTTAACAGCGTAATTTTTCAACATCGGAATGATAGCGTAGCTATACAAAAGCGGCGAAGCGTGAAGGGGCGATTATCGAAATTTCTTTAATTAAAGATATGATAAAGAATCGATTATTAAGATGTTCGTTGCGAACATCTTGTTTATCGATCCTTTTCCATAAGATTCAATGACAGATCAACAGATAAATCGCGAAGCACGCCACGCCACTGTGTTACGGTTGTCCCCGATGAGAGACGAAAGGGCATTCCGTGTCGCAAACAAGACACGTAACGTAATTTTCGAGGAAACGTGCTACTTTTGTGCCACTATCAAAGGTTGACACCCCTCCCCCGCTGTACAGAGCTCCCCGCTACAATTCAGCAAATATGATTCTTACAATTGGTGTCATCACCTTCAATAAATTCTGTTTCCCGCCTAAACACACATATTCTACTCCAAGGTAAACAATACCTCCTTGACGCTTCTTGAGGAAATTCCTTTGGGCATAGCATTTCTGGGGAGCAGTGGCGTGGCGTATTTTGCGATGTATCGAACGATCTGCCATATAAACCTATGGAAAAGGATCGATCAATAGGGTGTTCGCAGCGAACACCTTAATAACAGTGGCGTGGCGTGAATTGCGATATATCGATTGTTATGCCATTAAACCTATGGTAAAGAATCGATTATTAAGGTGTTCGCTGCGAACACCCTATTTATCGATCTTTTCCCATAGGTTTAAATGGCATAACAATCGATATATCGCAATTCACGCCACGCCACTGCTTAATAATCGATTCTTTACCATAGGTTCAAATGGCATAACAATAGATACATCGCAAAGCACGCCACGCCACTGGCTTCTGTCCAAAATTACCACTCTTCCACCATATCGTCACGCCAAGAAAAAACGCTGTATGAACATTCGAGGGTTGCTAAATTTTCTTCTATCAAATTTTCATTTTTGTGAAAAGTTGGGCACATGATCCCTCAACATGTCCTGATGTTTTAGATACTCGTTAAATCGTGAACAAAATTGTCTGGAAGATTGGAGGAAAATTATTTAGAATTTTTAAAGTACTTCGATATGTACCGAAGGGTTCGGATCAGACATCTGAAGTGCTCCGGTACATAGCGAAGTGCCTCGATGTCTGACCCGAACTTGGGCAGCTCGACCTCAAGTTTTCGGATGCGTGATGAGAAAACTTCAGAGATCCATATGACCTCAACTTCAGGTCCCATGCACCAAGTTTTTGCCTCCGTGTGCGACGAAACGAGTCCGCGTACTTTTTGGACAGCCCCTTCATTTGTCCAACACTGGAAAAAAAAAACACATTGGATCTAGAGTCCAGACTCTTGAAAACACCGACAAGAAAAAGTACTCTTGATTCGATCAGAATCTAGCTTAAATCAAGAACCAAGCCTCTTAATGGAGATGTTGCATGTGTGAGGAATTTGCAATTTGACTGTTGATTCTTATGTAAAAGTTCACGGGAAAAACAATGGTGCCACTAGTTTTCTCTGAAATCGTCTCCCAAGCTCAAAAACAGCTCTCAAAGTGAGGCCAAAATGGAAAGGATATCCCACCCTACCCTGAGACTCCACCTCTCCATCAAAACAAACTCTCCATGCAAAGATAGGGAGCAAATACATTAGCAGTGATGCCGTGTTTTCAGTTTTAGAGTTCCTAAATAAAGTGGCAGCCCTGCTAATTTATTTGCTCCCTACCTTTGCATGGAGAGTTTGTTTTGATGGAGAGGTGGAGTCTCAGGGTAGGGTGGGATATCTCCTCAATTTTGGCCTCACTTTGAGAGCTTTTTTAGAGCTTGGGAGATGATTTCAGAGAAAACCAGTGGCACCATCGTGTTTCACGCCAACTTTTACACAAGAATGAATGGTCGAATCGCAAATCCCTCACACATGCAACATCTCCATTTAAGAGGACTTCGTTTTGATGCGAGCAAAAATCCGATTGAATCAAGAGTATTTTTTCTTGTCGATGTTTTCAAGAGTCTGGACTCTGGATCCAATGTGTTTTTTCCCCAGTGAAGGAGATACGTGGAATGAAAACTCGACTTTGGTATTGATGGCTCACCTGTTTGCCGGAGAAGGCCTCGTTGACTCTGAAGTGCTCGCGGTTGAGGAGGGTGAGGGTGAACGAAAGTTACCTTGGTAAATTTAATTTTTTGCATGATTTCAGTAATTTTATTGAATGAAAATAAGAGACAAAATCCTAGCAACATTGGAATGCTCTTGGTTTCTTTCTGCGAAATGCAATCCATTTGTCCAAGGAGAAGCGTGGAATGAAAACTCGAGTTTGGTATTGACGGCTTACCTGCTTGCCGGAGAAGGCCTCGTTGACGCTGAAGTGCTCGCGGTTGAGGAGGGTGAAGGTGAAGTCGACGTAGACGCGGACGCTCTCGGAGGCGGAGCGCCAGACGAGGTAGACGCCGAGGACCTTGTCCGTCCGCGAGAAGGTGATGGCCCACTTCTGGTGCCCGCACGAGAACTCCTTCGACGTCACGTCACGCTCCAGGTCCCGCGTCACCGACTTGGTCACCACGAACGTGAACACGTGCGAGTGCGCGCGGTCCGAGAGCTTCACGAACCGGTACAGCAGAGCCATCGCCGCTCATAACATCTGAAACACCCGAAAACCACATGAATACACATTTTTAAGAGCAGCCCAAGACAATGATAACAGTGGAAAAACGAGGATGAAAAAACGGGAAGCAAGGCTAAAAATACACAATGGACCACTAGGCAAGGTACGAATTTCAGCATTCTGACGCATGTTTCTTAACCAAAATTTTACGTAGAATACGATACGCACAACAAAAATTACCGAAATCAACTCCGTACGAAGATATTTAATGATTCTTGATGCGTGAATTCAAATCACCCGCTCATTAAAACTCAATGCTCTGCGTGATTCACTTCGCGCGCTAAACGATATCATGACAGTCTCTTGCGATATAAAAATCTGGCAACCTCAATTTCGACGCTTGGGCTCAGTTAAAGCAAATTGCTTATAATTTGAACAACACATGGTGGGTTATGAACAGTGATCGATTGAGAGGCTATAGCTGAAACTGTTGTGGTGCGCGATTTGACTCACGTAGAGCTTTGAGTTTCTTGTGAGCGGGCAGTTCAAAATCCGCGTAACCAATGTGAAATAAAAAGGTTACTATCTTCATCAGGAGCTGGTTTCGTTGCGCGAATCGTGTTCTACATGAAATTCTGGTTAAGAAACATGTATCAGATTGCTTAAATTCGTACCTTGTCTAGTGGTCCATTATCAGCATCATCGTCGTGGATTAATTGAATCAGTGAGTTCGAAAACACACCAACTCGGAAAACAAAATTATTCAGGAAACGCCTAAAACTGCGCAGCGGGTGAAGAAGTTATAGTTTAAGAAAAACCTTTTTGGAGCCAGGGGACAAGTACGTAGAGACTTTCTAAAGCACCAATTTGAAATCGACACACCATGTTTGATGACAGAGAATTAAGCGTTTAAAAATTTCCGAGTTGGTGTGTTTTCGTTATCACCGACTTTCAGATACTGATCATAGACTGCCCTGAAAAATTTATATTTTTCGACCTGAATAACGCTTGAATATTTATATTACTTGTTGGTACAAAGTATACTGAACCGAAAAAAGCAAAATCAGATGGTCATCTTTTTCCTTGAAATGGCCAAAAATTGGTATTTCCAAAAAAATACTTAAATTTTTCCTTTTTCACGTCGCTATTTCGAGCACTTCTGATGGCAATATCGAAATCTCTTTTTGCGTGCAGATGCTTCTATCCATATGTGTTACTAAACCGTGAAAAAGTGAAAATCGAAAAAAACCCGAGTTGGTGTGATTTCGAACTCACTGATTCATTTTCAATTCTAGTCATCTCTAATCCACCTGCACAGAGAAACTAATGGCAGATACGTCCTAATCGCGCCGAACACAGCGCGGTCAGCGCGACACGCATATTGGCCCCTTCAAGATTGGATGAATACTTCACGCATTGCGCCAAACATCATGCATTTGGCGCGAGCCGTGAAGCGCCTACAAGATCGTATGAATACTTCACGCACTGCGCGTTCGCTACGGAGCGCAGTGCGCTCTTAGAGCTGATTCGATGGACGCCATTTTTTGTGTCATAGTGACGTGCGATATATCGCATCAATTCTTTCCATAATGCCAGTTAATTTTAATTTTTTTCGAATTTTGAGATCGCGCTTCTATTGTCATAAGACTGAAGAATTCATGTACCAAATTTGACCAAGAAATTCAACGTATTAAACGCAGGGTTTTACAGAGGAAGAATATCGTATTCGAGTGCAATTTCGATATCAGTATCGAATGCTATATTTTTCCTCTGTAAAACCCTGCCTATATTGCGTTGAAATTCTTTGTCAAATTTGGTACATGCATTTTTCAGTCTCATGACAACAGAAGTGCGATCTCAAAATTCTAAAAAATTAAAAGTAGCTGAAATTATTGGACGAATTGATGCGATGTGTATCGCACGTCGCTCTGACACAAAAATGGCAACTGTCGAATCACCTTCATAGACTGAACCGTAGGCTACTCTGACACACATGAGGATGAAGGTTGTGTTTTTCTCAACTAATGCATAATTGTTTTTGTCTATGTCTCTCAAAGTCGCAACTTGCGTGTGGCACTGCCACTTTTGCGACTCAGGTTCTACCCGAGTGGCTTGAGCTTGACCTCTGACGAGGTTGCAAATTTTCAACCCAAAGATTTAGTCAGTTTAATCTACGGAAAAATTAATTCAAAAATATCAACCACACGCACGGAAAAAAAATGAATCACGGATTTAATGATTACATAGTTTGAATGTAGATTTTACAATAACAAAATGCTAATTTAACCACCCTCGTAGATAAAGTACCTTTCCACTATTGTGCAATGCACTTCTGAAACATGCCGGACACTTTTTAAACCACAAAATTGTTAAATCAGCAATTTCATTTTTTCCGTGTTGTTCCTTTCGGAAAAATGTAGCCCAATGGGCGTGATGCACACTTCAACACTGCAAAAAGAAAAGTTGTTTCTTGTAAAAAGTGGCTCAAAATCACAATGAGCGGATCGGAGTCTGAAGTCTGATTTACTTTCTTAACTTCACAATTTGCAAAAGAAATATGCGTTTTCTTAAGCTTCCTGCTTTAATAACGGCACAGGTGAATATTTCTTGATGGTAGTCGTTCCATCCAATCCTTATGCACCAGGACGCTACGTAATATTCAACATGGCTGACGCACTTCCGCGCGCTAATCGTGAGGAAGTACCGTGGTTTTCATCAACGCATGGAAGATGTAATGGAGATGTTGCATGTCGACGGTGTAATTCGGCAATCACATCGGTTTGCGACGTCGCAGACTTCCTGCCATACTTTATTTTTTACACCGAAAACTACTCAACGGTAACTCTTCAAAACTGCCTGGATTTTCCTTCTTTATGCGAAGAAAATTCTGCAAAATCTTCAAGGAATGATGTCAATTTGTTCCCTTTTCAAAAAATAACATTGCGGCGGAGATTATCAGAAACCGCAAACGAGTTATGTGATCGCCAACTTACACCGCCGATTACCGTCGAACTTACGTTAAAGTTCTCTCAAGTTCAGACCAAAATGGAGGGGATATCCCACGCTATCCTGAGAGTCCACCTCTACATCAAGACAAACTCTCCATGCAAAGATAGGGAGCAAATACTTTAGCAGTGATGCCGTGTTCTCAGTTTTGGAGTCCCTAAATAAAGTGGCAGCCCTGTCAATGTAGTTTCTCCCTATTTGGCACGTACTCCCTATTTACGTTCTTAATCCAACATCGAGGTCGCAATTTATTTTGTAAATGAGAACTTCTCAAAAATTTTGCGCTGTTATCCCTTAGGTAACTTGTTTTATTTCATATTTGGATAATTTAATTTGATTTAAATCATTTTTTATATCTTTTTTGCATGGAGCGTTGGTCTTGATGTAGAAGTGGACTCTCGGGATAGCGTGGCATATCCCCTCCATTTTGGCCTCAACTTGAGAGCTTTTTATGAGCTTGGGCGATGATTCCAGAGAAAATCAGTGGCACCATCTTGTTTCTCGCAAACTTTTACGTAAGAATCAACAGTCAAATCGCAAATTCCTCACACATGCAACATCTCAATTACGTTATTCTCCATCCTCAAAAACGCATCTTTCAACTTCCAACCTTCGACCCAAATAATAATTTTCATCAACATAACCTTTGCGGTTGCAAATTGGATTTGCCCCCTATTAAGCTGGATAAAACTACAAAGTACAATCCCCTCCTCCTCTTCGCGAAGAGTGAGTTTGAAGCCGTTGAATCTCGGCAGCGCTTCTGTGTCCCGACGCGACGCCCTTGCGAAAATTATGATGATATAAAACATGACTGGAGTCTTTCCCTGCGGGCAATTGAGGGAACGCGAACGCGTAGGAAATGACACGGAATCCATCGGATATTCATCCGAACCCACGCCAACTCAATTGCCAAATCTCGAGTTTTTCCGATCACAAGGTCTCGCATTTGTATGCAGCTGGGATTATAAGCTCCCGTACGACTTGAGTTCTTCGCAAAATTTTCCGAACAGCAGGTCGTTTTTTTGTCGATCTTAAAATAAACTTACAACCGCGACAAAGCTTTTAAAGTTGAGAACGCAATGGAGATGTTGCATGTGTGAGGAACTTGCAATTTGACTACTGATTCTTATGTAAAAATTCGCGAGAAACACGATGGTGCCACTGGTTTTCTCTGATATCAACTCCCGAGCTCAAAAAAAGCTCTCAAGTTGAGGCCAAAATGGAGGGGATATCCCACGCTATCCTAAGAGTCCACCTCTACATCAAGACGAACTGTCCATGCAAAGATAGGGAGCAAATACATTAGCAGGGTTGCCGTGTTTTTAGTTGTGGAGTCCCCAAATAAAGTGGCAACCCTGCCAATGTATTTTGCTCCCTATCTTGCATGGAGAATTTGTCTTGATGTAGATGTGGACTCTCAGGGCGGGGTGGGATATCCCCTCCATTTTGGCCTCAACTTAAGAGCTTTTTTGAGCTTGGGAGTTGATTTCAGAGAAAACCAGTGGCACCATCGTGTTTCTCGCGAACTTTTACATAAGAATCAACAGTCAAATCGCAAATTCCTCACACATGCTACATCTCCATTATTTGCTGCATCGGAGCCTTGGTAAAAACTGGCAATAGGCGCTGCGTTCCAAAATACCGTAAGTAGATAATACCTACCAGGCTATAGAACCCATAGGAAAATCTTACAGCCCTGCTGTAGGTCTACAGTATTTTGGAACACAGATCCTACAGCAGGAAGTTATTTATGTTACAAAATAATGGCTCCAAAATCACGATGCGCGCATCGGTAGAGACTGATGCCGATCCTGACTTCTTAATGTGCGTAATTCATTCGCGTTTTTACAAGCCTATCGCTTCAGAAACGTTATTACGGCACATGTGAAGATTTCGTGGGCAGAGCAGTCATTCCAACCAGCCCTTCCGCACTAGGATGCTACCCAATATTCTGCCGTGCCAAGGAAAAACGCCGTATGAACCTTCAGGCGTTGCCAAATTTCCTTTGATAAAACACGAATTTTCTGGTAAACTTATGAATATTTTCCTTCTAACTTTTTAGATAATTTTTTTCGCAATTTCACCTGAAGTCTCTAAAAATTCCAAGGGAAAATCTTCATATCTATCCTAAAAAATAAACATTTTATTGAAGGACATTTAGCAACTCTCGAATGTGCATACGGCGTTCTCCCTTAGCAGGGCAGTATTCAACACGGCTGATTCTTCCGCGCGCAAATCGTGAGGAAGCACCGTAGTCTTTATCAATAAGAGGAAAATGTAAATATAAGCACGACGCACAGTGGAACAAGTTTTAGGAAGAAGTCGAAATTTTTCACAAAAATCGTGAAATTATGTCGAAATTACCTTTACATTATTTCTTATCCAGTTCACCACGAGCATACTCCTTCTTCCTCACCCACACATAGTTCTGTTTGGTAGGAATACGTCCATTTCTCACGTAGATTGTTTCTCGATGCGCTCAGCGTGAATTGTAAGCCGCATTTTCTTCAAGCAGCAACTCTTTTTTTGCTCTGGCTGAAGTTTGCATTAGGCCCATTCTGCCGTGCTAAGGAGAAACGCCGTATGAACCTTCAGGCGCTGCCAAATTTCCTGTTGTAAATCACGAATTTTCGGAAAAATTTGTTAATATTTTTCTTCCAACGTTTCAGATAATTTTGCTCGCAATTTCACCTAAAGTTCCTGAAAATTTCAAGGGAAAATATCCATGGCTTTCCTCTAAAATACACTTTTCATCGAAGGAAATCTGGCAACTCTCGAATGTTCATACGGCGTTTTTCCTTAGCACGGCAGGATTGCATACAACAATGCACGCTCCAACCGCAAAAACAAAACCGAAGACATGGCAACTTCGGAATTAAACCCTGACGGCGCTCAATGAACTTTGGGCGGAAGTGGGGGCAGGTCGTGTCTCATGAACGGCCGACACTTTAAACGACAAGCAATGAATATAAATTAAACGTGACCCGCAGCCACAGCCCCGGCCACTTCTTAAACCGCCCAGAAAAACGGCGAAACAAAAAAAAAGAGAAGAAAAAAAGGAAAAGAAAATCGGGGGTGAGTGCGAGGGGCAGGGGGCGAGAATCGCGATTCACGGCACGATCCCTTTGGCGTCTGCACAAAGCGAAAGATCATTACTCGCGTGATATATATTTATTTCGGGATGCCCCGCGGGGTTGCCGAACTTGGAGCGCATTTTTCGAATTGTGAATCAATGGAAAGGATTGAAAGTTTCAGAGATATTGTGATAGGTCAGTTTCACGAGGTTCAGAACCAGAGACAATATATTTAAAAGACCCATCACTGATCTGCCGTGATAGCAAAGAGAGCCGTAAGTGCAAAAATGAAGTTCTGAGAAAACGGGCTTAGAAGCTTCTGACCGGAACATTTTATTGAAAGAAGCCTCCGTCTTTGTCAAATTGCTACTACTCGTCCGGAAGACTCCTAGAAATCGTATGGATGATTAAAAATAGACTGATTTTATTTCCATTACATAATGAGGGGATTTTTCATTTTCATGCTTAATATTAGGCAAGACAGCCGTAACTGCTATCTTCTGCATGCTTTTGTGGTTGCGTTTTGGACGCACAACAAACACATTTTAAGGTTAGAAATTGGCAGAAGAGGGTGGCACTTTACTGGAAAGCACTGTTTTCATTGGCTCTCATGCATCTACGGCTGTCNAATGACACGGAATCCATCGGATATTCATCCGAACCCACGCCAACTCAATTGCCAAACCTCGAGTTTTTCCGATCACAAGGTCTCGCATTTGTATGCAGCTGGGATTATGAGCTCCCGTACGGCTTGAGTTCTTCGTAATATTTTCCGAACAGCAGGTTGTTTTTTTTCGATCCTAAAATAAACTTGCAACCGCGACGAAGCTTTTAAAGTTAAGAACGCAATGGAGATGTTGAATGTGTGAGGGATTTGCGATTTGACCAATGATTCTTGTGTTAAAGTTCGCAAGAAACACGATGGTGCCACTGGTTTTCTCTGAAATCATCTCCCAAGCTCAAAAAAAGCTCTCAAATGGAGGCCAAAATGGAGGGGATATCTCACACTATCCTGAGAGTCCACCTCTACATCCTAAATACTACTCTAAATACATTAGCAGGTTTGCCATATTTTCAGTTTTGGAGTCCCTAAATAAAGTGGCAACCCTGTCAATGTATTTGCTCCCTATCTTCGCATGGAGAGATTGTCTTGATTTCATGGAGGTGGACTCTCAGTATAGCGTGGGATATCCCCTCCATTTTGGTCTCAACTTGAGAGTTTTTTCTGAGCTTGGGAGTTGATTTCAGAGAAAACCAGTGGCACCACCGTGTTTCTCGTGAACTTTTACATAAGAATCAACAGTCAAATCGCAAATTCCTCACACGTGCAACATCTCCATTATTTGCTGCATGGGGGCCCTTATAAAAAATTGCAATAGGCGCTGCGTTCCAAAATACCACAAGGAGATAATACATACCAGGCTGTAGAACCCATAGGAAATCTTACAGCCTGCTGTAGGTCTACAGTATTTTGGAACACAGATCCTACAGCAGGAAGTTATTTATTTTAAAAAATGGCTCCAAAATCACGATGTGCGCATCGGTGGAGACTGATGCACACTCCTGACTTCACAATCTGCGCAATCAATTCGCGTTTTTATAAGCCTATCGCTTCAAAAATGTTACTACGTCACAAGTGAAGATTTCGTGAGCAGAGCAGTCATTCCATCCAGCCTTTGCGTACTAGGATGCTACCCAATATTCTGCCGTGCTAAGGGAAAACGCCGTATGAACCCTCAGGCGTTGCCAAATTTCCTTCGATAAAACACGAATTTTCTGGTAAACTTATGAATATTTTCCTTATAACTTTTTAGATAATTTTTCTCGCAATTTCACCTAAAATCTCTGAAAATTTCAAGAGAAAATCTTCATATCTTTCCTCAAAAATAAACATTTCATCAAAGGAAATTTGGCAACTCTCGAATGTTCATACGGCGTTGTTCCTTAGCACGGCAGCATTGCATACAACAATGCACGCTCCGGCCGCAAAAACAAAACCGAAGACATGGCAACTTTGGAATTAAACCCTGACGGCGCTCAATGAACTTTGGGCGGAAGTGGGGGCAGGTCGTGTCTCATGAACGGCCGACACTTTAAACGACAAGCAATGAATATAAATTAAACGTGACCCGCAGCCACAGCCCCGGCCACTTCTTAAACCGCCCAGAAAAACGGCGAAACAAAAAAAAAGAGAAGAAAAAAAGGAAAAGAAAATCGGGGGTGAGTGCGAGGGGCAGGGGGCGAGAATCGCGATTCACGGCACGATCCCTTTGGCGTCTGCACAAAGCGAAAGATCATTACTCGCGTGATATATATTTATTTCGGGATGCCCCGCGGGGTTGCCGAACTTGGAGCGCATTTTTCGAATTGTGAATCAATGGAAAGGATTGAAAGTTTCAGAGATATTGTGATAGGTCAGTTTCACGAGGTTCAGAACCAGAGACAATATATTTAAAAGACCCATCACTGATCTGCCGTGATAGCAAAGAGAGCCGTAAGTGCAAAAATGAAGTTCTGAGAAAACGGGCTTAGAAGCTTCTGACCGGAACATTTTATTGAAAGAAGCCTCCGTCTTTGTCAAATTGCTACTACTCGTCCGGAAGACTCCTAGAAATCGTATGGATGATTAAAAATAGACTGATTTTATTTCCATTACATAATGAGGGGATTTTTCATTTTCATGCTTAATATTAGGCAAGACAGCCGTAACTGCTATCTTCTGCATGCTTTTGTGGTTGCGTTTTGGACGCACAACAAACACATTTTAAGGTTAGAAATTGGCAGAAGAGGGTGGCACTTTACTGGAAAGCACTGTTTTCATTGGCTCTCATGCATCTACGGCTGTCTTGAAAAAAAACTGTGTCATTTTTTGTGCACTTACGGCTTTTACATACGTCTCGTTTTCATTAAATTAGGATGAATTTTGCTGTTTCAGCTGTCTCAGTAATTTCATTTAAAAGAGTTTAGACGAATTTTGAAGAAAACTCGATTTCGAAAATTTTGCACTTACGGCCCTCTTCTATCACGGCAGTGATATCTCCTGTGGAGTGCAAAAGTTATTTCCAGAGGTTAGTACTCAGGCGGTAAGAAAAAGCAATCGACATTTTGTGTTACACTTTGAATCCCTTTATACTGAGAGTCAAGACAATGTGAATCCATTTCTGATTGGTTCCCGTATTTTAGGCCTCCACAATGTCACAAACGGGAATAAAGATTACATTTTCACCGATTGCAAAGATTATAATCTGGAATGGACCGAAGAACAACGGGTTCGACAAAGAACAAACGGAATGAGAGAAGGAACGAAGAAAGGTATTGGAGAATGAACCGATCAAAGATTACGAAAAACTTTCAATTTGTGTAATCTGTATTCCCGTATGTGACTCCAAGAGGGGGGGGGGGTTGTCTTAATTCTCAGTATAAAAGGACTGTATATCTTTCGGAGGTAGAAAGAAACAAACCTAAACGGCTTCATATCATCCTCGCACATTTTTTCCGACTGCCATCTTCACACATTTCATCCTCGCATTTCAGTTAATCTCCAAATAACTTCCCGTGGCAATCACTAATTTCTAGGAGATTTTTGAAAAATTTTCGGCCAATTTCTCAGATAATTAATTTTGTTAGTAATTTGATCTAAAATGTCTGAAAATTTCAAGGAAAAATATTCATCATTTTCATCAAAAATAAACATTTCATCAAGAGAAATTTGGCAAGTCTGAAAGGTTCATACGGCGTTCTTCCTTAGCACGGTAGGATAAGTCTGCTTTCCTCTAAGTTTTTCTTGTTACTGAAAGCGCTAGCCGTCTCGGTTTGAATCCAATCTTAAATCAGTACTGATCCTGCCGCGTCAAAACGCCTTCAACTCGTCGGGTAGGCAAAGTGCGTTCCGGAGTGTTAAAATAGTTGCACGTTCAGCTCCTGCGTTTCCTTGCAATATATCTCTTAGTTGCTGATTATGATTGTTGACATCGGGGAGCACGTTGGTATTGCCAAATGGTGCAATTTTTTCTGAAAATTGGTAATCCTGGATGGATAGCCTCGGTTTCCATACCAAGGAATGAAGACGATGAGAAAGAGGAAAAAGAGAGGAAAAATAAGTTATTTTTCACCTTTTTCCTTCCCTTCATTCCTCTTTTTTCTTTCTTCTTTGTCTTATGTCCCATTTTTAACTCTTCTTTCTTTTTATCATTTTTTCGTCCTGCTCTCGTCCCTTCTCTTCACCTCTTCAACCTTTTCAATTTAAAATAAAAATGTCTTCTCTTGATATGCGTATCGAATGAACTACTGCCGTGGTAAGGAAAAACGCCGTATGAACTTTTAGACGTTGCCAAATTTCCTTCAATAAAAACCGAATTTTCTTGGAAAATTGTGAACATTTTTCTTCAAATTTTTCAGATTATACTGTACGGAATTTGACCTAAAATATCTGAAAATTTCAAGGAAAAATATCAATAATTTTCCTCAAAACTACATTTTTCTTCTAGAGAAATTTGGCAACTCTCAAATGTTCTTACGGCGTTTCTCCTCAGCACGACAGACTAGGCCGTTTGAAACTTGTTATTCAAGTACGAACTGATTGCGGTTTGATCACGTGTCGTTTAAACGAAAATGTTGATCCTCTTTTATGATTTAAAATAATAAAGCGCGTCGTCTGATAGAGATAAAATTTTTTATTCGTAAAACCAAAGAATAATACACCCCAAGAAAAACATTTTCTTTAGAAAAAAAGAAGTTTGAAACATTAGATGTATGCATGTCCACCCGCACCTACGCATAAACCATTGCCTTCATTTTATAAACTAACTTGACAACAGTCCTTCTTATAGGAAATGCCTCCATAAGTCCATACACTCAGATTCCTTCTCCAACTGACGGTCGTATGTGCTAGTGATTTAGTTCATTTCAATAAGTGGTTACGTGATGCACTGTTCTATTTTCTCTATCACTGGAAATGCTGCACATTCCCTCTATAGTATTGCATACGCTAATTCAGGGGCGATTCCCTGCATGTGTTCTAGTAGAAAAATGGGGAAACGCAGTGCGCATTATTAGATTTCCAATGATACCACGCTAAGGAAAGACAGCGTATAAGCCTTCAACCGTTTCCAAATTCCCTATGATAAAGTTTGGATTTTCCGGAAAACTTGTGCATTTTTGTCTTCCAATTTTACACGGGATTTTTTTTCGCATTTTGATCTAAAGTATTGAAAATTTTGGGGAGAAATATTCATAAGAGTCCTAAAAAATTCGGTGGAGACTTGACAACATTCGGATGTTTATACGATAACTTAGCACGGCAAAATGCTAGAATGGGGATGTTGCGAACTTTTGCTATAGCAAATAGAATAATTGCCATCAGTAGAAAATGAATCAAGTATGAATAGTTAAGAGAAAACAGTCTCAATTGTTTACTAAACTTCACAATCTGTATTTTTGAGCTTCCCGCCTCGTGTGTCGTAATTTTTTATGAGAAAAAAGTAAAGTCTGCCACTGTGAACAAAAATCAAGGAAGTTTTCAAGACTTTACGTCGACAATCTGCCAAAGAGAAGAGACAGCATGACAGAGAGTTTGCGACGTTAAAAAGGGAGATACGCAGTCTCGCACTTTGCCCATTAAGGCACACATTTTGTCGATTCTTTAACGAGAGACCGTGACTACATTTCAATGATGCCAAATTTTTCCTTAAAAATTGCATTACAACCAGGAAATCTTGGGAACTTCAGAATTTCACTCATTTTTCTTCTGATTTTATGCCAAAATCACAAGAATTATGGACGAAATTGCACAATTCCTTTCTTGTTAAAAATCGAGATGCTGAAGTCGAATTTGCAACCCTAGAATGGCTTTAAGTTCCGTTCGGGAAACAACGATTTCTTCCGCAAATAATGAAAACAAGATAAAATTGACTACATTTTGCAATTTGGAACTATAAATTCTAGCTCGGTTTAAAAACAGCGTATGTGCCATTAGTTTCCCTATGCACATAAGTGTTTTTCCAGAGGATCCAGAATTTATATTTCCAAATTGCAAAATGCAGTCCAAATATTAGTCTTCTTCGATGAACTCGTTGTGATTTTTGAGCCACTTCCCATAAGAGACAACCCTTTGTTTTGCTGTAACAAAAGTTCGAGACGGACTCCTCATTCGAAGAATTAAAAGGTTGAAACAAAGACATAAAGACGGAGCACTAAAAGCAAAAAATGAAGCTTCTAGAGCTTCTTTTCAATCACCTCTACTATTGGCTAGAGGAGTGGCGGCGAAATCGGGACAAGTTTGAATTCAAATGTAGGGCGGGAACTAATAAATAAAATTGCGGAAACAAAGTATTTTAGGTTGATTTTTGCCCAAATTCAGGTACACACTCATATTTTTTTAACTTTAGGTTAGTTTCAGTCCGTCGTCGACCGATTAATTTCATTTGGGAGTAACGTTGATCTAGAACTGTAACGGCCTGTTTGAACCTGCAGAACCACCATGAGCAGAAGAAAAACTAACTTTATCTGAGATTACTGCCTGTTACCGAGCAAAAGTAGGTGTATTATATTAGGACGCAGACCGAACTTTCTTAGTATATTCGTTTTAGGAATTTAAAATACGTTTCAAAGAAGAAATGTGCAAAAATCAAGAGGACAAGTTCAAATCAAATTTCCGTTTGCCGCCATGGATTCCCGCGCTCCTTTACACACTCACACAAGCGCGCAGCGCCGAACCTAGCTTCACTTTTTCCCCGTGCTTTTAGATACGAGCGCTCCGTCTTTATGTCTTTGGGTTGAAAAGATATTGTCACTTTGAGTGTCACCACCAAGGTTCACAGGCCTTGTTTGGTAGAGCAATTTACTTGAGTTAGGTTCCAACCCAAGAATACAATTATATCAACTCTGGTGTGTTGCACAGTATCACACGCATTTGAAGGCGTTTTATGATGGTCCGACCGCGACCTACGAAGAGTTGATGTGCTAACTTTCAGTTCAGTGCTCTTTGCGACGAATATCGTCACCCTCCGGCCAAAGTATCAACTGCCATGCGACGTTTCAAAATTTCCGCTACCATTTTATTTTTTTACAAAAAAATTGTCCAACGAAGCTCTCCGGAAATTTCACTAAATTTTCTTGGTGCCGCAGATACAATTCAGTACGATTTCCAAACAGATTCAACCAAACATTTCTCCGTTAAAAAAATAAAATGTCGGCGGAAATTTCGAAACGTCGCATGGCGCTTGCGATATTTTTGCCGGGAGGTGCACTGAAAAAAAATTCTCGGCGTTTTTACCAAAGTCCGTTGGTACCTTTTTTTACCGAGATTTCTCGGTAAAATTACCAATTCCATAAATGGTAATTTTACCAAGAAAAAACTGGGATCAAATAAAACCCTGAGTTCTCGGTAATTTTACCCTCTTCTCAGTAAATACACCGAGATTTTTTTTTCAGTGTGACGATATCTTCTCTAACCTTCTAATTATTTTGATTTGAATGAGGAGTCAGTCGCGAACTTTCGTAAGCGCAAAACAAAGGGTTGTCTTTTGCGGAAAATGCCTCAAAAATCACAACGCGTTCATCGGAAAAGACTGATATCCTCTCTTGTTTTCATTATTTGCGTAAGAATTGCGCCTTGATTATATATTGAGGCGGAGTTACCCCTCAAGAGGGGGCGGAGCCCCCAGTCTCAAAGTTAATGTTGAGGTTTCCGCCCCTTACTCGAGCGATTGATTTTATTGAGGCGGAATGACAGGAGACTAATACCGCCAGTGAAGCGGAACAATGCGAAATAAAGCAAAAAGAGCTCAATTAAGCACAAAGCGAAAAGAATGCCGGGGAAATGTCAACGCCGCCGGTGGGAAGACCCATTAAAACCACGAGCCGTCCTCATCCTTTTGAGCCTCGCGCAACCTTTGAGGTACGCGTCACCGTAGTCGCAGGAAAAAAGGTGCTTTCCGCTATTCACCATTCACCGGCTCACCGCCCGAGAAAAAACCATGCTTTGAATACCGCCCCTCACCGCGCTGCCGAATTTACGAAAGTTCCCCTCTTGGATGGATTATAGCAGCGGTGAAAGTTGCAAAATACTAATATCGTATGTAAAGATCCGAAATTGTTTATGTTATTTTATTTTATTTTTTCCCCGCACTGAAAAACAATTCTCGGCGTTTTTGCCAAGGTCCGTTGGTACCTCTACCATCTCACTTTTTTTTACCAATTAATGGTAATTTTACAAAGACAGACTGGTAAGCTTACCTAAAAACCGGTATTTTTACTGGTTTTTTTTTCAGGTAAGAATACCACTTTTATTGATAATCAAATCCCGGTAACTTTGCCATTTTATCTCGGTAATTCTACCACAGTCGATGAAAAATATTGGCGTTTTTACCGAGGTCGGTCCGGTAAAATTACCGAGAAAGTTCAATAATTTTACCGAGATTTCGCGGTAAAATTACCAATTCCATAAATGGTAATTTTACCAAGAAAAAACTGGGATCAAATAGAACCCTGAATTCTTGGTAATTTTACCCTTTTCTTAGTAAATACACCGAGATTTTTTTTTCAGTGCGCAAAAAAACAATCAACGTTATTGTTTGAGAGGAATTGAGGGGCTTGGAGGACAAGGCGCATGAGTGCAGTTTTTAAAAAGTTGAGATATGTATTATTTCGAGTAAAACTAGTCCTGATGCATATTCTGTGAAAAATTCGCTCCCAAATTCCAATTTTCAAGCATCAAAAAGTGATTTTAGACTTTCTTTCCGCCGTAAGAATCTGTGTAATTTTGTATTTCTCGAAATAGCAAAAACTGCGCTCCTATGCGCCTTGTCCTCCAAGTCCCTCAAATGTAATTACGTTTTTTTGTGAGGAAAACGACGAAATGTGAAGCTTTTAGAAAATATGGGGTACAAATCCGTCAAAATCGTACTATTTCCTTTTTCCGCATTTTCAATCTTCTGCGGTGGCAGATCATTTCAATTTCTTGCAATAGTCTATTTCCGCAGTTATTATGTTGAATGGCACTTGATATTTCGAACCTTCAAAGTCATAACGCCAATCCTTCAAAACTTCCATAATTTTTCCTCACCATGCAAAGCAAATTTTGATAATATTTCAAGATATGATTGATTGACAAGATTGATTTACGCTCCTCGAAAAAAAATAAAGCAGGAGCGGAGATTTTTAAACACCGCAAACGATATACGCACTTTGGGAGTTTTGCCTAGAGTCCCTTTATACCGAGAGTCAAGACAACACCCCCTCATGGAGTCACAAACGGGAATAAAGATTACAGAAATTGAACGTTTTTTGTAATCTTTGATCGGCCCATTCTTAAATTCCTTTCTCCTTTCCTTCTCTCATTCCGTTTGTTCCTTGCCGAACCCGTAATTCCCTACTCCATTCCAGATTAAAATCTTTGCAATCGGTGAAAATTTAATCTTTATTCCCGCTTGTGAGTTGTGACACTGTGAAGGCCTAAAATACGGGAACCAATCAGAAATGGATTCACATTGTCTTGACTCTCAGTATAAAGGGGCTCTAGTTTCGCCTTCTTTGCGCATTCAAGTATTAAATTTCAATTTGTCGGTCTGGCAGACACGCTTTGCCGAATAATTCCTCGCGAAAAGCGGGAAAAAGCCTCCTGCTAACAATAGGACGTTTATGTACCCATAAACGTTCACCAATTTTTCATACTTTCAGGATAGACACCAAGGAAAAAAAACGGTAGAGGTATTCGAAAACGCTTCCGTTGGCCCGTAAAATTATTTTCCCGGCCGTTCGTTTTTTCCCTTGATTTAGGAGGATAAAAGTTGTCGCGCTTCTTTTGATGTAAGCATACAATAGGATGAGCCGCATTATGCATTCAACTCCTAACTTTTCAGGGCTCACTGAAAAATATGAATACGCCCTTGTGTTAGAGGAGTAATGAACTGATGGCGCGAGGAGGGGGAGGTTTCCGTATTTTTATTTATAGACACAAGGGGATGGCCCCGTTAATTGATAAGAAAATGGTCTGTAGCACCTTGCTAAGGAAAAACGCCTTATCAAAATTCAAGAGGAGCCAAAGAGGTCTGTGCAAAAACGGCAAAATCCGCCCACCCTCAGATTTCAACCAAACTTCGGATTTTGATAGGCCTATATGCCAATAGTAATCCCTGAAAATTTCAGCCCCCAAAAATAATTACAAGAGGGGGGGCGGGGGGTCAAAGTTGGAAAATCGTGCAAAATTCAAACTGCTATATCTCGGCAACGGTTACAGNGATTTTGCCGTTTTTGCACAGACCTCTTTCTCCATATTAATCATGAATTTTTGAGGAAAGTTATGAATATTTTTCCTTGAAATTTTCAGGTATGTCACATCAAATTGCGAACAAAGTCGTCTCAAAACTTTGAAGCCAAGCATTCGACAAATTCCTATTGAATTCGGTTTTTATCGAGAGGAATCTAGCAACGCCTGAAGGCTTATACGGCGTTTTTCCTTAGTGAATTTACAAATATTTTCCCTCCAATTTTTCAGAGAATTTTTTTCGCAATTTTACCTGAACTTCCTGAAAATTTCAAGGAAAAACATTCACGACTTTCCTCAAGAATGATCATTTTACCGGAGGAAAGGCAACTCGCGAATGTTCATGCGACGTTTTTCCTTAGAACGGCAGTGGAGTCTTTTTATGACCCACATTTTGGAGTTACAATGCGGACGAAAAAGAGCGGGCAGAGACCAGTGGCGTGGCGTGCTTTGCGATGAATCGATTCACCTGCAATTCAAACCTATGGAAATGGATCAACAGATAGGGTGTCCGCACCGAACACCATAAAAATCGATTATTTACAATAGCTCCAAATGGAGAGTTATCGCTACTCGCATCCAGTGGCGTGGCGTGAATTGTGATGTATCGATTGTTATGCTATTTAATCGATGGTAAAGAATCGATTATTAAGGTGTTCGCTGCGAACACCCTGTTTATCGATCTTTTTCCATAGGTTTAAATGGCATAACAATCGATACATCACAATTCACGCCACGCCACTGGATGCGAGTGGCGATAACTCTCCATTTGAAGCTATAGTAAAGAATCGATTTTTAAGGTGTTCCGTGCGGACACACCATCTATCGATCCATTTCCATAGGTTTAAACTGCAGATAAATCGATTCATCGCAAAGCACGCCACGCCACTACTCGCATCGCTGTTCACATTCCTTTGACCGGTTTTATTGAGGTGTAAAAAAGGCGACTCCGTGGCGTGGGCGAGGAATAAATAATTCAGTGCGTGGATGATTATACGGACGCGTTTATGCTAAAAGGAACTAAGTTACATGCCAACCCTATGCTTTTAATTCTTTCTAGAAAAATGAGTCATGAATATGCTCATGATTATGTGTTCAAGCGGGTGTTCACTTCGCAGTGTGCATAAAGGTGCGGTACACGCGCATGGTTGAACACCCGAAATAGGGATCACGGGGCCTTGACAGGCTGGGGCTGGGGGCGCCCAATTAACTCGATTTTGGGATAATCCCGCGCGGAAACTATCTCATCGTGGGTTTGCGGTTGTTTCTCTGGCACGCACATCATCCAAAACCACCATTCCTATAATACGGTCGTGTTGTGGAAGAGCGCCGTATGAGCCAGTGGTTGTTCTGCCGAGCTACAAAAAAACGCTGTATGAACCTTCAAGCGATGCCAAATCTTCTTTGACAAACGCGAATTTCTTGGTGAATTTATGAATATTTTCCTCCTAATGGAGATGTTCGCATGTGTGAGGGATTTGCGATTTGACCGTTTCTTATTTAAAAGTTTGCGAGAAACACGATGGTGCCACCGGTTTTCTCTGAAATCATCTCCCAAACTCAAAAAAAGCTCTCAAGTTGAGGCCAAAATGGAGGGGATATCCTACGCTATCCTGAGAGTCCACCTCTAAATCAAAACAAACTCTCCATGCAAAGATAGGAAGCAAATACATTGACAGGGCTGCCACTTTATTTGGGGACTCTAAAATTGAAAACACGGCAACACTGCTAGTGTATTTGCTCCCTAACTTTGCATGGAGAGCTTGTAATGATGCAGAGGTGGACAGGATAGCGTGGGATATTCCCTCCATTTCGGCCTCAACTTGAGAGCTTTTTTTGAGCTTGGAAGTTTATTTTAGTGAAAACCAGTTGCACCATCGTGTTTCTCGTGAACTTTCACAGAAGAATCAACAGTCAAATCGCAAATTCCTCACACATGCAACATCTCCATTTTGGGTTGCCAGTGATCCAGTGTTCCCAAATTTCCTTCTATAAATCACGAATTTTCGGGAAAATTTGTAAATACTTCTCTTCCGATTTTTCAGATGATTTTGTTTGTGATTTGATCTAAAAAGTATGAGAATTTCAAGGAAAAATATTCGTAACTTTCTTCAAAAATAAATATTTCCTGAGACGAAAGCAGGCAAAATTCAAGTGCTTTTACAGCGTTTTTACTCAGCACGGCAGAATAAAACTGCGAAAACGTGTATCTCGTTTGCGCGTGTTTCAAAATCTCCGCTCTTGTTTTAAACTTAAGTCTTAATTAATAGCGCTTCGATTATCTGCATTTTTTTTCGGTGGCTTTTTTCACTTAATGGAAGGATTTTAGAGGGTTCATCTATTCAATTCTGAGAAAAACCCTCTCTATATGCATGGCAAAGATCTTAGCCCGTTCAAATTCGTTGTTTCCCTAAAAAAATAAAGTAACTGCATTTCAACGTTGCCAAATTTTCCCGTGCAAATTGCATTCTTTTAAGGATAATCTATGACATTTCTAACTAGTAACTGCACTGAAAAAAAAAAAAAACGCCGGCCGTGGAAGCCGTACTTTCAGGCTATATATGCATACCGTTCGGGATCCGGGCGCAGCACTCAGAGCAATCGGAGCTCCGGCTCCAGTACCCGGAACTTTCGGCCTCTGAGCCCGGAACGGACGGTTTATCTATATAGCCTGTGAGTTTTCTTTTCAGTGAAAAATTTCGTAACGTACACTGAAAAAAATCTCGGTGTATTTACTGAAAAAGGGTAAAATTACCAAGAATTCAGGGTTCTATTTGATCCCAGTTTTTTCTTGGTAAAATTATCATTTATGGAATTGGTAATTCAACCGAGAAATCTAAGGAAAATTATTGTACTTTCTCGGTAATTTTACTGGACCTTGGTAAAAACGCCAATATTTTTTATCGACTGTGGTAGAATCACCGAGATAAAATGGCAAAGTAACCGGGAATCGATTACCAATAAAAGTGACATTTTACCTGAAAAAAAAAAAACAGTAAAAATACCGGTTTTTAGGTAAGCTTACCAGTCTGTCTTGGTAAAATTACCAGTAATGGGTAAAAAAGTGAGATGGTAAAGGTACCAACGGACCTTGGTAAAAACGCCGAGAATTTTGATTCAGTGCTTTCAACGTTGTAAGCCTTTGTAGAGGCGTGATTTCCTCGTTGCATCGAGGGATAAGCCCCCCCCATACACTCGCTAACTATTTCGATACAACATTGTTTGAAATCCGATCTCGTAAACAAGATTCTATCAGTAAACCCACTCCTCTCTGCCCGTCATTGAAACCGCTCGACTGTGTGTATCATAGCTCGTTAAATCACCCCCTCCCCCGTTGTTGATGTGTAGGAGGGGAAGGGGCGGCGCCCCCTGAATCTTAAGTGAACGTATTTATACCAAACAGAACTATGTGCATCATGATGTGAGCCCTGTTATGCATATGTTCTTACGGGTCTCAAGGCTCATGTCTCGATGCACTTAGTTCCGTTCGGCAGAAAGACGTCCGAGTCATGCTGAAAGCGGACGGAAGCGGCGGTTTCAGCTCGGGTTCACGCTTGTTTTACAGCTCGTTTGCGCGGCTGGGAGCGTCTTCCCGCTCATAAAAGGACCAAACCACTTTTTAGGTTAGGTTTAGGGTCTCATCGTCCGTAAAACACCGTGCTTTCCCGAGCTTAACCGCGAATGGAGTTGAGTTTTTTGTGCGCGGTGCGACGAGAGTGGGTGATTTGGAGTCGATCCAAGAGGCATAACAGTGTACATGATGAGAATGATCGGGGTGATGGAGCGGAAGAGAATATTCTCAAGAATATTCAGCCATGCAGCGGCGCGCCATGCTCGGCAAGGAGTCGATTATATATGCCCTTTAAATCTAATGAAAGGATCGATTAAAAAGATTTACCATAGTGATCGATTCCTCACCATAGGTTTACATGGGAAAATTAAGATAGCCGATGATTCGCCCGTCCCCAACGCGTTGTGATGAACCCATCGATCATCTCTCATTTAAACCCATGGAAAAGGATCGATATACCTGGAAAATCGATTTTTTCCCATTGCTTCAAATGGGAAAATATCGATGGCCGACGATTCACCCTTTTCCACCTCATGTCGACGTTTGTGATGAGCCGATCTATCTTATCTCTTATTTAAATCCATGGAAAAGTGTCGAATATTAGGGTATACCTTGATAATAGATTTTTTACCATAGTCTCAATGGGAATACATCGATATCTGGACTCTGGAATCGACTCTGGAATGCAGGCGCTTGAATAGGATGCAGTGCTCAGTAGAGAATGGACTTATTAGGTTTTGAAAACAACCGATTTATTCAAGATATGGGCCGTCCTGCTGCGTTGTGTCGCATCGGCTTGGCAGTGTTACACGTCTTATGCGGATTTAACATTGACTCATTTTGCAAGCTGCTATGCAGTTATTCGATCAGGAAGAGAGGACTTGAGTTGCCTTTGAGGGGAAATTTAGTAGTTCAGGCAAAAATGGAAACGAGTCTGTAGAAATCCTCGGTACCAATGGCTTCAGTGATTCCTATGTAATTTTTGACGCTGAACCCAAAATTCTACTTTGCGCCAAAACATTTGAACCGGAAAGTTGCCAAATTTGGCAAAAAATGCCTGAACTTGGCTTTTTTGGCGGATTACGGCCTGTTCCTCAGGAAGAGTTGATCTGACGACAAAATAATGAGTTATTTGCCTGGATCTCGATACTATCTTATTGTTGGTATGTTGGAGTGCCTTCAATTTCGTATTATACCGCACAACACCTCTGTTGTGAAATAGTGAAGCGCTGTGGCACGTGGCACGCTGCGGCGCGGCCAGCCAGCCAGCACGGAACGCGCATTGGCGCCTACAAACCTAAGGGATACCTCAAGCATTGCGCAATGCGTGAAGTATCTGCTTAGGTTTGTAGGCGCCAGTGCGCGTCTCGTGCTGGCAGCACGTCGCATCACTCCGCTTTATGCTAGGGCCTATTGTTTAAACTCGCGGAGTCAGCATTTTTCAACTCATGATTTTTATACGTTTGCGCACTTTACATGGATTACTTTAATTTAAAATGATAAAACAATATATGAATGAAAAGAAAATTTAATGTGTGTTTTGTAAATATCAAGGTGTTTCCTTGTCGTATTTAATGATTTTCAAAGCACATTAATTTTTTCTTTTATATTTTGTGCTTTTACTGTGCTGCAGCGTGGTGTGAGCGCAACCAAACCAAAAACAATTTCGCTCGGATGTAGATTAGACTCTTCATAACATTGACGAGAAAAAATACTCTTGATTTAATCCGATTTTTCTTTGAATCGAAGAGCCGAGCAACTTGATTTAGGGGAATTTTCTTCTGATTCAAGGAAAAAGTCCGATTGAGCTAGTAGTATTTTTTCTGGGCAACGCTTTCAAGAGTCTAGACCCTGGATCCTAGCGACTTTTTTTCCAGTGTATATACGGTCAATGTACCCTTTTACTCAACGTTTTAATCGCAAGCAAAACGCGATTCAATAGTTCCCCACAGATGATTCAGGAGGACCCGAGTCTTTCAGACCAGGGCCCAATCTCAAATCCCCACGACACATCGAAACTCCATCCCAAGATTACACCCCTCAAACGTAGCACGATCACAAGTATACCCCAGCGCGGAATCGCGAGTCAACACTCTCCACCCCCCCCCCCCCCCCCCCCNTGTTCCGCAGAAAATCAAAGACGCAACACATCCTCCCGTCAAAAAGCCTCCCCACCACCCCTCCCCTTCCCCCGCGCCATCGTGACGGTGCATGCACTCCTGAATGCAAGCGACGACTGACTGTTCGCCCCGCTCTCTATATTGATCTCCTTAAAGCTAACCTTCCGAGGTGCCCCCCCCCTCTCTCTCTCACCTAGCTCACCTGACGCCTCCCCCGCCCCCCGTACCCCCGACCCCGATGAAATATTCAGGGCTACGCTGCCGTGCTAAGGAAAAACGCCGCATGGGAATTCGAGGGTTGCCAAATTGACTCTCGGAAAAAACTTGCTAATGCGGAAAATTACGAAAATTTTTCTTCGGAATTTTCAGACACTTTACGACTGATAGACAAACAGCTTTCTCTAAGGAATTTGAGGGAAAATACTCGAATATTTCCCCGGAAATTCGTAATTTGCCGCGGGGAGTTTGGCAACGTCCGAAGGCTCATACGCGGTTTATCCTCATCACGGCGGAATAATGCCGTGCTGAGGAAAAACGCCGTATGAACCTTCAGGCGTTGCCAAATTTCCATTAATTGGATTGCATTTTGCAAAAAGGAAACACTAGCATTGCAATGATGCTAAAATTTTGCAACTTCATCCTTTGCAATAAAATTACGGAAATCGTGAAAAATTATGAAAGTTAGATGGTAATTTTTGTCTTAAATTCACAGTTTTTAGCGAGTAAAATAGAAACCATTAATGGATAATCGGGTTTTTCCTCCAAAACAAAAGAAGTTGCACAATCTTAGCAACATTTCAATGCTAGTGGTTCCTTTTTGCAAAATGCAATCCAATTAGACCCGAATTTCCTGGTAAATTTATGAATATTTTTCTTCCAATTTTTCAGAAAATTTCGTTCGCAATTTCACCTAAAGTTCCTGAAAATTTCAAGGAAAAATACTCATAATTTTTCTTAAAAATAAACATTTTATCGAAGGAAATTTGGCAACCCTCGAATGTTCATACGGCGTTCTTCCTTAGCACGGCGGGATACACCGGCACCCGCCGAGCGCCACGCAGGGCGACAACTCTCTCGCGATTGACCTATTTATACCCATTCATTAGGTCTTGTCGCGGCGGTGTAACCCGATCCCCCCCCCCCCCCCCCCCCNGGGTCTCGAAGATCACTTTAACGCGGAATGACAACAGTTTTGTTTTTGTGCCTCTTCGCCTTCCTCCCCCCCCCCGCCCTCCGTTAATGCGCCCCTTCGGGCCGTGCGCTATGCCCTCCTGTTCCTCGCTTGTCTCGTTACTGTCCAAAGTGACGGGGCGCTTTCTTTGCCGTGCTTTTAATCACGTTCGGGGGGTCGTTTTTCCCCCCTCTTTTTCTAGCGCGGCTGCTTTTTATTCGCTCCGTGCGTTTTTTGTTTTGAACGAAGACAGTTGAACTGAATTTTGCAATACGGAAAGATTTAGAGTACCTCCATACGGGAGAGTATTGCCATCTCTGTGCCGCTCTCTGATTGGTTCATCAGTTTAAGGCTATCATGAAGCTCGAAAGTTGCCCATCAGGGCCGGATGCACCTACTTGCTGCCCATGGGCCGCCTGTATTTTGCCGCCCCCTTCTCATTCGTTTTGAAACTCGACAAAAACCATCAAGTGAACGTGTCAGCGGAGGAGGGGTGCATAAGACGCGTTTACTCGTGTTGAACACATTTTTGGGAAAGCCCTGTCAACACTACTAGCAAAAGTTCACGGAACTTTGCGCGAAAGTTAAGTTCCGTAAACCTATCTCTGTGTGGACAAGGCCTTCCATGTTTGGCGCAAAGCGTGAAGTATTCAGACAGTCTTGTAGGCGCTATGAGTTTCACGCCGACCGCTGCTGAACGCTCTGTGTTGGACGCAATGCGTGAAGTATTCACGCCGTCTTGTGAGCGCTATGCGTTTCACGCTGACCGCACTGTGTTTGGCGCAATGCGTAAAGTATTCATACATTCTTGTAGGCGCTATCCGTTTCACGCTGACCGCAATGACCGCACTGTGTTCGATGTAATGCGAGAAGTATTCGTGCAGTCTTGTAGGCGCTAATATGTGTTACATGCCGATCGCCGAGCCGAGGGCTTTTCCTTTTCATCTCAAGTCCTCGTTATCATTTCTCTCTAACTCGCGTTCCAGGCCAAATTGCTCGTTTGGTTTTTCTCTTAACTCGACTAATTGAGGGTACTGTCTCTTGTATCAGCAGAGTCGCATCACATGCTAAATCGACCAAAATCGTTTAGATTACTCTGAGACATCTAGGGATAAAGTAAAAGTCCTGCTGTACTCTTTTTTCTCTCGATATTACTCAGAGGTTGCGACTTGCGAGTGCATTAGACCGACTTCAACGCGGTCCAAGAGCGAACTCGGAATATTTTTTAAATTTAGCAACGCTGCACGAGTTTGAAGCTGAAATAGGAAGCGCTTAGCGCATTCTCTACGATAATTTGATCACAAGATTCGGTGGCTGGTTGACACTGCATCCTCTAATGTCGTTATCGAATCATACTCTATTGCCGCTTCGAGCAGAAATCCGCGAATTTTAGTGACAGAGCAAATGCTCGATGCAAATTTTCGATGCAATTTCGCAACGCGCCGTCTCGGCCTGTAATCAGGTTAAAAGGCAAATTATGTAGATTGACTGGGCCCCATATGTTGTCAAGTTCAAAGAGTTTATCAAAGTTCTTGCTTTTGCTGGAACTTTTAATTGCCTGATAAATAAGCTGTGCAATTAATCATGGCGTAACATAGCTTTCCTTTCCTGCAAAAGAGGAAAAAATCATTTGGCGAGAGAGTTACCTGCTGGGTGTATTGCAAACTTTGAAATGTTTAATGAATCGATGCAGAAGTTGCAACACTGGTCAAACCGCTGCATTCATAGTTATCGTACCGCCGAAAATTATTTTAGAAACAATTGATTGAATCATTTTCCTAAACATTTAAATGATAGGAGGTGCACCGTGGTCTTTTCAAATACTTTGACTAAAAAGCAAAATAAAGAACCAGGTGCGAAGTTGATGAAAATTAAAATAAAACGTGTGCAGCTTTTGATTGTGATTTCAGCACTTTTATTTGTTTTCTTTTATTGATAATGAATGAAAGGGCTTTTGAGCAGAACTATCCTAGCTTCTTCAAACATTGATTAATGATATCCTCCCTCTCATGTTTTAACGTTTTAAAAGGCCTAACCAATATATTGACTGGAAATGAGGTTGGAATGTGTTCTGTAATCCGGGGACAATTCATGAGAGTTTCGAGGCATAATGTTGTTTTACTCTGTCTCAAGTATAAGTATAAAACCTGTCAGGAAATTAGGCATCGTGAATTGGACGTATTCATGCTGAAAGGAACTTTATGCAATTACATGAATAAAATTGAAACGAACCAAATAGCTCGCAAACTCTGTAAACTTGGTTCCTCCTGATTGAATTCATTTTCACATAGTTCCTTTCGGCAAAAATACGTTCAAATTGAATTACAATGAATCCAGTTGAATTCGTTCGAATATACTATTAGATTCTTTGTACTTATACAAACGTCAATGGAACTTTTGCAGGTGTGAAGAATTTTTAAATTAAGTGTGCTGATTATTTGGTAAAATTCTTAGGACAGATTCTTAGGGCGTGCAACATGGTTTATTTGAGCATAAATACAGCCAATTAGGAGGACTGCAGCAGGTAGGTATATTAGTCTCCTTCATGAAAAATGCTCGGCAAAATGACGAAGTGCCAATTAGTTTGGAAATCGGAAAACAAAAGGAAGAAAATAACCGCAACAAAGGATCAATGGAAGATAATTAATACATTAATTAATCATAGACAGAGTGTTGGTGATTCTTCAAGCGTCCGTTAAAATTCAGTATGAAATTGAAAGTTTCATTTCTAGGGGAAAAAAGCGAATTTGAGCACGGTGATCCTCCATGAAACTAAACTAAAACTAAAGATCTCGCAAAATTATGTCAAATATTGATGAGTTTTCTCCCTTCAAAGAAATGATACACGAGAGATAACGTGCTACGTCGCAAACCGAGGGACGGGGTCTCGTTGTTCCACCGCCGACGTGCAACGAAATCAAGGCGCCTGGCATTTTTAATGGCAACTTCTGGATACAACTATTCGTACTCTGGGGTAGCCGTCGTTGCATATTCAAATGATTGAAGGCGCCCTGACTTTCTTGGCACTGTTTGCGCTCCACGGAGGGCCAGCAGCCTTAAGTTTAGCCGGTCAAAAGTCCTCAGAGGCGCCTGAACTTACTAATATGAGAGAATGTATGTTTTAAGGGGTAATTTAGGTCGCTGAATCCATATTTTGGGTTTCTTTTAAGAAATTTTGAAGTTTTTGATGAGAATTGTTAAAAAAAAATTGCTTTATCAACGGGTAATTAATAGCAATTTTTCACTCAAATCTTCAGAGGTACCCGAGATTGTTTTGTGAGAAGAAATTGGTTTCTGAGGGTTATTTTAGTGAGTAAATTACAGTTTTGCTTTCTTTGTTCAACATTTTTCAGTTTAAAATTTAAAAAATTTGAAAAATGATGATTTATCTCTGGGTAATATATGAGAATATATGTCGCGTATTTTTCAGCAGAATTAGCATTGCATCTCATCTCGCCCAACGAAAATATTCATAGCCCAGAAAACTGCAAGCGAACCAAAGAAATTCTCAAATTTCTGAGTATGCTTTTACTTAAAATTGACAATTTGAACCCTACAGACATGTCCAGAAAATTCAGGAGTCGTCTGCATGTCGCGTATTTTTCAGCGTAATTATAGTATTGAATCTCATCTCGCCCAACGAAAATACTCATTGCTCCGAAAATTGCGAAAAATTGCGAGTAGACCAAAGAAATTCTAAAATTTCGGAGTGTGTTCTTACACAAAATTGACCATTTGAACCCTCCAGACATGTCCAGAAAATTCAGGAGTCGTCTGCTTGTCGCGTATTTTTTGGCGGAACCAATGAAAATATTTTTTTGAAGAATGCACTTCTTTTGCCAGAAATTAGAAGATAGAGAGGCAAAGCCGGAATAAAACCTTGAATTAGAAAATTTTATTCAGAATCAGTCATAATTTAACCCCAGAAGTCGGGCAGCAATTGTATGGACATCTATAATAACAATATAAGTAGATTAGCGTAGGATAGCGCCATTATACGACATGCTTGCAATTTGGCAACACTGTCTTTCATCCATATGAACACATCTACGATAGAATCGATATATATCGAAAATCCTAACCTAGAATCGATTTTCGTTAGTGTATTTACAATGAGAAAGAGCATTGATGCCAACATGCAAGAATCACCAATGCCTGGCACGTGAGTGATCTAATATAAGAAATTAGCATAAAATCCTCGATCTTGCGTCACAAAAAAATTCATAACTCACGGTAAGGCAAGAAAAGGCAAATGAACCAATGAAAATTTAGATGTTTAGGATGTACTGAACCACATGGTAGCGGTCCGTAACCTTACAGATCTTTACAGAAAATTGCAGGCCACTTTAAACCTAAAAATTAGGGCATTTTCGTGCCCAGTTTTTAATTTTGTGTACTAGACTATACAATGCACAAAATTGATAAAAATACCTTAAAGTAAAATGAAAACATGTTAATCTAACTTGGTAAAACACTGGTTATGTTGGGAAACACTCGAAGGTTTGTGGAACATAACCTTTTGGATGAGCGTTGAACCAAGCCAGCATATAGGATAAATAAACACACCACGCGCGCTCGGGAAAATCTTGGCATCGCAGTCTTATTAGTGATAAGACCCCCAAACCCAGTGATGTACAGATACTCCATGATATACCTCATCGCTCAGTGGTGTCTATTTCCGAATTTTTTGGACAAGCCAAAATGGACTTTTGTCCAGCTAAATTCGATTCCTGGCCCTCTGTGCGCTCCGTGCCGCGCCCCGCGTTACGAGTTATACCACAAGCTGCTTATCTCTTACACTCCGAATTTTGCACGAACACATCATAATTTGAGGGGCTTGGAAAACAAGGCGCACAAGAGCAGTTTTTGAAAAATTTAGTTATTAATGATTTCATTTAAAACTAGTCTTAGTGCATATTATGTGAACAATTCGCTCCCAAATTCAAAATTTTAAGCATTCAAAAGTCAATTTAAACTTTCTTTCCGCCATGAGGATCCGTGTGATTTTCGATACTTCAAACGCTTATTTCTCGAAACAGCAAAAACTATGCACTTATGCGCCCTTATTTCATATTTTAAAATTCAAAAAACCAATAACGGCACGATTTAGTTCGTCAAAATTTCATTTTTGGTCAATATGTTCAGTGTAAGATTTTAATGTTTATGATTTGTCCTAAACTCCTGCCCTTTTGGTAACCCGTTGGAAGACAAAAGCATGCGTTGGATGTTTTTTGAACGGGTATTAAGCGTAACCTGATTCTGTTGGCGTCACCTTTTTCGTGGGCAAATTACGGTTAACAAAGTGATCTGTTTCCCGGGCCTGTTCTTGAAATATGTAAACACGCGCCCTGTTTTTGAAATATGTGAACCTCGCAGATTATCCGCAACGAGTGATTCACACCACGACCCTTTAGACTAGGCCTTTCACTGCCTGTCAAACTCGTAAAAGTCCGTTTTCTCGGGGGCAAGTTTAAAATTGGGCCGAGATATTTTAACAATGCATGAAAAAACTCATTCGGTTTGTTTTCTTTGCTTCAGCAGTGAAAAACCATTTGGTTCTTCCGACCATAAATAAGCTTTAGCTAAAGCTAGTGTTCTCTATAACTTTGCGACACGTTCTTTTACGATTTGTATGGCTCAGCAAGGTTTTTTTTTTTATTCTCATGTTTTTACTCTGTTTTTATTCATTCATTCCAGTGAATACGTCAGTGATTCGTGAATTACTCTTCATGAAATTGTTCTTATTCGTATGACAAAGTATAGTAAGTATAATTATTATTATTTTTTAAACTTATCTGGTCAATGAAAGCTTTTCTACTATTATGATGATTTGAAGATTCAAAAATGTCATTCAAGAGGTCAATAATAGTGCCAATGGTACAGCTTAATTGAGGGGCTTGCAGGAAAAGACGCATTAGTGCGGTTTTCGTTACTTCGAGAAATACGTGTGTGAAGTTTCGAAATCACATAGATCCTCATGGCGGTAAGAAAGTTCAAACTGACTTTTTGATGCTAAACAATTTGAATTTGGGAGCGAATGTTTCACGTAATATGCACTAAGACTAGTTTTAAATGAAATCATTAACAACTCATTTTTTTCAAAAACTGCACTTGTGCGCCTGTCCTCCAAGCCCCTCAAATTATGATGTGTTTGTGCGTGAGCAGAGTTCAAAATGTAAGAGATAAGCAGCTTGTGGTAACTCGTAACACGGTGCGCGGCACGGAGCGCAAACAGTGCCAAGAAAGTCAGGGCGCCTTCAATCATTTGAATATGCAACGAAGACTACCCCAGAGTACGAATAGTTGTATCCAGAAGTTGCCATTAAAAATGCAGTTAAAAATGCGCCTTGATTTCGTTGCACGTCGGCGGGGGAACAACGAGACCCCGTTCCTCGGTTTGCGACGTTGCACGTTATCTCTCGTGTATCATTTCTTCGAAGGGAGAAAACTCATCAATATTTGACATAATTTTCCGAGATCTTTAGTTTTCCCGCCGAGAACATTTTTTAAAAAACATACAGTAGGTTCCTTGAATATATATCTTTCGAAAAAAGTCTAAAAAGCGGAAATTATGAAATATTTCGATCGGTGAGATAGGCTTTTTTCTGATTTTTTTTCGTCATCGATCTGCCTGTCAGTTTAGTTGCGGTGTCACGCTCCACGTTTAGTTCAAAAGCGTTAAAGCGCTCTCTTCCGTCCGCGCAAAAGCACTTTTACATATTGAAGAGGTGCTACGGTGAACGCTCTCCAACGTCTTAACGTTGGAACCGTCGTCTTGTTTTTTCTTGCTCTGCTCATTTTGTATTTTCAAATGAGCAAAATGAAATTACTTTACACTGGGGGGGGGGGGGGGGGGGGNGGGGAGGTGGGAACACATTGGATCTAGAGTCCAGACTCTGAAAAACATCGACAAGAAAAACTACTCTTGATTCAATCAGAATCTAGCTTAAGTCAAGAACCAAGCCTCTGAATTTGAGCGGATTTCGTTTTGATTCAAGCAAAAATCCGATTGAATCAAGAGTATTTTTTCTTGTCAATGTTTTCAAGAGTCTGGATTCAAGATCCAATGTGTTTTTTTTCCAGTGTATTAGAATTTATGCGGGCAGTTTCGGCTGTCCAACACCCTCGGTCGAAAGTCCCTCTCGAGCCAGAAATTTCACAACTCGGGAGCGCTACGCAGTGGCCCGCAAGGCGCGAGGGTCCTTTCAAAATTCGTAAAGGAATTATGAGCGGCCCTTGCAAGACTAGCTCCCTTTTTCGACGACTGTTCTTGTCTCCGAGAGCTGATTGATCATCGCCAACGGGCTGATAAATTTGAATGGCCAGCCTCCCCGGCGCCAGGAATTGATAGCTAGCCCCCCCCCCCCCCNCTCTGCCCTGTGCAGGGTTCTTGCGTCTCCTGCGATCAAGTCCATTTACATATTTGAAGGAGCCGTTGCCACTTCCGAGGGAGCTATTTCGAAAACATCGATACAAAATGTTTACGAAGCAGCCCGAGACAGTGTGGCATGAAACGTAAGAAATAAATGAAAGATTAGAAATTTCATTGAAATATTTCATGAAATTTCACGAGACGGTGAAATATTTCATATTTTTCAGGGACAAAAGTATCCAACCCGCATTCAAACACACAAAACTAGAAGAAAGTCACAATTTCTACATTTTGCGAAACATAAAAAGGAACCGGTATTTTTCAATATCTTCTATAAATTTCTGAAATTTCATGAAACATTTCACGCGAAATTTCAAGATTTTATTTTTTATGAAAATTTTGCCACCGTGGCCCGAGACAAAAGTAATATGAAGACAAGCGGGAAAGTTCTAATACTGTCGTATTAGAAAAGCGCTCAGGTGTTAGTAAATGTATTTAATGAAGAAAGGACGTATAAACTCCGTCGACTTGGCTGGGAAATGGAAATAAAACATCAGCTGATAGCAAACAAAGGTTACCAAGGAAACCGTAAACGCGTATTTTTGTTTTCCAAAAATGAGCTCACCGTTGAGCTCATCAGGCGCGTTTTTTTTAGGCTTCATTTGAGTTCAACGATCGATTTCGATAAGAATTACTCTACCGCTAAGAAATTTTCTTACAGACAAACGATCGAAACTACCTGCGCATTACGTTAAAAGCATAAAATACAGTTTTCACAGCTTTGTTTATTTTAAAAATGGACCCCCCCAAAAAGCCTACACATCGATGAGCTGGTGCGCCATTTAAACGCATTAGCACTAGTATACTAGTACTCAGAGGCAAGTCGAAATCAAAAAGCGCTGCCAGCTGCTGTCGGCTGAGCGCTTAAAAAAAGGGGGAAAACGAGAAACAAGGCTGAAGATATAACACTAAAAACCCTAGATGTTTCGACTGAAAGCATAGTAATTTACAGGCGGAAAATAAATTTAAAAACTAAAAAAATACCGTTGCCACCTCTAAGAGAGTTATTTCGAAGACATCGATACAAAATTTTTACGAAGCAGCCCAAGACAATGGTGACATGAGGAAAACAAGGGGGAAACAAGGCTGAAAATATAACACTAAAAACCCAAGTCGTTTCGACATAAAGCAGAGCCATTTTCAGTCGGAAAATAAATTAAAAATTAAAAAAATATCCATGCTAAAATATAACGTTAAAATATCGTTTTTTCATCGATACTTGTTGAATTTTTATCGTATTATCCTTATTAGATTGTATATTTTCTAAGATAGTAAAAGTTTCATGGCAATGTTAATGCTAGTTTCCATCATATTTGGAAAACAAAGGAGATTGCAAGTTTTGAAACTCAGTCCGATTTTCTTTATTCGATTCCAATCATCGCCGAAAGAACTATTTAGGCAGACGTATTTCAGAACAGAGAACAATTTTCACCTCTGTCTCAATTTAGCATAAAAGGGGAGATCGCAGGTTCTAATACTATGCACGCCTCATTTGTGTTTCAAAGAATTGGATTCCCTTTTGCTGAATTCTACCCAAAATTATATTGGCTAACAGGAACTTCCCGCTTTTCTAAGGATCCCAGCCTTGCTTTACGTTTTTGAGTTAAAAGTATACTTCATTTTTTTTTCAAATTGCATCACGATTTCCGTCCATGTCCCATTGCTTTTTGAAGCACTTCACATCTATTGCGTGTCTCTTCCAACCACAAAAAGCGGTTTTAAAGTTTCACCAAAAATTCCACTCACGGACAACTTTCCTGTAAAAACACACTATTGCTGATTGCATGGTTTGTTCATTTTCCCGGATATGTTGAATTATTACCTTTTGTCGATAGAAGTTGACAAAAGGTAACACTATTGCTGATTTTTACCCCTCGCTACAGTCGGGAGCACTTTACCTAGATTCGATAGGTGTCGCGCGGTGCGGTGAAATCCATCCATTAAAGTGGCATTCCATACCACGAAATGTCATAAAAAAAAAAAAAAAAACTTCAAATATGCGACTCGTTGCGCATTTGAAACTCCTTCCAACTTAATTTTCCCCCCGAAATTCTATTTTGTACGTCTCTGTTAAAGTCAACCCATAACGCTGGGTTTAATTCCAAAGTTGTCATGTCTTTGGTTTTGTTTTTACGCTCGGAGCGTGCATTGTTGTATGCAATGCTACTGTGCTAAGGAGGCACGCCGTATGAACATTCGAGAGTTGCCAAATTTACTTCGATAAAACAAGTATTTTTGACGAAATTTATGCACATTTTTCTTTGAAATTTTCAGATATTTTAGAGTAAATTGCGTACAAAATTGTCTGAAAATGTTGGAAATAAATATTCAAAATTTTCCCCAGTAAAATTCGGTTTTTATCGAACGACACTTGGCAACGCCTGAAGGCTCATACGGCGTTCTCCATTAGCACGGCAGAATGGGTGGTTACAGCCCCTTATTGCTTCGCGGCCCAACCCTGCGATGCGCTTTGCGCCTCAGTCGTTAAGCGTTATCGTTACTTTTATGATTTGGCGAAAAGTTCCTTGTTTTATCGAGGACATTTTAACAACACCAGGGAGGTCCATACATATTATGGCTCCTTCTTGGCACAACGAAATTACGGCTGAATTATTCGCGCGACATGGATAATTCCAGAATGGAATTGAAGGAAGTACTGCCGTGCTATGGAAAAACGCCGTAAGAGTATTCGAGAGTTGCCAAATTTCCTTCCATAAAATGCCTATTTTTGCGGAAAGTTATGCATAATTCTCCTTGAAATTTCTTGATGTTTTAGATAAAACTGTAAACAAAAGTGCGTGGAAAATTGGAAGAATATTATTCAACAATTTTCCCGTAAATTATTTTTTTTATCGAAACGAATATGACAAAGATAGAAGGCTCATACGGTGTTTTTCCTTATCACGTACGGCAGAGTAGTCGGCGGGAATCGCGTCGCATTTGAGTCATTTGACGTAATCGCATAGCTCCTCTCAAAGAATGAGCCCCAGTTTCCATGAAACTCCGTTTTTTTCCATGGTTGATAAGGGAAACGGAGATACGATGTTACGTCAAAGAAGCGAGGACTCTGGCATCGGATACACCTACAATCTCATCGGACATTACGCCATGCTAAGGAAGAACGTCGTATGATAATTCGAGAGTTGCCAAATTTCCTTCGATAAAACATGTATTTTTGACGAAATTTATGCATATTTTTCCTTGAAACTTTCAGACATTTTAGATTAAATTGCGTAAAACATCGTGTGAAAATTTTGGAAATAAATATTCACAATTTTCTCGGTAAATGCAATTTTTATCGGAGGAAATTTGGCAACAGCTGAAGGTTCATACGGCGTTTTTCCTTAGCACGGCAGAATAACACTGTGCTGAATAAGAACCGCGTATCTCCGATTTGAAACTGAATGCAGGTGGGCGTTTTTGTAAAGAATGAGAGGTTGGCGGTTGAGTCGCGGTTTGGAAATGGTGAGATTAGACGGCAGGAGCCCGCCTGAATTATTTTAAATGGGAGTTAAAACCATTCTTCTCGCTCGGAGCCCCCCCCCCTCCTCTGCCGAGGCCCGGCTCGATGGGGTCCTCCAAATTGCGAAATTATTCTCTTAATTCCTCGTTTTGTTCGCGCTCCCGTGGGGTCCCACCGTTGCACTGTCTTGTGCGAAAGTCACCGTTTATTTCGGCGTATTTGGACCGCCAAGCCACATTGGAGTACCTTTAAAGACAGAGTATGACCATTTCTATGCCGGTTTTTCATTGGCCGCGAGAAAATAGGCTGACACGATGTTCCTACGGCCGTAGATAAACGAACAAGATGGCTGTTATCAGCAAGCAAGTTTGAGGTTATGCACATCTTACATCCTCCTGTGATAAAGGCGAAAGGCGATTTAACAGTGTGTTCGTGTGTTTTTTATGTGTTATTTGTAGATATGCTAATTTAAATTGTTTCTGCCGTATAATTGAAATTTTTGTAAAATTTTAGTGACCTTATCAATGTCACGGTGAGCCGCTATCTTATTTGTTTATTTACGGCCGTAAGAGCATCATGAAGCCTAAAAACTCGTTGACCAACCAAAAAGTGGCACAGTTTTCCTGTAGTAAAAATATACAAGTGGCTATACTCTGTCTACAAAGACACTATAATTTTGACCGCCAAGCCACATCAGCCATTGCCTAATTTGCTAAGCAATTAAATTTTTTACAAAAGAACGTTTGCGCGGATTCCAGTGAAAATTAAAAAAAAAAAAAACAAACAAACAAACATGTGTAAGTGTAAAATTAAATTGACCAGGAGGAACGATATGCACACAGTGTCGTTTTCAGACAAAAGAACGTAACCGCCTGAGTTGTTTTGTATATACTATGTTTATACCATACGTTGTTCTTGGACCGAACCGGAAATTGTAGTTCCTCATTTCGAAGTTTATTACAAATTTGCTTTCAGGCGTTCTGTGTCTATTTTCTGCCCGAAAGAAGTGAAAGCGGTTATTCAGCAGAACTTGCTCGATGTCTCGTGGTTTGTGTTTTTCCTAGGTTTAAATTGGACCGCGTTTAGTTGACTTTTGTAAAATTTCACTGTGCAATTTAATGTTTTACAAAATAACGTGTGTGCGGATTAGTGTGGAAATTTAAAAGGAATTCGCTTTTGACTATGCAGAAAATTCACTAAAATCCGCACATTTGTTTTCGAGTAAAAAGTTGGCTTGTCCAATTAAAGGCGGTGGCTGATGTGGCTTGGTTCCTTTTTGATAACGCGGTCCTCTATCTTGGAAAATGAACAGAGTAAACAGTAATATATTTTGACAGTTTACTACATATTTTTAATGTATGGTGAAGGGCTCGCGAGTTTGTAATCTCCTGGGAAAAATAACTTCTAAAGTCTGCGAGATCTTCTCTTCTCTTTCGCTTTAAATTTTTCATGTATATTTTTAAACGTTAAAATTTTAATAATTCCGTATTCCACGACATGCTGAAATTCCCGAGATGAATGTTCGTTCAGGAGCTATGACTCGTTAAAAATAAATTATATGATGCCCAATTTTACAGAGAGTTCTTTAAAATAACTGCTCAAATCTACAAACCTTTCTCGTCTCTTTCGCTTTAAATGATTCGTGTATATTTAAACGTTAACATTTTGATAATTCTGTATTTCATGACATGCTGAAAATCCCATGATAAATGTTCGTTCAGGAACTAAAAATTGCATAGAAATGTGGATGAGCGATGATCACTTTCTATAGTGTATAATACGGACACCGCAAATTTTACACTACGAGGTGGATATCAGACTTTTTAATGAGCTCATAATTTTTTTCCGGGTGACTTTTCCCAGTAGCAATGCACTCGCAATCAATTAACTACCTCTCTCTCGTTCAGCGAACCCAATACCTATCACGAGAGGATGTCAAAATGTCGGGTCACAGAAAAAAACCAATTGAATGTGCGATATTGGAAAGTGCCCGTCTGCGAGAAAAACGTAGTTCAGTATGGAATTTTTGCTTGATTACCATGGATGACATGAAATTCTATTTTTTAATCTGAAAATATAGTTCCGACTTTTCCATCGTTTCCATGCAGAGACAAGAGACCCTCCACTAGTAACTTGGCCATGGTGGAAGCTTTTACTTTCGGGACTTCAGCATTCTACTGTTGACTTACCTACATGGTTGATGTTCAACAACGTGTTGGCAGTTTCGTTTTGCAAACAAGCCAAAAATGGCCGACGTTTGGGAAAGTTGTTTGGCTTATGACGTCATCCGAAGCTCATCATCGACCATGTAGGTAAGTCAACAGCCGAAAATAGGGTGATGACTGTTGCTCGCTCATAATTGTCCATAAGGAATTGTTGAAACCCCGAAAGTAAAAGCTTCCACCTGTCGCTAGGAGGCCAGTGGAGGGTCTCTTGTCTCTGTTTCCATGCATGACGAGTATAGTAGAAAAACATTTGACAGTAGTTGTAGAAGCCTGTGTTCGCTTCTGATTGGTACCAGATGATATCATTCGATCCGGTCCGAAACCGGGGCCTTTTAAATTTGCGAAAAAGTTCCTAAGTCAATTGGAGAGGTCGGACAAGACTAAAACTGCAACTTTTGACGTATATTTCGTCGCATTTTAAATTTCAAAGGGTGCTCGAGGAGGAAAATTTCACCAGAAAACCAATGGCACCACTTATAGAACCTCAAAGTTTTGTGTAAACGGAGTTGCAAGCGTTTAAAATTGTCAAAATTTATCGAACCTCTCCTCTTGACTCGATCCACTGTGCGCCACCCGATTTTCAAAACTTGGCTCTCGTTTTCTGTGGCCTAGGGGGCTAAAACGAGGGCTGTATACTGCTGTGCTGAGGAAGAACGCCGTATGAACATTCGAGAGTTGCCAAATTTCCCCGAATAAAACCTGTATTTATGAAAAAAGGTGTGCATATTTTTCCTTGAAATTTTCAGATATTTCAGATAAAATCGTGAACAAAATTCACTGAAAATTTTGAGGAAAAATACTCACAATGGAGATGTTGCACGTGTGAGGAATCTGCGATTTGACCGTTGATTTTTATGTAAAAGTTCGCGAGAAACACGATGGTGCCACTGGTTTTCTCTGAAATCAACTCCCGGGCTCAAACAAAAACTCTCTAGTTGAAGCCAAAATGGAGGGGATATGCCACGCTATCATTGGCCTCAAGTTGAGAGCTTTTTTTGAGCTAGGGAGTTGATTTCAGAGAAAATCAGTGTCACCATCGTGTTTCTCGCGAATTTTTACACACGAATCGACAGTCAAATCGCAAAGTACTCACACATGCAACATCTCCATTTTCCCAGTAAATTTAGTTCTTCTTGAAGGAAATATGGCAACGTCTGAAGGCTCATACGGCGTTCTTCCTTAGCACGGCAGAATAGTTATGACGCCTCTACGCAAACAAAAGGAACGCAATCACAATGTGTGTTTCCTGTCTGATAGGCTGGTCGTTACACGGTTGATTAACGGAAAACTACGCGTGAAAATACCAACAAGGGCAACTCGGAGTGGTTCGCCTATTGGCTAACGCCTTTCTGGCGCCTTGTTTTCCCTTGTATCGTCCAGAAGATGATATCGGTTGAATTCAATCGACTTCCAAAATCGATAGGGATCTCGCAGCAGCTTGATTGTTGAATCGATATCGAATGGCCATGATCGATAAAAAGCATTGCTTATATAGGGATTTATCGATCAGGATCATTCGATAACAATTGAACAATTGACTCACACCTCTCTTTCAACAGTAATTTCTTCGAGCATTGCGGCTCGATTGTTGAATGTAATCGAAAGACCATGATCGATACATAAAATTGCCAAGATAGGGGTTTATCCATCAGGATCGTTCGATAGTGATTCAACGATCAACCCACAGGACGGTTCGGAAAGGGATTGGATGGAGAGACAATATTTGGACCGCAGAAAGGAACCAGGCCACATCAGCTACTGCCAACTTTAGTGGGTAATTTAATATTTTACGAGAGGACGGTGGGGCGGATTTTTGTGAATTAATGAGTTTTCTGCATACGAGAAAAGTCATGCGTTATAACAACAAAAATAGTAGGTTGGGTGTGGAATCTACTATGGGATTTGATGATGGAAAACTCTCTGCTGAGTTCTGGATTATGAGTTACCAGTGGATCAGTTCGAGCTCTTGTAAAAAGAGAGCGTATGATTGTATCATAATGAGGCAAATTCTGTCCTGAATATGACGCATTAGAATCTCGAGGAGGGGGGTTGAGCAAGCGTTACGGTGCGTTACGAGGGGAGGGGATCAAGCTCAGCGTTACGAAACAAATCCCAGCCGGGAATAAAAATTTGAAAGAAACGTGCAAAAAATTGCACGCCCTTTGCGTAAAATTTGCGTCTCGCCCTTCCTGAATGAATCTTTTCACACCTATGTTCATCTCTTCCCGTCGTATTTCAGCGGAATATTTACAGCAAAAACACGAATTTTTCTGAGCGTTTCCTTAATTGTTTGAAAATGGCGGGGGGCGCATGCCAGCGTTACGTAATTCATAAGGGGGGTGTAGGGCTGCGTTACGGGAGCAGGGAGGGGGTCGAAAAACCGGAAAAAGTGCGTTACATAATACTTGAATGGCCCCTTAGAGACCATGGATAGTATCGTGAACAGTTTAAACATTAGTTTCCACATTAAAAAATGAAATTCCAAAAAATTTAAAGACCTGCAAGATTCTCCGTTTGACTCGATACTTCGAGTTTTTTTGTCCCAAAATATTCAGACAGCACTCATTGAGAAGATTTGAGCGGAAAAAGATCGAGCTGGAGTCTTACCTGAAACAAACGGTAAATAAAGAAGATATAATAGATATTACGCTGGAATACAGAAACATTCAATAAAACACAAAGAATGATAAGAGAAATGATGAAAACTGAATATTTAAACCGTATTATTATGAAGAAACAAAATCAAGCAACCTTCAACATTAAGGCGATTCGATGGACGCCATATATTTGTTAGATAACGGCATGCGATATATCGCATCAATTGGTTCCATTTTTTCAGCTACTCGTCATTTTTTTCCAATTTTGAGATCGCAATCCTGTTTTCAGGAGACTACTTAAAGCACTCACTTACCAATTTTAACAAAGAAATTCTACGTATTAAGGGCGTGGTTTTTTCAGAGAGAAAATTTAGCATTCGAGTGCAGTTTCGATATCAGTATCGAATGCGATGTTTTCCCTCTTAAAAAACTACGCCTTTATTACGTTGAATTTCTTTGTTAAAATTGGTAAGTGAGTGCTGTAGTCTCCTGACAACAGAATTGCGATCTCAAAATTGGAGAAAAATGACGAGTAGCTGCAAAAAATGGAACCAATTGATGCGATATATCGCATGCCGTTCTGACACAAAATATGGCGTCCATTGAATCACCTTAGTGGCCGAAGTAATGCCTCAGGGAAGCCACAGAATGTCAACACCTAAATAGGGTCAATTCAAATTAGGATATGCGTAAAGTTTAACTTGGCTCAATAATTTTTACAGCCAGAAATAGGGGCTCTGGCACAAGCCAATGAAAAAAAGTTCAAACATAATCAATTCGTAGGTGGAAACTGGTCGTTTATCTCGGTGAGAACCGAAGCTCTCGCGCACTGCCACGCTGAGGAAGAACACCGTATAAGCCCTCAGACGTTGCCAAATTTCCCTCGACAAATTACAAATTTTTGGGAAAATTTTTCGATATTTTCCTCTCGGGTTTGCGGAGAAAACCATTCGCAATTTGATCTATGGCGTCTGAAAATTTCAAGAATAAACATTCGCAAGTTTCTTGAAAACCAAAATATTTCTTGATAGTAAATTTGGCAACGTTTGAATGGTCATAAAGCGTTTTACCCCAGCACAACTGTGTACTCCCGTGTGCGGGGTGATGAAACCGAGCTTTAGCCATCGGCGAGTATTAATCCCGACTTAGCCGCGAGCTTTATCCGCTCTCGCGCGAGTTACTCGCAACTCGCAACTCGCCCCTCGACGCTTTAATTAGCCAGCAATGAGCTGCAAAACACACCATCACCCTTCCACTTAATCATGGATCTTATTGTTTTTCCTCATTGCAACCTAGTTGGATACCGCTAAGTCCTCTAGCTTCGCAGTCAGTGTTCGAAACTCACCTTTGAGTTTTAGGAGCCATGTGGCGCGTAAAGCCCGATTTTTAGGCGCCATTGAGGATTTCTTGGGGGCCAAATTGACTTTTTGCCTGTAAATTACGGCGCATTTAGTGAAAGGTTAGACGTAAGATGTTTTCGTAACAGAACTAGTAAGTAGCTGTAACTTGGGGAGGACAAAACCACAAATGATGAAATCATGAAGAATAGAAAAAGCTTTCACTTGTGGTGCTAAAAATTTCGAATAATCGCACCTAATATAAAAATTCAGATTTTTAGAGGGCAATTTTTAGGGGCCACGTTGGCGCAGAGCCATCATTTTTTATGCGCCATGGCCGATTTTTTAGGCGCATTTGGCGCGTTGGCGCCTGTGAGTTTCGAACACTGTTCGCAGTCCAGTCCGCGTGTAGAAGATGGACGTACACAGAGCGAGAAAAAATAACACAGAAGTTCGGTCAGTATGGGAAGTTGAATAGTAAATCAAGCATTCGGTTAATTATAGGGTGTACTAGAGTCCCTTTATACTGAGAGTAAAGACAATGAGAATCCATTTCTCATTGGTTCCCGTATTTTAGGCCTCCACAGTGTCACAAACGGGAATAGAGATCACATTTTCACCAATAGAGAATTTGCAGGTGTCTGGAATTGGGGGAATTTCGTGTTTAGGTGGAAACTACTGATTGAACTGAACACGAGAATACCCTTGATTCACGAATTGAACAATTATTGGAGAAGTTATGAAAAAATGATCTAATCTGCTAAAATACATGTGTTTAAAGGGAAAATGCCGCCAGATGACGTCACTAGGCGGTGCATTTTCTCATTAAATATATTTGTATACTATTTCCCATATCAGAAAAAAATTATAAAAAATATTGTGAGATCAGCTCTTTAAGCACTTTCAGATGAAGAAATAAAAAAATTGCATGCAAATTCTCCATTGCAAAGATGATATACCGGAACGGACTGGGAGGGGGGGGGGGAAAAACAAATGTAATTATACAAACAACATTTTATAAACTGGAATGGAGGGGGGGGGGGGGGGTACGGCAAAGAACAAATGGAATGAGAGAGGGAGCGGAGCCAGGAATTTGGGAATGGGCTCATCAAAGATTACAAAAAACGTCCGATTTGTGTAATCTTCATTCACGTTAGTGACATCTATAACCCGCGTTGGATAATTCAAGTGCTATAATGCAGCTTTGGAGCTATTAAATTTTCATGATTTTTTGTTTACAATTTTCACCGCAGTTCAGAAAAACGCGATTTTCTCGGGATTTTGAAGGCCATGGCTCCGAGAGGAAGCACTGCTAAAGCGAAGTTTAATTCTATTAGGAAAAAGTAACAACCCTGCAGTCAGATCGTTGAACCTTTGGACACCCTGTATCATCACGATACTGCCTCTGTTAAATCTTTAAGGTTGCTGAAGAAGGAAGCGAGTGCTTAAGATTAGAGACGTGACGTCAAAAAATGTCACTTGGAATGAAATTCGTTCAACGCACGCTCTGTAAAGAAAAATTGAGCTCAAAGGTACATTTCATTGCGTCAAAAGTGTTTTCATAAAGGTCTATCATTTCACGAAAATGCACGTAATTTTCAACTTTAAAAACGCGTTCTCGTTCGAATGACGAAAATGTAATTGATTTTCTGAAATTTTAGTCCCCTTGATTTGTTAATTTCAATCTACGCGGATTCGCTTCTCCCGTAACGAGAAAAATTGCAATTTTGGAATTGATGATTGCTGAAATACCGTTTTCAACTTCGCTTAAAAATTAATTGAGTCTAGTAGGAAAAAAGTGACCTAGTTTTTCGCAATTTTTCCGTTTTCACCGCAGGTATTCCCAAAATCTGGACATTTTTTAGCGCATTAGCACGTTAAAAGTTTAGAAGGGAAAAATCTTGAACCTGATAATAAATCTTTTGATTCATGTTTAGTAAAGCAGTCTATGTTACGGCGCGCTACATCCGAAAAATAATGTTTCCAAAAGAAACAAAGGAACGTCCAATAAAATGAAAGACAATATCTAAAGGTCGTCAGCAGGTTTATTTGGACTTGAGTATACTAAGGAGACTATGTATGTACAAAGGCATTAAACACAAATGAACAATTTAGAGCAGGCAAAACGGATGCACAGATTTACTTTTCATTAAATGAATTCGCACATAGTTCTTCCTAGCATGATAACGTTCAGTGGCGTGGCGTGAATGATCGATTATCAATATTTCCCCATTTGAAGCTATGGTAAAGAATCAATTATTAAGGTGCTCGTTGCGAACACCCTGATAATCGATCCTTTTCCATAGGTTCAAATGGTAGATCAATCGATATATCGCAGCAAGAGCACGCCACGCCACTGATAACGTTCATGAAAAGCTACTAATCCGCCGCGCCGTGTTGAGGAAAAACGCCGTATAAGCTTTCAGGCGATGCCAAAATTCCACTGGCATATCGCTAATTTACAGGAAATTTTTTGAATATTTTTCTGCCAATTTCTCAGATAATTTTGTTCGTAATTTGGTCTAAAGTGTCTAAAAATTTCAAGGAAAGATATTCATAATTTTCCTCAAAAATAAACAGTTTATCCGAGGAAATTTGGCATTTCTCGAATGTTCATATCGTAGCACGGCAGTAATGGTGCTAGGATCAAGTTATGATTGATTTTTTTTTTCTCCGGACGAATTAACTTAACCACATTTCAACGTTACAAACTTCCCACTCACAGACATCGTTTCATCATAAATTATTGGGCATTTTTCACTGTAAGTTTCATCGCTTACACACTATAGATGACAAGCAAGAAAAACAAGAAATTAGTACAATAAAACTGGAAGCCAGTACAATTTTGGACAGAGAATACACTGGCACAACGGTGTAAAATATTGAATTCTAAGTCAATTTGGCAACCTTTGACTAAAGACGTTTGTTTGTCTGCGAAAATTCAAATCGTGTGACAAATTTTCTGCTCCTTTTGACTTTATATGTGAGCAATGGAAATATTGGAGGTCATACTGCTGCATGAATGTGCATCATCAACAGGGCCGGATTTACCTACTTGCCACCCATGGGCCGTCTGTATTTTTCCGCCCCATTCTCATTCGTTTTGAAACATCCATAGGTCGTATTCGACAGTGGTTCGATGTATCGTTTGGTTCAAAACAATAGAACGTAACCTCAAACAAAAATTTTAGGATTTAATTCGGAAAAGCTGAAAATGATAAAATTCCTAACAATTTTACTTTTCATTGCCATTTGGTACTCGAGAGAAATACCTAACAATTCGATCACATAAGACCCATTACCTCAGATTTCTAAATTGACTTTTGAGGCTGTGGTTACATATTGAACCAATCGATATCAATGTATTCTCACCTGTGTGATCTGTCGAATACGATTTTTAAAAACCATCAAGTGAACGTGCCAGTGGAGGAGGGGTGTATGAGACGCGTTTACTCGTGTTGGCCACATTTTTTGTGAAAGCCCTGTCAACACTAACAAAAGTTCAGTTCCGTAAATCCATCCCTGTTTCGACAAGGTCTTCCATTTATAAAAAACGAACGAAAAAATTATGAAAGAAAGAACATAAACGTGGTTAATAATTTTAACTTCCGCCGCTGCCCGACCGCACTGTGTTGGCGCAATGCGTGAAGTATTCATGCAGTCTTGTAGGCGCTATGCGTTTCACGCCGACTGCTGCTAACCACACTGTTTGGCGCAATGCGTGAAGTATTCATGCAGTCTTGTAGGCGCTATGCGTTTCAGGCCGACTGCTGCTGACCGCAGTGTCTTTGACGCAATGCTTGAAGTATTCATGCAGTCTTGTAGGCGCTATGCGTTTCATGCCGACCGCCGCACCGCTCCGTTCCAGGTCAAATTGCGTGTTTGGTTTCTCTCTTAACCAGACTAATTAAAGGTGTTGTCTCTTGTATCACCGAAAGACGACAAAATTAGAAATTACTGTACTTTCACTTTCAAGAAATGAGAGATTTTGTCTCCTTTTCTCGTTCGGAATTTGTTTCTGAATCCGATTTTTTTCTCTCTTTCTTTGATGCCTACATTCAAAAAGATTGCAAAATTTGCCGCCCCCTAAAATTTGCCGCCATGGGCCGCGGCCCCCACTTCTTCGTCTATTGCTTTGTCTATCACTTTCAATAATCAGCCCGCAGGAGTGGAGCCAGAACAATCTTCAGCTTTCAAACACGACTCGGGGGAACTATTTAATCAGCGGGCTGATTCTTAAAATTGATAGACAAAACAGAAACAGGGAGAATTCGGTTTTCGGAAGGTATGTAGAAAAAAATTGGTCCTCTTTTTAGCTGTATACTAAACTTTCATAGGTTGGGTTATTTATTTTTAGACAATTAGCTAAAAATGCTATGAATAATGTTGCCACGAAATTTCAGGTTTTCAGATTGTAGTAATTAGCATACTCCTTCTTCAGAGTCTTACGCAGCTTACGATTCACACAACGGAAAGTTGGGAAATTCGTTCCTAAACTAGATTTCCTTTAGTGTTTTTCACAAATATCAGGAGAAAATGAAATGAAATCATACGACAGGGTGTCTATTAAAGCAGGCTGGCCAAAAATCAGTACTTTTACAGTGCTTTTTCAGTGCTTTCCCAAGAAATTGAGTACTTCCTCGATAGAAAAAGTCAGTACTTTTTCAGTACCTCCGTTTAACGAAATTCGAAAAATTTCAACAATTTAAATTTCTCGCTTAGAAATGAAACAAATTCCGGACCTCATTGCGGAATTTTCTGCAGTACTTCCGGAATGCTCTTTAAAAAATCAGTCCTGTATCCGGACTTTCCAGAAATTCTGGACTTGTAGACACAATGTACGAATAACGTCATTTGAATTTTTGTCATTTATTTAATGTTGATTGAGAACTCTTATAAGCATCTTGTTCGAGTCTGATTTCCGGACTTTCTGTTGTATGATTTTTTTTGTTAAACTTTGAAGCGAACAGCAGTCACTTATTGCTTTAATAACATATATATATATATATATATATATGTATGTATGTATGTATGTATATGAATGAGGGTGTGTGAGGGTGTGTGTGTGTGTGTATATATACCTTTTCCACGTGTTTATTTCGGTCTCAGTCTTGTTTTGGAACCCACTATATGAATTTTAATATCATTTTTCTGGAAAGCGTGAACATGTCATTGAACCGGTAAAAAAAAGGAATTTTCCCGCTTCTTGTCGAAAAAATGACGGATCCAACAGTTGTGTCCCTAGATGAACCTCTGATAAGTTTTTTTCTCCTCTTGATCAACTTTTCATGCACGCATCTGCGGTTGAAATTTCCATAGGAAATCCATAAGCCAGCGAAGCGAAACTGGCTTGTTTCGCCATCACGGGTTGAAATTCACATAATTTTTTTTTGGCCGTGTCATATTCAGACGGATTTCAAAATAAGTTTGCTCGTGCTGCAGTCCTGTACGTTAGAATTTCGTTCCCAGCGCTAACACGAGAGAGAAAATACAATTCAACATGAGCGCAGCCCCAAGTTTCCGTTGCTTCAAATTTAAATTTGGTGAGTCTCTTGTTATTTTATTTATTTTTGCAGTAAGTTACTTAATACTATTACAGGGTTTTGTATAGGTACCTTACTTCCTTACATGCGAGCTTTTTACTTACTAACTTACTTACATTGTGAGCCTCGACCTTTTCGACATTGCCTTACCATGGCATTTTATCTTTTGTTTTTTGACTGTAGCCTCGGATTTTCAACTTCTTTATAACCTTTCTAAAGTGTTCCAAAGTTCGAAATTGCATGGTTCGTGACGCCTTGAAAAGTCTTTGAATATACTTGAATTTGTTTCGCATTTTTAAGTCCTTGAATATAATTTAATTCTGGGATTTTGCCCCATTCTACGTGAAAGTCCTTGAATTTTACACCATCTGGTGATGTTTCGTCTTTTTTGGAAAACCGGTATTATTACCCATTGGACGGAACGTAAAACTCAGAAAACTTCATTTTAGGCCACCAGCGATCAGGTATACTATTTGCAATAATAACAATAACTTGGCAAAATTTTTCTTTTTTTCTCGATGCATTTTGTATTTTTGAGAATCTCGTTTTTGAATTTGTTTTTTTTTTTTAATGTAGAAAATAGAGAAATAAGGATATTAGATAAGTAATTTTTCATTTCTATATGTACGCTTTTAAGCCTTCGAATGTTTTTTTTTTTTTTTTTTTTTTTTTTTTTGAAAGACTTTGAAAGTACTTTAATTTTTTTGGGGAATCCTTGAGAACTTCAACTCCTTGAAAGTCCTTGATTTTGCTCTTGAAAAGCTGTCATGAACCAAGGAAGGACTTGAGGAAGTTGAAAATCAAAGTCTGAGGTCAAATTGCGATGTATAGCGGAAACGCACTATGTTGCAAGTTTGAAAAAAACGCGTTGGGAGTAGTTTGGAACTCAAACAGTCACAGATCTTTTCCTGTTCAAAATTCAAAGTTGAGAAAAATAGTTTGAGCGTGAAAACGGACTTCAAACCTGTCCTCAACATTGCGTCTTATAGAGGTCGGAGACTTCAATCTCTTTTCCTCAGTTCACACTTAAACCTCATTTTGCAATTAGGAACAACGGTTTCTGGCGCATCCGTAAAAACACTTATGAGCATCAGGGAACTAATGATACATACGTCATTTTTAATCTGAGGCAAAATTTGCAGTTACTAATTGCAAAATGCAGTCCGCTTGATACGACTGTATGCTTTTTTGTTTGACTCGATCCTTTCCTGCCCCAACTAGCCACCCGAGCTTAGATTTCCTCCTCATTTTTACTAATACTTAAAAAAAACCACATTGGATCTAGAGTCCAGACTCTTAAAAACATCCATAAGAAAAAATACGCTTGATTCAATCAGATTTAAGCTTAAATCAAGAACCAAGCTCTCTTTTTGCGCACTTATGGCTTTTTCATATGTCTTGTTTTGATCAAATTAAGATGAATTTTGCTGTCTGAGCAATATCGGTGATTTCATCTTAAAGAGTTTAGACGAATTTCGAAAGAAACTCGATTTCGAAAATTTAACACTTGCTGCTCTCTTCGCTATCACGGCAGTAAATTCATGCCGTGTCCACTGGTACATTTGATTAGTTTGAAAACTGGAAAAAAACACATTTGATCTGGAGTCCAAACTCTTAAAAACATCGACAAGAAAAAATACTCTTGATTCAATCGGATTTTTGCTTAAATTAAGAACCAAGCCCCTTAATTTGAGCGGATTTCCTTTTGATTTAAGCTTAAATCTGATTGAACCAAGAGCATTTTTTCTTGTCAATGTTTTCAAGAGTCTGGACTCTAGATCCAATGTGTTTTTCTTTCCGGTGAAGGTCTCTCCTTTCTTCGTTAAGATTCGTTTTGATTATCTAACTTATTCCATCCTCATGTCATTGTATCCTCTGGCTCTTTATAAATGGACCGCATTTAGGAGAGAGGGAACTAGCCATATCAGCTAATGCCAAATGTAAGTGAGCAATTCAATTTTTCACAAGAGAGAATGTGTGCGGATTCCTTTGAACATGTTAAGGAATTGGCCTCGCACTGTGCAGAAAATCCACTGAAATTTGCACAAAAATCCGCACAATCGTTTGCATGTAAAAAAATTGAGTTGCCTCAAACTTCAAAGAAAGATGTTGATGAGTACCCCTGCAAATAAATGAAAATAGAAGTGTATAATTTTACACATATCAAACGATAAGCGTAGTTTTAAAGTTTCATCATCGTATCCATATTAACACCGGGCCTAATTTCTTCCTATCTGCTTTTTTTTAAAAAAAATGTTCCATTCATTTATTTGATTTTTAATTTGACTTTATCAGTGCTTCAGGCAGTGCTCCTAGCGGCATTGGCGGGAGGCAGCTACGGCCAAGGGTACCGCTATCCGTGGTGCGATGTCTTCGGTTTCGACAAAATTGCGAACATCCAGTTTGTGGCTGGAGACATTTTGAGAGTCAGGGGTTGGGGGCAGTATATGTACGCAACAAGTCCCAATTCGCTCATCCTCCTGGAGACCAGTTTTACTTCCATGTACATCCACATTCGGAAGGTGGAATCCACCTCTAAATTCTACCGAAACGGCATGGCCAAAAAGATGAGAAGGACCCAGCTTCAACTAAAGAGCCATGCACAAAAAGGGCCAAAAACGGCCCATTTTTGGGCCCTCGAAATTGGGGTTGGAGTGAGGTTTTTTTTCATCCTTAGGGTGACCCTTTACACATACTAAAATTTCAGATTGAGTATACGCACTGTTTCCGAGTTATAGGGGGGCAAAGTCCCCGATTTTCACCCATTTTTGCAGGTGTTTTTTCGTCGAACTCCGGCTGTTACGAGGTACCAGATCTTGATATTGAAGCGCCGTTTGCGGTGATTTGATCAGCTATTCCTGTAGTATTTTTCCACATTTTTCCCAAAGCCCCAAATGGTTTTTCGGGGAGGGGGGGGTTATTCATACTATCACGACTGTTAGCGCACCTTGCTGACTTTACTTTGATCTCTTCTCTCCACGCCGCAGTTATGATGGTATTTTCTGTTGGGGATTTTTCTTCTTCTTTACATTTTACCAATTTTAATGTCCTCCCCCCCTTTCCCCCTGTTTTACCCCCTCCCCCGCAATCCAAACACTTTATCTCAAGTGCTTCTTCATGTAAGGCAGATATGACGGGGTCATATGTGGGGGATTATTTTTCTTTCTTTACGATTGATAAACTTTGACCCAACTTACTTCTCCCTTACAGGGGTAAGGGCCCCCCTTACCTCTGTATTGTCCCCCCTGGCCCGCTCCACTTTACTCGAAGCATTTTGTTCCCTCCGCAGCAGAAATGACGATGTTTTCTGTGAATAATTTTTTATTATTCATATTTTTCACGTTTCTCTTTCCACTTCCATGTTTGATTTATTCTGTCCTAGGTACATTCTCTTCCGCTTTCTTCCAATTTTGAAGCACTAAAACTTACTTTTTCAACAGCAATTGACGCCTCACCAAAAATATTTTAGGTAGATGAAAAATAAATAGTAAATAGATTAGATTTATTTACAGCATTCATAATACCTATCGCAAATGAATGGTGTGTGAGCCTCAGTAGAAGTATTTCAGTACCTAAACATAAGTAAAAAATTATTTGCCAGAAACATCGTCATTTCTGCTGCGGAGGGAACAAAATGCTTCGAGTAAAGTGGAGCAGGCCAGGGGGGACAATACAGAGGTAAGAGGGGCCCTTACCCCCGTAAGGGAGAAGTAAGTTGGGTCAAAGTTTATCAATCGTAAAGAAAGAAAAATAATCCCCCACGTATGGCCCCGTCATATCTGCCTTACATGAAGAAGCACTTGAGATAAAGTGTTTGGATTGCGGGGGAGGGGGTAAATCAGGGGGAAAGGGGGGGAGGACATTAAATTGGTAAAATGTAAAGAAGAAGAAAAATCCCCAACAGAAAATACCATCATAACTGCGGCGTGGAGAGAAGAGATCAAAGTAAAGTCAGCAAGGTGCGCTAACAGTCGTGATAGTATGAATAACCCCCCCCCCCCCCCCGAAAAACCATTTGGGGCTTTGGGAAAAATGTGGAAAAATACTACAGGAATAGCTGATCAAATCACCGCAAACGGCGCTTCAATATCAAGATCTGGTACCTCGTAACAGCCGGAGTTCGACGAAAAAACACCTGCAAAAATGGGTGAAAATCGGGGACTTTGCCCCCCTATAACTCGGAAACAGTGCGTATACTCAATCTGAAATTTTAGTATGTGTAAAGGGTCACCCTAAGGATGAAAAAAAACCTCACTCCAACCCCAATTTCGAGGGCCCAAAAATGGGCCACTTTGTGCATGGCTCTTTCGCGCCTAAAGGAGTCGCGCTGGCCAACTATTTGGCTAACAGGTGACCCATAACGACTTGATATTTTCAATGAATTACCAGACGAACGATACGAATATAAGCGTGCTGCTAAATATTCCCTCTTTAAAATTTTACGTGAAACACGATTAAAGCACTTAACGAAAATTACAGAAAGTAATTCCTACCCAACACTGGAAAAAAAAAAATTCTTGAGATATTATATTCACATCAAGTCGTTTCTTTTCGGAAAAAAATGTTTTTTTCGGTGTAAACCCGCGTGGATTCAACTAAAAGTAAGTTTCTTGAATTAAAGTCGCGTCGTCTTGCTATCGTTAAGTTAAGGTCGAAAAATTTTAACAAAACAACGTTTCTTTTACTCAAAAACACTGACTTTTAGTTAAATCGGCAAGGAAATGAAATTAAGAGAAAGACTGTGCTACTTCTGTTCTAACTGCTCTGTTCTAGATTCATGACAACATTCTCGCTTTGAATGGCTGACCCCCACTGGAAAAAAAAAAACACATTGGATCTAGAGTCCAGACTCTTAAAAACATCGACAAGAAAAAGTACTCTTGATTCAATCAGAATCTAACCGGAGTGTTAAGTACACTGGAAAAAAACACATTGGATCTAGAGTCCAGACTCTTGAAAACATCGACAAGAAAAATTACTCTTGGTTCCATCAGAATCTAGCTTAAATCAAGAACCAAGCCTCTTAATTTAAGCGGATTTCGTTTTGATTCAAGCAAAAATCCGATTGAATCAAGAGTATTTTTTCTTGTCAATGTTTTCCAGAGTCGGACTCTAGATCCAATGTGTTTTTTTTCCAGTGCAGGTAGTATTTTAGATTTTTATCATTTCTCTTTTTACAATTTTATCCAACTGAGGAAGGCTGAGTGTTCAGCCGAAAAATTTTGGTCTTGCTCGTGAAATTTTAACCTTGCTACCCGCTTTTCAAGTTGTTCCCCACACATAACGCAATAGGTTGATTACTCTTTCTACCTGTGCAGGATGTGGCCGTTTCGTGTGACGCATTGCAACGACGTCCACTACATAAGGTACATCGCATTTGGTGAGACCCACCGGGAAGACGTTTGCCCACTGGGCAGAGATTTGAACGACGTGACAGCCGAAGTAATAAGTAACCCGTTAGATGAAATCGTTCTTTGGGCAGGCCCAACTCTTCTTTACCAATATCGCCGAAGTACGATGCCGGAAGGCATAAGCAAGTCTTAGAGGGCAGGAACGAGGCGTGAATGGTCGATTATCGATTTTCCCCCATTTGAAGCTATGGTATAGAATCGATTATTAAGGTATCCGTTGCGAGCACCCTGTTTATCGATCTTTTTACGTAGCTTTCAATGGCAGATCAACGATATATCGCACGCCACGCCACTGAGAGGGCTGTGTGAGGAAGTCAAGGCGTCTTAGTCTACATCTATAATATTGAGGCCCCGGAACCGCCTGTTGGCATTACGTCGGGGTGTGGATGGGGGAGAGGCTTTGGTATAATATTGTTTATCTTATCATTGTATATTTTATTATTATCTTCTGAAGTATTCTTAATGTAATTGTATCCTGAGTTCCAGTATTTTCTATTCTCTAACATAAGTTGTAATAAGTTATTAGCACGTATTTGATGATTGATTTTCTTTTCTAATTTCTCCCTATCTTTTTCGTTTAATTTACAAGCAAAAAATGTGTGTTCAGGAGTATCTAATTCTCCGCAGGAGTACAGAGGAGAATCTGTGAGATGTACGTCTTTTATCCAAATAACTTCCGTATGCGCCGTGTCGGGACATATTCTGAGTCAGATAGAAATGTCAGGATAGAAAGTCAAGGCGTGTGCGGCGTACAGTGGAACGAGCCACAGGAAGAGGTTGGACACAAGACTATTGTCTAAAATTTCAAATTTTGATAAATATTACGTCACAAATTCAATTTCAAGGGGAGTTTCTGAAGGGAAAATTCACGATGAAACCAACAGAACCACTCTAAAAATGTTTGATTCATATTTTCGAAAATATAAGCTTCCGAAGTTTCCAGAATTTGTCTAACCTCTCCCATTCACTAGATCCACTGTGCGGCGGTAACTGATTGTGAGGTGGGTCAGTCGGGGTCACCTACGGGTCACCGTTGTCGAGGAACAAATGTTTAACGGGATCATACACGGCTATTTGTAGAAATAAATAAATTGACTTGACAATTAACTTTCGCGGACTTTTTCGTTTGCCCTTGAACTTTCCGAAGAAAAATACGATATTGGGCCTCGTCCACACGAGCGCGGTTCGCGGAACTTGTTCCCGGAACAAGTTTTAGCTGAGCTAAAAACTTATTCCTCCAAAACCCGGAACTTCCCCGTGCTCCGAGCTTCTGCATATGTTTCCTTTGATGTGAATTAGTTTGTTTTTGTATTTTACGTCCTTTACTTGTCTTGACATGTATTTTTGATATACTTTTGCGGCCTTTATAATCTATTCATTTGCAATAATTGTATAGTTTTATCGAAGCTCCGGTTCTAGTTCGGGCGAACTCGTGTAGACAGCATGCCTCGTTTTAAGGAACAAGTTCCGGGAACTGAGCAATTCGTGGAATAAGTTTCTCGAACCCCGCTCGTGCGGACAAGGCCTTGAGGAGAATGGACCACTAGACAAGGTACGCATTTAAGCAATCTGATACATGTTGCTTAACCAAAATTTTACGTAAAACACGATTCTTACAACGGAAATTACTGAAACCAACTTTTAACGAAGATATTAACGTTTTTATTTCACATTGATTACGAGGAATTTGAACTGCCCAATCACGGGAAACTCAATGCTCTACGTGAGTCAAATCGCGCACTACAACGGTTTCAGCAAGCTTCTCAATCGAGCAATGTTCATTTTCCACCATGTCTTATGTTCAATCTATAAGCAATTTGCTGTAGCTGAGCCAAAGCGTCAAGATCGAGGTTGCCACATTTTTATATCGCAGAGACTGTCATGATAACGTTTAACGCTCGATGTGAATCACGTAGAGCATTGAGTTTTCATGAGCGGATGGTTTGAATTCACGCATTAAGGATCATTAAATATCTTCGTAAGGTATTGATTTCGGTAATTTTCGTTAAGTGCATCGTTTTTTAACGTAAAATTTTGGTTAAGAATCATGTATCAGAATGCTGAAATTCGTACCTTGTCTAGTGGTCCATTGAGTGCAAAAGATCGTTCCCCGTAAAAGGGAACGTAACTCTATTCCTAGGTTGCAAAATAGACTCAAACAAACAATTTAATGCGAGTAAATACATGCATAATTTTCGTCGAAAATTCGTCTGATTTTTGCATGAGGCCAGAATAAACTTTAGTGAGTTTTTCGGTCTGAATTTCTCAAATTCTCCTGTTAAAAATGCTATTGACGCGGAAGAATCTGGCAACATTGAAAAGTGGTTACGTTCTTTCGTGGAGGAAACGATGAAATATAGCGCTTATCACTCATCCAAGGAAAAGTTAATTGCTTTTAATTTGTGGCATAACGTCGGAGTTCTCTCTTGCACACCTTATCTGATGGCGTTTTAATCCCTGACGCCTTGAAATACTTTCAAACGGAGGAATTAACCTCTCTCTCTTCCTCTTCACACGTTGAGAAGAAACTTCGTATTTTCTTTTTTTCTTTAATGTTATTTCTTTGATTATTTTTAAAGAGTTTAACGCACGAAATGATCCGACATTTCTGTAATTTATGGGGGGAAAATTCACGACTTTTCTGAGAAATGCTTGTAAGGAAAAAAAATTGGTTATATCTGAGTACTCACGTTGCGTTCTTCCTCAGAACGACAGTGGTGCCATGTCAAGGAAAGATCGCGTTTAAATAGGCATGGACATCGGATGATTTCTAAATTTCGTCCGATGAAATATTTATGTCAAGAGAGAGTTATATATAAATATTCAGATTGGAAATTCTCAGAAATGCAACCTGTCAAATTGTAGGTAAAATTCTTTGAGTAACTGGAAGAAAACTATTCATGAGTTTTCCTGGAAAACAATGCATTTATAAAAAGACGGCATTATAACAAATTTTACGTAACGTAATTTTTCACCGGGTACTTGGTTTTTTCGGTAAATACCTACATTCATTAAACCTGAGAGAATCTTCAGCCTGGTGATTCTTTAGTGAAGACATGCACAGGAGAACATCTTTTTTGGTTGTACAAACTTTTAGAAGACTAGGAGCTAACTGGATTCTTACCTGAAACAAACAGTAAAAAACGAAAATATAATAGAAATTACGTTGAAAAACAAAGTAAATTGAGTATCATACAAAGAATACTATAAAATATTGAAAAGAAAGCACCGATTATAAAAATAAACCAACCAGTAGCACCAACCGCCGAGGTAATGCCTCAAGGCAGTTTCTAGTGTATATCAACACATCTAACTGCGTTTGATTCAAGTGAGACCGAACGTAAGACTTAGAGGTTCTTTCCTCTCTTAGTTCTAACATTTTTACAGCTACCAATTAGACTGATTTAGTGACTACATCATTCGATGTAATATCGAAATCTTGGTTCAAACCGAAAAAAACTAACATAACCAGGGCCGGGTTTACCTACTTGCCGCCCATGGGCCGCCTGTATTTTGCCGCCCCCTTCTCATACGTTTTGAAACATCAATTAAAACCATCAAGTGAACGTGCCGGAAGGGAGAGGTGCATAAGACGCGTTTACTCGTGTTGGATACACTTTATGCGAAAGTCCCGTCAACCTTACCAGCAAGTGCACGGAACTTAGCGCAAAAGTTAGGTTCCGTAAACCTATCTCTGTGTATACAAGGCCTTCCATTCACAAGAAATGAACGGAAAAATATGAAAAAGCAAACATAAATGTGGTTTAATAATTTCAACTTCCACCGCCGCGCCGCGCCACGCTGACCGTACAGTGTTCGGCGCAATGCGTGAGGTATTCATGCAGTCTTGTAGGCGCTATGCGTTTCAGGCCGACTGCTGCTGACCGCAGTGTGTTTGATGCAATGCGTGAAGTATTCATGCAGTCTTGTAGGCGCTAACATGAGTTACATGCCGACCGCCGCGCCGAGGGCATCTCCTTTTCATCACAACTCACAAGTCCTCGTCATCATTCCTCTCTGCGCCGCGCCACTCCAGGCCAAATTCCGTGTGTGGTTTTCTCTCTTCACTCGAGTAATGAAAGGTGCTGTCTCTTGTATCACCGAAAGACGACAAAATTAGCAACTACGATACTCTCAGGAAAAAGTGATTTTGTTGCCTTTTCTCGTTGGTAATTTTTATTTTCTGAATCCAATTTATTTTTATACCTACCCTGGTAAAAATGGCAAGTGTTAAGTCAGTAAATTTTCCACTGGGGTCAGTGCAATTTGCTCTAAGGTCAGTTCAGTTTTCTCTGACGTAAGTGTTAAAGCACTTACCCAAGAAGTCAGCACTGAGGTAAGAGGCACTGACGTCGGGGGAAAGACTTACATAATTACATAGATGATTAATTTACATAAAATTGACAAGATGGTGCACAAGGGTTCCGATTAATAAAGTTTTAACATAGGCTTTCCAATCTTTCTGGCAGCTCTGCCGCCCGGAATCACTCCGTTCTGTAATTTTCAGGGGTGTAAAAAGTGCCATTCGCCCGAGCATTTTTCTTTCCCTTCTCTTTTTTTGCTCCTCAATTTTGAAAATTTGCTTAAAACGTCTCAAGAAAAGTCAAAAGGATCGATAAATCGCCGGAATCCCTTCCTTGAAATTATATCGGTGACGATTTAGATAAAAAATTTCCATGCCTACCGCGAAAAATGTCCTTATTGGTCGCGGGATCCGCGGATCGCGTGATAGGACAGAGTTTGCATCCCTGTTAATTTGTAAAAAAAAACCCTATTGTTAAGAAGAAGAAAAAGAATAAGAGGACGAAGGAGAAGAGGAAGAAGAAGAGAAAGAAGGGGAAGAGGAAGAAGATGAAGAGGAAGAAGATGAAGAGGAAGAGGATGAAGAGAAAGAGGATAAAGAGGAAGAAAAAGAAGAGGAGGAAGAAAAGGAAGAAGAGGTAGAAGATGGAGAGAAGGAAGAAAAAAAGGAAGGAGAAAAAGAAAAAGAGAAAGAAGAAACGGAAGAAGAAAAAGGAGAAGAGGGAGAGGGAAAAGTGGAAGATGAAAAAGAAGAATAGGAAGAAGTAGTGGAAGAAGAAAAAGAGGAAGAGGAAGAAGAGGTGGCAGACGAAGAAGATGAATAAGAAGAAGACGAGGAAGAAGATGAAGAAGAAGAAGACGAGGAAGAAGATGAAGAAGAAGAGGAAGAAGGAGAAGAGAGGGAAGAATAAAAATAAGAAGAAAAGGAAGATGAAGAAGAAGAAGAAGAAGAGGAAGAAGATGAAGAAGATGAAGAAGAAGAAGATGAAGAAGAAGAGGAAGAAGGAGAAGAGAGGGAAGAAGAAAAATAAGAAGAAAAAGAAGATGAAGAAGAAGGATTCAAGGCAATTTGGCTACAACCGAAAGGCTCATACAGCGTTCTTCCTCAGCACGGGAGCGCGCCCCGTATCTTTACGCCGCATAATCTCCCCCTCCCATCCATCGATCCCCATTACCCGCACCCCCGGTTGACTCATGACACGGAGCCACGGGAGGGGGAGAGCGGTATCGCGTGAAGCTGATAAAATTTTCATCAGCATAAAATATTTAAAATTAGTCCTCGAAATGAGATACATGACCGCGCTAACGTTCTCGAAATCGTCGCAGTCGCGCGCCTCACCCCCTCGGAGCCCGTGCATTCCGCGCTGAGTTGCCGAACCGTGCGATAAGATTCCCAGTTAAGATTCCGTTTCACGAGGACAACTTCTGATTTTTAGCCAAACTTGACATGGCTTCTCGCTAGGATGCCAGCTCGTCACGATGGATCGAGTCTATAGGAGAAGTCGGACAAAATTTGCAAACTTTAAACGCATGTAACTCCGTTCAAACAAACCTTCGCGGTTCTAAAAATATTTTCATTGGTTTTCTCGTGAACTTTTCTCATTGGGACCCCCTTATAGTCATACCCTTTATAAAAGATGAGGAGGAAGAAGATGAAGAGGAAGAGGACGAAGAGGAAGAGGACGAAGAGGAAGAGGACGAAGAGGAAGAGGATGAAGAGGAAGAAGATGAAGAGGAAGAGGATAAAAAGGAATAAGAAAAGGAAGAAAAAGAGGAAGAAGGAAAGGAAGAAAAGAAAGAAGAAGAGGAAGAAGGAAATGAAGAAAAAAAGAAGAAGAGGAAGAAGATGAAGAGGAAGATGAAGAAAAGGAAGAAAAATTTGGAAACTTTAAACGCATATAACTCCGTTTAAACAAAACTTTGAGGTTATAAAATGTTTTCATTGATTTCCTCGTGAACTTTTCTTCTTGGGACACCCCTTATAGTCTCCAATGTGACGGAATACACATCAAAATGTGCAGTTTTAGTCAAAATTTTCATTTCCGACCTTTCTAAACGACTCGATCCACTGTGTGTGTGTGTTGTGTTATAAGAATGGACCACCGGATAAACTGCACTCATGCGCCTTGTCCTCCAATCCCCTCAAAAGTTATTTTAGGGATGCTAACTTGAGGGATTTCGTGATACACTCTTAATCACGGTGCAAACGAAATGGGACCTCCTAAGGAAGTACGGGACTGTTCAAGAAGGACTATGAATTTGACCCTCAGCCCTCTTTTCCCGAAATGAGTCCCGTAAGAAAAAGAAGTGCTTTCTTAGCACGAGATGGCATTTGCGCGGGAAAATGCGGGACTGTATTAGAGCGTGAATGACTGAATAGACTTTTAGATTGTTATCTCCATCCACTGTGTTACCCGCTCCCCCTTTATGTTTTGTTTATTTTTTTCTCTTTTCCAAGCAGTAGATTTCCAACTTCCAACCTCGGGTGAATTTCAGACTTTCCCGATGTGCTTGTTCTGGTTTTTTTTTTTCAATTTTCCGAAGACGTTCTCTCTTGCAAACTACCCTTTCTTCCCAGCTCTGTGTTAAACAACGTTCAACAGCAGAGCCGAAGGGCAACAGCAGAGCCGAAGTGCAACAGCATAGCCGAAGTGCAACAGCAGAGCCGAGGAGTTGACATCGAGGATGTTAAGGTGGCGTTTAGTATGCGATTTATTTCAAGTAAATGATGTTTTTGGATAAACGGGAGGTTTGAACTTCTGCATTGCTGAAATAAAATATCTTGGTTGGTAGTTACTCTCATACATTTTCTTTCGATGAGAAAAAATACGTTTTATGCTGAAATTCGCATCTAGTTTAGTAGTCTATAATCCCGAGTCTTCAAGGACTTAGAAGATCCATCTTCCAGCGAACGACCACATTATCGGCAGGTCTACCACGCTGTGAAAGAATACCCATCAGGCGTTGCCAAATTTCCTTCGACAAATCACGAATTTTCAGGGAATTTGTAATACTTTTTTTTCAAAATTTTCAGACAATTTTTACGGCGATTCAATCTCAAATAACTGAAAATTTCAAGGACAACCCCGCGAAACTTCCCGTACAAATACATGTTTTGTTCGAATAAACGTGTCAACATCTGAAGGCTCATACGGCGTTTCTCCTCAGCACAGCAGCATTAGAATGAACGTTTTGCGCCAGCAAGGGATTTTCAATGGAATTTTCAAGGAATTTTCAAGGAATTTTCAAGGAATTTTCAACCCACGCTGCCGTGCTATTGAAGAACGCCGTATGAACATTCGAGACTCGCCAAATTTCCTTTGATAAAATGTTTATTTCTGAGGAAAGTCATGAATATTTTCCCGAGCGATTTTCAAGAATGTTAGATAGAATAGGGAACAAAATTATCTGAAAAATTGGAAGAAAAATATTTACAATCTTCCCCGAAAATTCGTGATTTACCACAGGACATTTCGGGACGTCTACCGGCAGTGTTCGAAACTCACAGGCGCCAACGCGCCAAATGCGCCTAAAAAATGAAGGCTCTGCGCCAACGTGGCCCCTAGAAATTGCCCCTTAAAAATCTGAATTTTCATATTGGGTGATTATTATTCGAAATTTTCAGCACCACAAGTGAAAGCTTTTTCTATTCTTCACGATTTTATCATTTGTGGTTTTGTCTTCCCCAAGTTACAGCTACTTACTAGTTCTGTTACGAAAACATCTTGCGTCTAACTTTTCACTAAATGCGCCGTAACATGTAGGCAAAAAGTCAATTTGGCCCCTAAAAAATCTTCAATGGCGCCTAATAATCGGGCTTGAGGCGCCACATGGCTCCTAAAAGGCGAATGTGAGTTTCGAACACTGTCTACAGGTTCATACGGTGTTCTTCCTTAGCACGGCAGCACAAATGTAGATCTTATCGCACGAGCCGACACCAGCGGATGGCTAGGAAAGACAAAGTGACTGTATGGGCCTCAGCTCCGCGACTAAATGAGCTGATAAAGAGCCCCCGGAGAGTGCGAAAAAAGTTTATCCTTCAGGATGCTTCCTCGACGGGACCAAATTCCCCTCTTATGTGGCCACGCTCTACCACCTGCAAGTACGTGGCTTTTTTGCCCGACATGAGGAGACTCTTCGGTAAATGTGCTCGGGGGCAGTTCGCATGTTTCTTGAAGGCCAAATTACTGCATATATATATGTTGCAGGCAAATAGTCAAATCAGGCATTTTATTAAATGCCTAGGCGATAATAGTCAAATATTCTTACTTAGACTGAAATTCTGATTATTTTACTGACTGCGAACGAAATGGCTCTTTGATCACGCGAGAAAGAATTCTGTATGAAAACTTGCTTCATACTATCATAAATACGTTTTTTTTTAGTCCTTGAATGCAAGTTTATCTCAAAATATGCAGCACTTCATAAAATAAACAGTTTTCACAGTTAGGACGGGTGAAGAAACATTAGAAGCATTTTTGAACGGGAAAAACAATGACACTTTATACTTTGACGGATTTTTAGTCTCAAAATATTGAAAAATAGGAAGGTCTATGTGAAAACATTAAAAACCTCGTAAACTTCAAAAATTTAGGTACCTGCCGAGGCATTTGATAAAATGCCTGATTTGACTATTTGCCTGCGACTTATCGACGGTGAAACTACCAAACCACGTATCTCGGTTTGCGACGTCGCAGACTTCCTGTCATACTTTATTTTTTAAATGAAAAACTACTTAACATCCAGTCTTGAAAATTTCTGTGATTTTTCCTCTTTGTGCCGAGAAAATTCCGTGAAAATTTCAAGGAATGATATTGATTTGGTCTACTTCAAAAAAATAAAATGTGAGCGTAGATTTTTAAACACCGCAAACGAGATACGTGGTTTGGTAGTTTCACCGTCGATATATATCGTCACCAGTGTTCGAAACTCACCTTTGAGTTTTAGGAGCCATGTGGCGCATAAAGTCCGAGTTTTAGGCGCCGTTGAAGATTTTTTAGGGGCCAAATTTACTTTTTGCCTATAAATTACGGCGCGTTTAGTGGAAAGTTAGACGCAAGATCTTTTCGGAACAGAACCAGTAAGTGACCGTAACTTGGGGAAGACAAAAGCACTAAGAATGAAATCGTGAAGAATAGAAAAAGCAAGCTTTCACTTGTAGTGCTGAGAATTTTGAGTTTTTTCAATTCAAATAAATTCGTTTTTCTTTCTTCATGTGACTTCCTATGAAAATCCAGATTTTCAGGGGGAAATTTTTAGGGGCCACGTTGGTGCAGAGCTTTCATTTTTGTTGGCGCCATGGCCGAATTTTTAGGCGAATTTGGCGCGTTGGCACCTGCGAGTTTCGAACACTGATCGTCACCTTTCGGCCGAAATATACCAAGCGCCATGCGACGTTTACAAATTTCTGCCACAGTTTCATTTTCTTACCGAGACACAGTTGGCTGAATGTGTTTGAAAATTTCACTGAATGGACCACTAGACAAGGTACGAATTTAAGCAATCTGATACATGTTTCTTGACCAAAATTTCACGTAAAGCACGATGCGCACAATGAAAAATACCGAAATCAACTCCTCACAACGATATTTGGACCGAGTTTATCAGAAAGGAACCAAGCCACATCAGCTATTGCCAAGTTTAACTGGGCAGTAAAATTTTTTACGAGAGAACGTTTGTTCGGATTTCCTTGAAAATTTTAAGGAATTTGCTTAGCACCATGGAGAATTTTCACTGAAATTTGCGCGAAAATCCGCACAACCGTTTTCATGTAAAAAATTAAATTGCCCAATTAAATTTGGCAATAGCTGACGTGGCTTGGTTCCTTTCTGCTTAACACAGTCCATTTAATGATTCTTGATGCGTGAATACAGACCACCCGCTCATGAAAACTCAATGCTCTACGTGATTCACATCGCGCGCTAAACGTTATCATGACAGTCTCTGCGATATAAATATCTGGCAACCGCGATCTTGACGCTTTGGCTCAACTATAGCAAATTGCCTATAGTTTGAACAACACATGGTGGGAAATGAACATTGGTCGATTAAGAAGCTTGCTGAAACCGTTGTAGTGCGCGATATGACTCACGTAGAGCTTTGAGTTTCTTGTGAGCGGGCAGTTCAAATTCCTCGTAACCAACGTGAAATAAAAATGTTAATATCTCCATTAGGAATTGGTTTCAGTAATTTTCGTTGCGCGAATCGTGTTCTACGTGAAATTCTAGTTAAGAAACATGTGTCAGAATGCTTAAATTCGTACCTTGTCTAGTGGTCCATTGTATCAGTATAGCACAAAGAAAATTCCGTAAAATTTTCGGACGGCATCGATGAACAATTTCTCTGTAAAAGAATGAAATGGCGCCGAAAATTTTCAAACGCCGCATGGCACTTATGGTACTTCGGCCGGAAGCAGTGTCGTGGCGTGAATTGCGATATGGATAATTTGCGGGTGAGTAAAAGTGGCGGGTTGACGTCATTCGCTTCGCCGTGCCGCATTTTGATTGGTTGAAGGATATGTGAAAATTCGGTGACCGCGCAACCGAAGACGGCAACGCCGTCGCTTTTCCGTGCTTTCTCGATTAGACAGTATGTCTTGTCGTGACGGATCCGACAAGTTCAAAAATCGCTCCCAGCGGGCTGATTATTGAAATTGATCGACAAAGCTATAGACAAAGAAGACATAGGGAGTATGGAGCGATCCAATGGTTGAAATGGGTGGTTCCTAGAGACAAAGGGAGAAAATGATAGACTAACTGTCGGGTCTCTTGTGGGTTGCCGTTAGTCAGTCTATTACCTACCTCCTTTGTCCATTGCAACCACCCGCTTCCACCAATAGGATCTCTCCATATCTCCTTTGTCTCCTTTGTCTACAGCTTTGTCTATCAATTTCAATAATCGGCCCGCAGAGTCGATTGAGCTTTGTCGCCCGTTTTCAATAATCGGCCCGCGGTACTGCCGTGCTAAGGAAGAACGCCGTATGAACATTCGAGAGTTGCCAAACTTCCTTCAATAAAATGTTTCTTTTTGAGGAAAGTTGTGAATATTCTTCCTTGACATTTTCAGGAACTTTAGGCGAAATTACGAATAAAATTATCTGAAAAATTGGAAGAAATATATTCAAAAGATAAAGCACAAAAAACATAGCCCGAATATACGAATAAAGAAGATATGTAATGGGCCTGTTGCAAACTTTTGCTAGAACAAAAATAAGAGTTGTTTCTTGTAGATAATGCCTCAAAAATCACGATGAGCGCATCGGCAAAGTCTGAAATGCACTCATAACTTCACAATCTGCGTAAGAAATTTGCGTTTTTTTAAGCTTCCCGCTTCAAAAACGATACTACGGCATAGGTGAACATTTTGTTAGAGGAGTCGCTCCATCGTCGGCGATATTCATCATGGCCGACGCTTGCACGCAGTTCCGCGCGTAATTCAAGGAGAGTTCAAGGTCAATCAATTCGGGCGTGGAAAATATGAACGTTAACACACCGATTGTTATCTGGTCTAATCCAGTTCAGGTGTTATCTCGTCCCATCAAACGTGTTTTGGCGGATTGGCGTCGGCTATGATGATTATTGCCGACGATGGAACGACTCCCCTTACAAAATGTTCACCTGTGCCGTAGTATCGTTTTTGAAGCGGGAAGCTCAAAAAACCGCAAATTTCTTACACAGATTGTGAAGTTATGAGTGCATTTCAGACTTTGCCGATGCGCTCATCGTGATTTTTGAGGCATTATCTACAAGAAACAACTCTTATTTTTGTTCTAGCAAAAGTTTGCAACAGGCCCATTAAAATATGGGTAAACAAGGCTACAAAATGATTAAAACACTAAAAGGCAGGAGGTTTCGAGCTGTTGCCAGCTCAGCTGCAAAAACGCATAAAAACAAGCAAAAAATGGAGGGGCGACCTGACCCCAGCCGTTATCACGTAACCACTCAAACGTGGTATGTTCCCAGCTCGAAACGTCCTGCCTTTTAGTGTTTTAATCATTTTTTGGCCTTGTTTACCCATATTTTAATTAAATCTCCTCTTTATTAATATTCAGAAATTTGCCAGGGAATTCTTGTTTTATCACAGGAAATTTGGCAATGCCTGTAAGTTCATACGGCGATTTTCCTTAGCACGATAGAGTACAGGTGTACACGTGGATGAGTCTGCGGATCCACCAACTTGGAGCTAAGAATCCAGAAAAATAAGAAACCGGGACAAGAGAAGAGCTAAAAGAAACAATCGCCTCAAGTCCCTCTTCCGGCGGCCAAGAACCTATTGTCCGAGTAAATAGAGACTGGACGTCAAGTCCTGTTACCTCTCCAACTCATCCCATTCCGTAACCTCCCAGTCACCCCCTTCTGCCATGTCGCGGAAAAGAGCAGTGAGTAACCTTTGGCACGAGCCTCGAAACACATAAGAGTACGTGCTAACCGCGGCTCATGCTCAAATGCGCTTACGTGACTTTCCACCGCCGGAATCGGCCTCTTGAGCGGAAACGGAAGTGACCGGGGGCCAGGAGTCGAGCCGCGACAGATTTCAGCGTTTCAGCGGTTCGCGAGCTCGTCGCCGCACAATGCGTCCCGATGAGCGGTTCAGCGGTTTTCGTGCTGCCAACGCACGCGGGTTCGTCACCCTTTTCACGCTGAAAATACGTTTTCGTCACCCTTTTCACGCTGAAAATACGTGGTTGCAAAGGCAGGAGGGCCGGATTAAGGAAATGGCCACATAGGCCGCGGCCCATGGCGGCAAATCAAGGGGGCGGCAAATTTTGCGCTTTTTTAAAAAAATAGGATTTTGAAAAAAAATTACAAACGAGAAAAGGTGATAAAATCTCTCATTTCCTGAGAGTATAGTAATTTCAAATTTTGTCGTCTCTTAGTGATACAAGAGACAGCACCTTCAATAAGTCGAGTTAAGAGAGAGACCAAACACGCAATTTGGCCTAGAACGGCACGACTTAGAGAGAAATGATGACGAGGACTTGAGATGAAAAGGTCGAGCCCTCGGCGCGGCGATCGGCATGTAACACATATTAGCGCCTACAAGACTGCACGAATACTTCACGCATTGCATCAAACACAGTGTGGTCTGTGCGGCGCGGCGGTGGAAGTAGAAATCATTGATCCACATTTATGTTTGTTGTTTCATAATGTTTCCGTTCATTTCTTATGAATGGAAGGCCTTGTCCACACAGAGATAGGTTTACGGAACTTAACTTTCGCGCAAAGTTCCGTGAACTTTTGCTAGTAGTGTTGACAGGGCTTTCCCAAAAAAAGAAGTTCAAAGTTCAACACGAGTAAATGGGCCTTATGCACCCCTTTTCCTCCGGCACATTCATTTGATGGTTTTTATCGAGTTTCAAAACGAATGAGAAGGGGGCGGCAATATACAGGCGGTGAATGGGCGGAAAGTAGGCGAATCCGGCCTTAAAAGGCAGACGCTTTGTCTCGCAAGGTGATCCACGGATCAATGGGATTACATTTTTCAACGGATCGTATTTGATGCCAAGCAAGAACGTCGTAAATCCATCAAGATTTTCCCGCGTTTTTAGGAACTTATCACTTTTTAAAATAAAAACCGTTATACCCATGCACCGTAAATTTTCAGGTACATTTCTTGATAGTATTTGCGAGAGAATTCCGTATAAACATTGCCTCGAGGTTGACAGGTTATTCTGCTATGATACGAATACATTGTTTCCAACATGTTTAACAATTCGTTTACGGCGTTTTTGCGTTGCACGGCAGTATAATTCTGGTCATTTTCACTTAATAGTATCACTGTGTAAAAAATCAAGTAGACTTATAGTAGCCGTTACGACTACATACTTTTCTTTCAGAGCACTTTTCAATATTTGTCTAACTTTTAAAAATACTTACGGCAAAGCTCGTGTTGCCAAGGCCCAAAAACTTCACATTAACTAAACAGCCGCAAAATTTTATCCATATCCACGAGGAAGAAAAGTTTAACAAGGTCATATCCGGATACCCGCAGTTATAAACAAAATGACTTCAAAATTGACTTTCGCGTACTTTTTGTTTGCTCTTTAACTTCCTGAAGAAAAATATGAAGGAAAATTGACTGCAAATATAGCGCTTATCCCACCCCCAAAGAAAAGTTAATTGCTTTTTATTTGTGGCATATCGTTGGGGTGCCCTCTTGCGCAACTTATCTGATGATGGCGCCTTAATCCCTAACGCCTTAAAATACTGTCAAACGGCGAAATTAATCTCTTAACTCTCCACTCAATTGCGTTTAACAGAAACGTCGCACAGTGGAGAAGAGCCTACTTTTCCCAAATTTTTCAGACAATTTTGTTCGCAATTTAATCTTGAATATGGGAAAATTTAAAGGAAAAATATTCATAACACGTACATGTTTTATCCGGGGATATTTGGCAACTTGCGAATATTCATACGGTATTTTTTCCTGGCACGGCGGAATGGTAAACCAGTTACGAACCAACATTCTGGAGGATAGGTTCAAGAAAGTCAAAAAGCCTTCAATTTGTGGATATGCAATACGGAGATCATTCCAGCGCGAATAGCTGCATCCAGAAGTTGCTGTCAACATCAATCCGAGAGAGAGGGTTAGGAAAGTCAAACGCATTTGTTTTTTTTCCATGCAATTCGGACGAAACTGGAGTACGAATAATTGTATTCTGGCTTTACGATCAACATTTCTCAAAGAAAGAAGGTCAGGAAAGTCTAAACGCCGATAATTTTTGTGTATTTATCACGGAGAGCGCCATGGTACGAAAAGTTGAATCGAATGCGTTACCATCAACCTTAAAACGGTTCGGTTATCATTCATTTATTCATTCTTTTTTTTTTAGTTGGTAATTAATTAAATTAAATTGCAATCGCAAATAACCGGATCTGGAGTTCAGTTTGGATTAGTATGCCTTCCTCCCGACCTATTTCATGTCATCATTCTTCCCTTCATCGCAAAAACGGGGAATTTCACGCTCTTATCAGCAAAAGTACTGCCAGTAAAAATGTGGAAATTGGGCAAAAATCAATATTATTGATGTCTAAAATGGGACTTTCCATTTGATGCCGTTGTAAATTGAAGACCTAATTCTACTTTTCTTACGGTTGCAAAGAAATGAATAAAAGTATCGAGCAAAACTTGTCGACATTTCATTCTTTTAGTCGAAGTGCTTATTTCCAACCCTTTTACTAGCTGCAATCTCGTCGAGGTACATTAGATGTTTCTACCTTCTATTATTTTATTTTTTGCAGTCGTTAACTCGGTTATTACAGTTTTACAGCAAACACAATTTTGCATTTATGTCACCACTACCATTAAAAACTTTACGACAATAATAGGAAGAACGCTGAATTTGATGTTCAGGGAAGTAAGAGACAATTTACATAGCAACGTTGCAGAATTTCCTTTCACCTTTCTTCAGCATTATTCTTACGACAAACAATCTATAAATTTCCGTAATATCAAAAACATTCCCTACGATGGTCAAGAAAAATGCCAAGCAAAAAAATTACTCGATAACAGTTTTGAGTTTTTCCCAAAATAAAAACAAAGTTGTGACAGCTTAAGCAGCACTGCAAGGATGTTAGTTCCTTTTTGCAAAATGCCATCTATCTAAGAAAATACTTTCAATCAGAGGGTGTCTAGAATCTATAGTCTACAGACGCACTGAGTAGGTTTCTGTGACGAGAATAATCAAATTCCCAGCCACATAATATAGAAAATTTGGTCGCACAGAATTTAAAATGAAAAATGTTCATCATAATTTCACTACCAATGGCACAAACATGCCGATTGCCAAATAGGAAATAACGTATCTTAGTGGCGTCATTTCAAATTTTTCTCTTGTATTTCATTTTTTTTTAAAGAAACAAGTCAACTTTATCGATTGTAAAGTATGCAGAATATTTTCCTCAAAGAGAGGAGGAAGCAAAGAAGCACTTGAGCAAGTACGCGCACTAGTTTTCCAAAGAAAAAAAACGCCTAGAAATGATGAAATTTCAATTCCCCCCCCCCCCCCCCCNAGATTGGATCTAGAGTCCAGACTCTTGAAAACATTGACAAGAAAAAATACTCTTGATTCAATCAGATTTTTGCTTAAATCAAAAGGAAATCCGCTCAAATTAAGAGGCTTGGTTCTTGATTTAAGCAAAAATCCGATTGAATCAAGAGTATTTTTTCTTGTCGACTCTAGATCCAATGTGTTTTTTTTTTTTTTTTTCAGTGCAGGGGAGCAAGAAAGTAAAACTGAACAACAGAAAATGTGCAACGCCGCGAACGCAGATACGTGGTTTCGCACTGCGGCCATCGATATTCTTGTACTTACATTTTAACTAATCCAACGTATAATCGCTGTGCTCGAAGGCCGGAGGATCGAATCGCGAAACCGAACACCGCACCTCAACTCCAGCACTCGCAAATTTCGTGACCCCGACCGAGAAAACGCGGAATCAAAAAAGTAAGAAAAAGTCGCGACACAACACGACCCGCGCTCAAAATACGTAAGATCTCCCCCCTCGAAATGAAGAACGGGCGACGGAGGTCCCGGTCACTTCCGGTCTTTCGGCCACTTCCGGTCCCGGCCACTTCCGCTTCCCGGGGGCGCTTGGCACAGTAACACAGTTCCGAGCGCGATCAAGAAACCCCGTCTCGCCGGGAGGAGCACCAGACGCCGCGCCGAACCGCTCGCAAGAACTGCACCGTCCGCGGAGCGGGCGAACGGGCGAGCGGCCCCCGGATTCGGCGCGGTAGGCCGCCCGCAACGCACGACACGAGGTGCGCCTGGGCGGTAGGCAACAGGCCGCGCGCCGCGTGTAACAAGTGAGCGCTCGCCAGTACGTAACAAGTGGTCGGCCCGAGCGACCCTCAAAAACGGATGCGACGTACCCCCCCCCCCCCCCCCCCCC
>NW_017550151.1:949747-986992 GCF_001854935.1 Bemisia tabaci | reverse complement strand
GGGGGGTAATTTTGTTTGATTTTTTTTCTCTTCAAACGAGTAAAATTATTTTGATTGCAATTAATAGCACGAAAAAGACTTTAAAATGCTAAATAAGGACGATATAAAAATTAGCGGTTAAATCTGGGAATGCGAAACGGCGAAAACAAATTCAATTACGAGGATTCATCCACAATACATGGAGCATTAGAATTTTCGGTGGTAGAAAGCGAGATTCAGTCCAGATAACAAAAGGAATATAAGTCTTTGTACGGCTATGAAACACTTGTTCATCTGAACTGAGGAGGTTTATATGACCAAAAACATAGGGAACTCGAGTTCTTTCCGGATTGTATTTTGGCGGACTTTCCTATTCATTTTTTAGATTTTTCCAATTTTGCAACTGCGTTGTGTTGTTTTTACGAAAGAGAAAACTCCGCAACATCACGGTCAAATACGTGATTATTCTGGCGATTTTGCGAAATCATTCATGATTACGCGTTATTCAACCCAATGTCGCGGAGAAAAACGAAATTTTTCCAACGGTTGATCAGACCCATTAAAGCTCACAGAATTTCAGCTTGAAATCGTGGAAAATACAAGATTTCCATATCGATTCGAGCGTAACATTTATACACGTCAATAACATTAGCGAGGCGAAAAGCTAAGATTCTTCTTCAACTTCATGCGATACAACATATTTACTCTGGAGTTCGAATAATATTGCTCGCTTGGTTCCCGCTTGTTAAAGAGAGAAAATACGCGAATCTCACCTCAATGGAGCACTAAACAATGTACGAATTTCAGCATTCTGATACATGTTTCTGAACCAAAATTTCACGTAAAACACGATGCGCACAACGAAAATTATCGAAATCAACTCTTTAAGAAGATATTTAATAATTCTTGGTGCGTGAATTGAAACCACCCGCTCATGAAAACTCAATGCTCTACGTGATTCACATCGCGCGCTAAACCTTATCATAAAGTCTCTGCGATATAAAAATCTTGCAATCTCAATCTTAACACTTTGGCTCAGCTATAGCAAATTACTTATAGTTTGAAAAACACATGGTGGGAAATGAACATTGCTCGATTGAGAGGCTCGCTGAAACCCCAGTGCGCGATTTGGCTCACGTATAGAGCTTTGGGTTTCTTGTGAGCGGGCAGTTCAAATTCCTCGTAACCAGTGTGAAATAAAAACGTCAATATCTTCGTTAAAAGTTGGTTTCAGTAATTTCCGTTGTAAGAATCGTGTTCTACGCGAAATTCTGGTGAAGAAACATGTATCAGAATGCTTAAATTCGTAACTTGTCTAGTGGTCCATTCCGCGTAAAAGAACGATCTTTCCAGAGGATTTGTTGAATCCTTAATACTTTTACGTTTTTCATCACGATATCGCGGAAAATGTGCGATTTTTACGGAAAATGAGGAACCACGCGATGATAAGCACACATGAGATTTTTCCAGCGGTTCGGTACTATCGTTAAAAATTACGAGTTATTTTTTTCAATAACTCGAAAAATACGCAACTTTTCCAGCGGTTGATAAAGATCACAAAATAATGATAACACAATTTTCACATCAACACCGCGGAAAAATCACAGTATCGATTAAAGCAAAAAATTCATGAACGTCAGTAACATTCGAAAGGCGAGGAGTCATGATTCTCCTTCAATTTCACATGATACCACATACCAACTCTGGAGTTCAAATAGTTGCTCGCTTCACGTCGGACTGTTAAAATGAGAGATATTTCGCGAATTTGTTAATATCAAGAGATCCACATACGCGATTTTTCATGCGAATTAGTGGAATCAATGAAAATTAGAGTAATGTACCCTTAATATCGCGGAAAATAAACCAGCTGTTGATAAATATCACAGAAGAGACTGCAGTTCTCACTTCTGTACCTTCTGTACTTAAAATATGAGTAATTCACCGTTAATATCGCGGAGATACGCGAATTTTCCAGCGGTTGATAAGGATCAAAAAAGATAACACAATTTTCACATAAGTACCGCGGAAGAATCACGGCTTTTACATCGATTTAAACATGAAATTCATATACATTAGTAAATTTTATAGAAAGGCAAAAAGCCAAGATTCTCCTTCAATTTCACGTGATACCACAAACCAACTCTGGAGTTCGAATAGTTACTCGCTTCGATTCCGACTCTTAAAAATTGAGATTTCCCGCGAATTTCATAGCAATTTCGAGAGAAGTACGCGTTATTTCCGTTGGATTCCTTACGTCCTATAAAAAAGCTTTTCATCTGGGTATTGGGCGAACTTCTTTTTTACCATGGCAATTTTGAAAAAAGAAAAAAAAGAAGAAAAAAAGAAAGAAATTACATGATAATCAACGTGGTATCACGGAAAAAAACGCGTTAATTCTAGAGGTTTTATAAAATGATTGAAGATTGCGCGTTATTTGCTTCGATATCGCGGCGTGTACGCAAATTTTACAGCGATTGTTAAAGAACATTAAAAATCACGACATTTTCGCTTCGATCGAGGAAAATATGCGAAATTAACGTAGATGAGAGTATAATTTTCGTGAGCGTAGTGAATTCAGATAGAAGAAAAGCTATGCATCTCCTTCAATTTCGCGTGATACCAAATACAATCGCATCTAAATCTTGACAAGATGATACCTTGACCTGGCTGCAAATAAATGAATACACAGTGAAACTTAAACCTATTGGTGGAAGAATAAGCGACTCGACGAGTCTGCTTCAGATATTTTCACACACTTTACTCGAGAGACGAGGAGACATTCATGAATGCAGTAATAAGTGCAACAATGATTTACATACCTTGCGTCGGGGTTGCAGCTCACAGCACAGGTTTCTGGAAAAAATAAAAAAGTAAACTAGTTATTAAATGGAAGGATAAAAATCTAGAGGGAGGCTAGAGGAGGAATCTGTACTTTTTAAAGCAAATGGTCAATAATTCTATGATAAGAATCAAGAGGGAGGGTATAGAGGAGGAATCTGTACTTATTAAGGCAAATGGTCAATAATTCCATCTTACATTGATATGATATTCTAAGAATTTTATTGCTTTATGATCATGAAATATTCCTAATGGGCAGAAAAAAATCTTTTGATCAAAAATTCGTGATTGTTCACAACGTTTTTAGCACATGGTAAACGTTGGCCTCAAAACTGATCCCTACTTCATCAAATATAGGTACTTCAAAATTAGCTGGGTTAGTTATCATCAATTCTTGCTTTTTTTCAAATTAATTTTTATTTTACAACTTGATCAACGATAGCAAAGTGGGACAATAATGGCGTCCCAATGACGATTTATTATTTTTATTCTTAGATTATTTTTCAGTTCGCTCCATGAAACTTAAAAAGTATCTATAAATAATGAAGCCTTATGATCGCATCGTAATACAAGCGGAAATCAAAGTTGCTACTATGCGAACTCCGGAATAGGTATGTCATGTGGTATCACGCTGAAATGAAGGAAAATCTTAAGGCTCCACCGGTCACAAGTTATGAATGAGGACATTATGATCGCATCGTGATACGGCGGAAATCAAGCGTGCAACAATGCGGACTCTGGAGTAGGTAGGTAATGTGGTATTACACTAAAATGAAGGGAAATCATAACGTTTCATCTTTCTGAAATTAGTGACTTCTGAGAATGGGGACATTAAAATCGCATTGTGATACAAGCAGAAATCAAGCATGCAACTATGCGGACTCCGGAGTAAGTATGTGATGTGGTATCACGCTAAAATGAAGGAAAACTTTGAAGATTCACCTGTCACAAATGGATTGCATTTTGCAAAAAGGAACCAGGATCATTCCAATGTCGCTAAGATCTTCAAACTTTTCTCACCTTGCAAATATGAACAGATCATCTGAACAAATTTTATCTTAACTTCCAAAAAATTATGAATTTAAGACCTATGAATTTATGAATTAAAGTTACCTTTGTAAAGACTGTTTTCATGATTCCAGTAACATTTTTCAAAGAATGCAAGTCGCACAATCCTAGTATAATTTGTCTTATTAATGTCTTCTATAATCAATATAATGTATCTAGATATTTAGTTAGCTAGCTTTAGGTCTAACCGCAACTGCTGGCACCTAATTAGTTGGAATTTAAATAAGTTCTTTTAATAGATTGCTCTAATTGTTTGTGCTCTAAATCAAAATAAGTGACGTCTTGTATGAATGAAGGCACTTTTAAATGGACCCCATTTTGCAGTAAGGAACCACTGTTCCTGGCTTATTTTAGAAAGAACATTTGGATTGCATTTTGAAAAAAGGAGCCACGAGCATTGCAATGTTGCTAAGATTGTGCAGCTTCTTTTGTCTTTGAAGAAAACCTTAATTATAATGAAAAGTTTCTATTTTAATCGCTAAAAACTGTAAATTTAGGACGAAAATTACCACGTAAATTTCATATTTTTTCAGGGTTTCGATAGTTATATTGCAATGGATAAAGTTGCACAATCTCAGCAACATTGCAATGCTCCTGATTCCTTTATGCAAAATGCAATCCATTTGTGCCACTGGTTTCCCCGTGTCGAAAGATGATTTTATGGAAGAACCAAAGATAGGAGTTCCTTATTGCAAAATATAATTCAAATTTTTAAAATTTCCATCCAAGAAAGTTGAGACCACGTTTTAAAATATGAAGTCTATGCGAATATCTTCAGAAAACTACCGAAATGCCGTGCTTTTAAGCCAGTTTTCTAGAATGAAAATCTGGAGCTCGGAGTTTCCACTGGTTTCAGTGGCGTGGCGTGAATTGCGATGTATCGACTGTTCTACCATTTAAACCTATGGTACAAAATCGGTTATCAAGGTGTACCCTGTTTATCGATCATTTTCCATAGGTTTAAACGGCATAACAATCGATAAATCGCAAAGCATACCACGCCACTGACTGGTTTTGCCGAGGATAATTTTAGCGCTAATTGTTAAATTTTGATCCAGGAAAGTTAAAATGGCGCAATACGTAATAAAGTAAATGCTAGTTGTAGTAAAACTAGGAAACTTAAATGTTTCCATGTAATCTTGAATTTTCACTAGTTTTCTCACGGATGGTTTCGGGCGTCTGAAATTTTGTAATTTCATCCAAGAAATATGAAAAAGGAGCAATATATCATGGAGTCGATAAGCGTGGTCGGGAGAGAACGAATAATTTGCACTCCCGATTTTCCCGGCTTAGGATCTGCAGCTCGGAATTTTCAGTAGTTTTTCTCTAATTTCTTCCTAGATTACATTCCCATTCCTTATGACTTTAAGACTTAGATTTTCCTTCCATATCGCGTGATACCACACCACATACCTACTGGGGAATCCGCATAATTGCACGCTTGATTTCCGCTCTTGTCACGATGCAAGCATAATGCCTGCATTCATAAAGTCACTTTGAGACAGGCCAAACGCTAAGATTTTCCTTCATTTGAGCGGGATACCACATCATTTACCTAATCCAAAGTTCGCACAGTTGCACGCTTAATACCCGCTTACATCACGATGCGAACGTAATGCCATCATTCAAAGACGCCACTAATTTCAGACGGGTAGTGTCAAGATTTTCCTTCATTTTAACGTGATACCACATCACATACCTATTCCTGAGTCTGCAACTTGTAAAAACAAAATGGCATAACGCTCTCCTCGACCCCACCCCCCTCACCTACTAGGTGGATAACGAGCTCCGGGTGATGTCATGAGCCGAACAAGTTTCGCAAACTTCGATTTGTTTGCAAAAAGAAATCCTTAACACGTTGTTGGCCATCCATCTACTTCGTATGTCAACAGTTGCATGTTTAAATCCCGAAGTAAAAGCTTCCACCATTGCATTGCCAAGATACCAATGCCTTGTCTCTAATTGTGAGTGTACACCAAGCTTGGAGGTTCACACCGTCCAGTGGCAAGGCGTGCTTTGCGATATACCGATGAATCTGCTATTTGAACCTAAGGAACAGGGTCGACAATCAGGGTGTTTGCATCGAACACCTTAACAATCGATTCTTTACCATAACTTCAAATGGCGACATATCGATAATCGATCATTCAGGCCTCGCCACTGACACCGTCTGGCTTCCACCCGCGATCCACGGATCGGGAGATCAAGCATATTCAGTACGCTTGCACTGCCGCGCTAAGGAAAAACGCCGATGAACATTCGAATTTTGCCTTTCCATTCGGGAAATATTAATTGAAAAAGAAAGTTATAAACAAGTTCTCTTGAAATTTTCAGACTATTTAAATTAAATTATGAGGACAATTCTCTGGAAAATCAGAAGAAAAATATTAATGAATTTGCCCGAAAATGTCTGATTCATCGAAGGAAATTTGGCAACGACTAAAGGTCCATACGACGTTTTTTCTTGGCATGGCAGCGCGTGGGCTCAATGGATGAAATTTAAACACAAGAATGAAAAAAACTATGAGATACGCACCAGATAAGTGTTATCCAATTGCCCGACGCCAAGCTGAAAGCACTCACAACGCCACCACTGAAAACGCACTGCGCACTGAGAGATTAGCCACGAAAAGGTTACACTGGGACAGAGACTATTTTTTTAATATAAATTGTTGGGTCCGCCCCATTACAGGAAAGGAATAATACAAAAAAATTTCTTAGCTTACTTAAATTCTGCCCAAATGAGGTGTGTACATGTTACAACGTAATTTGTAAAGATAAAATACAAATAAAATCAAAGATGATAATGATAATGGTGAGGGGGTACCTTGAAATAAAAAATAAAATCAAAAACCATTTTCCCTGTGGATATTCAAGAAACAAAAAAAGACAACAAAAGACAAAAAAAATTAATCATAATGGCGTGTCTCCTTCCATTGTAGTAAGTCCAGTTTTGTAGAAGATGCAATATTTTTCAAAAATTATTTTTGTTCACTTGATTTGGTTGCTTGAAGGCCTAAAAAAGTAATATTCGCATTGTTTTCATGCACATGATGACACAACATCATTAATGAACGTGGAACTACAATTGGACCACATTTTGAAATTTAGAACTATAAATTCTAGCCCGGTTTAAAAACAACGTATGTGCCATTAGTTTCCTTATGTACATAAGTGTTTTTTCCAGAAGAGCCAGAATTTATAGTTCCAAATTGCAAAATTCAGTCCAAATATGGTTGGAATTGCATCAATACTAATTCATCGTTTGGCTTGAGAATAGTCTGTAAGGTAGGGTGTTTTCCTTCAATGACAAATTCGAGTTCGTCATACTTGGGTCAAGTTTTTGAATATGAAAGTCCCTGACTTTTCAATACCTTTTCGATGAGATTTTGACTCAATTTCTCATAAAATCGCTTTATACAAAAAAAAAAAAAAAAAAAAAAAAAAATAAAAAAAAAAAAAAAAAAAAAAAAAAAAAAAAAAAAAAAAAAAAAAAAAAAAAAAAAAAAAAAATACTGGCGCGAGTTGTCGAAAGAATAAAACGAAAATTCGATGACTTCAGGGCAGAAGTTTTGGCTCATGTCCACAGAATATGTGAATGCGGAAGAAAATAATGACAGAAAATAATTTTTGACTGGAAGATGAATTGGACAGAGTTAAACAGAAAGGAACCAAGCCACATCAGCTATTGCCAAATTTAATTGGGCAATTTAGTTTTTTACATGAAAACAGTTGTGCGGATTTTCGTGCAAATTTCAGTGAATTTTCTCCATAGTACAAAGCAAATTCCTTATCATTTTCACAGAAATCCGCACAAACGTTCTTTCATAAAAAATTGGATTGCCCAGTTAATTTTGGCAACAGCTGATGTGGCTTGGTTCCTTTCTGTTAAACTCGGTCCAATTCCAAGGTTCCGCAACAAAAATTCCTGACGTTACAAAGTTGGGCACACTCTCCCGACTTCGTTCATCATAATCAGGGCTGCTGAAACCTTTAATCACGTTTTGCAAATTTATTTCATTTACCCGCTACTCACAGTTCTCAATTTTTCTCGCTTGTTACTCACTATTCTCAATTTTTCTCGCTTACTCACTGTTCTCGATTTACTCTTTCCTCGTCGTTTCTCGATTTTCATCACTAGTATCTCACCGTCCTTGATTTTACAGACTCTTTGCTAATCATTTCTCGATTTAACTTACTGGTTACTCACGGTTTTTTTATTTTACTCACTCTTGACTCGCCGTTCATGATTTTACTCAAAAATTACTCCTACAAATCTCGCAAAACTGTTTTCGATTTTTCTCATATTTACGTACTGTTCTCGGCTTACTCTTTACTCACAGTTTCTTGATTTCACTAACGCTTTATTCATCATTTCTCCATTTTACTCACTGGGTCCTCACCTTTTCTTGATTTTACTCACTCTTGCCGCATCGTCCTCAATTTTACTCACTCTTGACTCATCGTCCTCAATTTTACTCACTCTTGACTCATCGTTCTCAATTTTACTCACTCTTGACTCATCGTTCTCAATTTTACTCACTCTTGACTCATCGTTCTCAATTTTACTCACCGTTCATGATTTTACTCACTTATTACTCATAAAAATCTAGCCAAACATGAACTAATTGGGGATCATTTATCCCATTTCATTGATCGCTTCAATTCTTTTCGAGACACTACAAGAAATTTACTCACGGACAGTCAGATTACCCGCGAATCACTCATTCTACTCACGTTTTACTCACTGATGCTCAAAAATAACTCACAGTGAGAGTTGCTCAAGAATCGGCAGCCCTGATGATCTTTAACAAAACGACGTATTCTACAACTTTAAAAGAAAAAGGGAAAAAAGGGGCGAATGATTTAAGTGTTGCAATAGCAGCTTCATCTATATTTTAACTGAATTGGATGGCAAAAAGTTGCTCCAACCTAACTCACATTTATCAGTGGCGTGGCATGAATTGCGATGTATCGATTGTTATGCCATTTAAACCTATGGAAAAGGATCGATAAACAGGGTGCTCGCAGCGACCACCTTAATAATCGATTCTTTACCATAGATTTAAATGGCAGAATAATCGATACGTCGCAATTCACGGCCTAGTTTCACTCCCTCTTTTTACGATTCGTCTCTGATGGCGGATTTGCCTGGTGCCTACTTTCTGTCGGGACCCCCGTGGAAAATAACACGGGGCTCATTTTTCATCGAAAATATCTCGAAAACGAGGGAGAATTTATGCGTCGGAGATTTCGGAAATCAATTCTTCTGATTTTTCTGTGGAGATTGATGGGTAACACATGTCACTTTTTTCTGAAAAAAACACCAAACAATTCGAGCTGGAATTTATTTTTTCAACTTAATATATGATAACTTAAAAAACTTAAAAATTAAAGAGAAAATACGATACTTACATGATGAATAAGATCATGAGTGAGTGAAGGCGAGAGATAAACCTCTCATGCCCTGACAGACCACTAAGCTCACACTGGAAAAAAACACATTGGATCTAGAGTCCAGACTCTTAAAAAAATCGACAAGAAAAAGGACTCTTGATTCAATCAGATTTAAGCTTAAATCAAGAACCAAGCCTCTTAATTTGAGCGGATTTCCTCTTGATTTAAGCTTAAATCTGATTGAATCAAGAGTCCATTTTTTTGTCAATGTTTTCGAGAGTCTGGACTCTAGATCCAATGTGTTTTTTTTTTCCAGTGCATGCATCCCACCTGACCATATCAGTCAATCAGTCACTCAGTCAATCAGTCACTCGATCAATCAGTTACTCAGTCGCTCAATCAATCAGTCACTCAATCAATCAGTCACTCAATCAATCAGTCACTCAGTCGCTCAGTCAATCTCAGTCGCTCAGTCACTCAGTCGCTCAGTCAATCAGTCACTCAGTTAAGCAGTCAATCAGTCACTCAGTCGGCCACGGTAAGAAAACAAGGAGGGGAAGGAGAGGAAGGAGAGGAAGGAAAGAAAGAAAGAAAGAAAGAAAGAAAGAAAGAAAGAAAGAAAGAAAGAAGAGGCGGGTAACCATGCCCAGCTGGGCATCGGGAGCCAATCCCAAGGTCACCGACCAAGGGTACAAAGGGCACCTCCACAGTGCCCGCAACCATCCACCGGGGCAGACGTGCGGCCGGGGCGGTGTCCGCAGGTCGCTCCTCTAGCGCCTCCAGACGGTGACGCCCGCCGACCGGGAAGACGACCGCGCGCCGGGCGCCCCGACGAGTGCTCGGTCGGACGACAGAGCCCCCGACTCAACTTCACTTCCAGACCAAGGCAAAAGACCTCAGCCTGAAAGTGAAGCTGAAACGGAGGCACTGTCATCACGGTAGAGCAGTCGTTGAAGCGTCCAGCGGGTGTCCACCCGCTCGTCGGACGTATACGACATTCGCCGACCGGGCGGACGACCGCGCGCCGGGCGCCCCGACTAGTGCTCGGTCGGACGACAGAGCCCCCAACTCAACTTCACTTCCAGACCAAGGCAAAAGACCTCAGCCTGAAAGTGAAGCTGATACGGAGGCACTGCCGTCACGGTAGAGCAGTCGGCGGGGCGTCCAGCGGGTGTCCACCCGATCGTCGGACGTCGGACCGTGGGAGGCACTATGACCGGAACTGACGGCGGTCGTCGTCGTTGTGCGTTACGGCCGTGAGATGCACGTCGCGGCTGATACGGAACTCCCGGGACCTCTTTAAGGTGATTCGTCAAGCTCAAGTAACGTGATCGAACCGGCATGCGATATATTGCATCTTTCAGGTCAAAAATCTCGGCAGATTTTGAATTTTCAGCAAAAAAAAGGACTATAGCCCCTGCGCATGAACCTAGAGAATCATTCTAAACCCAAAAATCGGCAAAATTCAGAGAAATGAAAGCAGAATAGTGTTTTGAAAAAACCTCGCATTCGATACAGAATAGCTGTATCGAATGCGAGGTTTTTTTTCCAAACACAATTCTGCTTTCATTTCTCTGAATTTTTCCAATTTTTGGGTTCAGAATGATTCTTTAAAGTCATGCGCAGGGGCTATCGTCCTTTTCTTTTTCTTTTGCTGAAAATTCAAAATCTGCCGAGATTTTTGACCTAAAAGATGCGATATATCGCATGCCGGTTCGACCACGTTACTTGAGCTTGACGAATCACCTTGAGCTCGGGTCAAACTCACAGCGTGGAGCCCGGTTTCCACCATCAAATTGAGCCCATCAAAATGAGTCATCAAAGTGACTGTTGAGTGTTGCCGATCAAAATTAAGAAGCCGCTCTACTTTATGATCAAGACAAATCGGGAATAGAGTATCCAATAACTGTCTTTGGATACTCAGTTCTCGATTCATGATGATCAGAAAGTAGAAGCGCTTCTTAGTTTTGATCGGCAACACTCAACAATCACATCGATGACTCATTTTGATGGGCTCAATTTGATCGTGGAACCCGGGCTCCACGCTGTGAGTTTGACCCGAGCACGAAAGCTGATTACACATGTCCCGAATGGGGACCGACACGGCTCCCATCCGGGACGTGTGTGATCAGCCCTCTTAAGGTGATTCGATGGACGCCATATTTTGTGTCAGAACGGCATGCGATATATCGCATCAATTGGTTCCATTTTTTCAGCTATTCGTCCTGTTTCTCCAATTTTGAGATAGCAATTCTGTTGTCAGGAGACTAAAGCACCCACTTACCAATTTTAACAAAGAAATTCATCGTAATAAAGGCGTGGTTTTTGTAGAGAGAAAACATCCCATTCGGAATGCTATATTTTCTCTCTAAAAAAACCACGCCTTTATTGCGATGAATTTCTTTGTTAAAATTGGTAAGCGAGTGCTTAAGTCTCCTGACAACAGAATTGCGATCTCAAAATTGGAGAAAAATGACGAGTAGCTGAAAAAATGGAACCAATTGATGCGATATGTCGCATGCCGTTCTGACACAAAGTACGGCGTCCATCGGATTACCTTAACCTCTGCACCCTCCCTCTAAAAGGCACTTACCCTCGAAATGTTCTTCAAGTTGAACCTCGAGTGCTTTTAACTTTTACTTTTCTTCCAAATTACTCATAATTAACTTTTAATTATGCCTTAACTCTTCAGTATTTAAATTGAACAAGTGTGGGTAGATACGGGTGCTAAGACACCTCTTTAAAATAAGTAATAAGCTACTACTACTATTACTACTAATACTACTAACACTACATAACATGTTCATGGGCGGAGAGATAAAAAGTCAGTAGTGATGTCATACGTCGCAGTGTCAAGCATGGAAATTTGCATTAAGTCAGTCAAATGTTTATTTTCCTTCTTCTTATTCTGTTCCTGTACGAAGAGGTGCGCATGAAAAGTGCACAATTCGTTCAGATGCATTTACTTAAGAAATTACTTAGAATCTGTTGATTAGAAAAAAACAAGGGAGGAAAAAAAACAGAACATTTTTAAAATACGATGACTACTTGCGAAAATTAAGTTAGAAATTTAAATAAATGAAAATGCTGATTATCTGAAAACGCTCGCTCAGACAGCTCCAGCAGAAATTTACGATAATTTTTCATCGGGAGCTTCAATCATCATTGCATCGATTTCACGAATCAATATACTAACATTTCTGAACGATTTATTCTCCGGAGTTACAGCTCATGGGAGTAGAAGAATAATTACGATTCGCACAGAAAACTATGATAAAAATAAAACCGATTTATTCAATAGGAGATCAGCATAATAGCTACTTGAACTTCCGAGACGACATGAGGTATCATTAGTAGCACGGGAGAGGGGAAGGCGCCGAGAGTGTTTGGACCCCCCCCCCTCTTTCTCTCTCTCTCTCTTTACATCAGTAAGTTTGAACTATAAACCCCTCCTCATGAAAAATATCTGGCTACTCCACCGGGTATAAAAAAAAAACTACGACACAGAACTCAAGTATGGGCTTTTAAAAAAAACTCTGCAATGGAGCTACAGAAAATAGGTAATTTTCCCATTATTTTGGTTACTGATCTGCGGCAGATATTTGCGAAAAGACATAAGAGGACAAGAAAAAAAGGCAATGTAAGGGCGCGAAAGTTAAGTTTTACGTGAAAACTTGCTAATACGACTTCACGCACGACCAAATGACCGGAACAAAGAAGGAAAAAAAAATTAAAAAACGACACCTCCTGATCATCAGAAAACGCAACCACTAGCGATTTTTTTAGGCAGCTAAAGAAGCAGCGCCTCCTTAGATAAAGAAAAAATGAACGAATTAAATCTGTAAAAGGACGCGATAATACGGTAAAATGTCATAAAACAATGTTGTATACTTGACAACTGAATGGTGAAGGTCGTCCTACCCACTCATGTTTTTGACAAAAAATTCCCTCGGTTCCAAAATCAAACAGCAGCTCTCCTGACAAAACTATTGAGAGATGGGGCTTCTTGAGAACTAACTAAAGTGTTTCCTTTTGGACGACATTCGAAGAAGGAGGACAAAGACTCAGAGAAAGTACAACGACTGCTTTAACTAGAGGAAAAGTTGGGTTTTCTCATTTTAAACGAAGTTCAGGGCTCAATGACCTAAAAAAGTTTTGATTTCTGGGTCCTAAGTTGTTAGGGTATAGAGAGGGATGTTTCATTTTAAAAATACACACTGGGAAAAACACATTGGATCTAGATTCCAGACTCTTGAAAACATTGACAAGAAAAAGGACTCTTGAATCAATCAGATGTAAGCTTGAATCAAAAGAAAATCCGCTCAAATTGAGAGGCTTGGTTCCTGATTCAAGCTTAAATCTCATTGAATCAAGATTATTTTTTCTTGTCGATGTTTTTAAGAGTCTGGACTCTAGATCCAATGTGTTTTTTTTCCAGTGTACAGCACTCCAATGTCTATCAGGATCCAAACTCAACAAGAGAAATTATGCATGACGAGCCATAATAAATCCGTGCGCAATGAAAAAATACCGTTTCAAATCGGTGTAGAAGTAAATGACGTAAACAAAACAAAAATCGCGCAGGTTCAATCATTAATCGTGGATGTAACCGATAATTTGAAGGCGTTCAATTGAAGAGCTCTTGAGAACACTGCTAATTTCATACTGTACAAAAAGCTTCCCGGTTTGCAAGACTCCTTGCAATTTAGAGGTAATCTTTCGGGCACTTTCTATCCCACCATTAAAAGTTCAAGTACCCTCACCGACTGTTTCGTCTCTGCCCGCACGCAGTGCGGCGATTTCGGCCAGGCAATGAGGGCAATAATCGCAATTAAAAGGGAACAGTTTTTTTTTTCATACTTCACAAGATAATGAGGAACAAAAATAAGCAGTTTCCGCAAGAGCCGATTCAATGATTATGCATTAGTCAAAACTACTCAGACTTCCAACACATTTTGTTTAAATTCTTGTATTTGTTAACGCTGACATTGCTAGTTTCGACCGCCTACGTGTCTCAGACGCCACAATCTTCAGGGAGGGTGTCTCGATGTGCCTCATATGCGAACTTAATTTAAAAGGAAAGTCCTATTCTGGTCTAATTTATTTGATGGTTTATGCCCTAAATCCTAATGATATTCACTTGCCTAATTACAATATCAAACGCTAAGACTGTGGCCCAAATACTGTGAGTAACATAATGTGTTAATGAGTAACATAGTGTGGCCCAGCTCTATTCAGAGCTGGGCCACACTATTCTACGGGGAAATCAAGGTCAATCAAATATAAAACCTTAAACACCTATCAATCTTTTTATCAGATAGGTACTTTATTTATTAAAATTCAGCGTTAAAAAAATTCAAAATTGCTTGAATTGATTGTAAAATTTATTTCAAAATCCGAATCTGATGTTATTATTTTACTACTATTAATTGGTTATCAGAGAAGTTTCAACTAACCAAATAAAGCTGTTGGAAAATACAAAAAAAAATTGGCTTATATTGGTAGGTACTTCAGGCATTCCAAGGCATGTGCCTGAGCTGAGAACTTTCCCACCTCAAACTTGCGCTGATACTAATACTCGATAGAGTTCATTTCGTTGCCTACCTGACATAAGGGCGTAAGTACACTCTGCAATGAACCCTGTCTTCCATACAATTCAATGCTTTTCTGGGCTCAGCTCAATTTGTAGTTACGCCCTAATGTTAGCAAAGCGACGATTTGGTGACTTAAGCGCTTTTTTTACCTTAATTTCCCCGTAGAATAGTATCTCACCTAATTACTCTCACTGACTGTTTCGTCTCTGCCCGCACACAGTGCGGCGATTTCGGCCCGCCAATGAGAGTAACACCTGAACTTACACACTACATCTTTTTAAACGCGACAATTCGTATCGTTTTACACCAGTCATTTTTCAATAAAAAAACGCACGAGGTAGCATCACAGACACGCCGAGAGTCTCCCTATAGGATAAATAATGCAATGGAGAAACGTGAATTATCGACTATCGACATTCTTCCATTAAAGAATCGATTCTTAAGGTGTTCCTTACGATCACCGTTATAATCGATTCTTTTCCATAAGTTTAAATGTAAACTGAAAAGCGAGGTTTTTGGAGTATCGAAAAGTAGAGGTACGGATGAGAGGAAGAAAAACCGATGTGTTGGCAACTTTGGTGATGATAAATTTCTCAACAGTAATCATTAATTTGCATGCACTTAACAAATTGTACTTATAGCATTTAGCAGTAGACATATGTGTGACCTTACTGTAGTTCTCTACTGCTTTACAGGTGCTAACATACAATTGCAGATTAGAGCCGACAGACCAGGTTTAAATTTTTTTTAAAAAATCAAATATAAATTGACTTTTGTTTAAAATATCTAGTGACAGAAAATATTCAAGTTATTTCTCAAAATTTCTAAACGACAGAAATATCAAACTGATTTTGGTAGACGCACGAGAGGTTAAGATAGTAAGTTGGAATTTTTAGCCAACGTGCGTTAAAAATCAGCATAAAGCTGAAACTCTCAATACAGAGGGAAAAAGCTCATACGTGTACAATTTTCCCTCAAAGAGATTTGCTGTTTGGTTTTTCTGAACGGTCGTAACTAGTGTTGCAACCAAACGGCGTACCTCTTTGAGGGGAAATAGTGCTCACATGAGTTTTTTCCCTCTGTATTAAGATTATCAGCTTCATGTGGATTTTTAATGCACGATGGCTAAAAAATTCCAACTTACCGACAGAAATATGCACACGGTCTTTCGGCTCTTGGATGGAGACTACATTGAAACACTTAAAACGAATGACAGAGTCTATCTTTTTTATCCCTTTTTATCATTATTTTTCAATTTTTTTTTTTTTTTTTTTTTTTTTTTTTTTTTTTTTCATTTTTTTTTCTTTCATTTAGGTATTTTCCTCATCTTTCACTGGTAAAAAAAATCTCTTGGACCATTGCCGCGGTGCATTGACTTAAGAGTGCAGTTTCTTGTCGCCAGATTTATTTAAGAGTCTTGAACTCTTGTTTCAAGCGGATTTTGCATTGATTCAATTCAAAATCCGCTTGAAACAAGAGTCCAGACCTCTTAAATCCGGCGACAAGAAACTGCACTCTTGTACCAAGAGGTTTTTTTACGAGTGTTGGTTGGTGTTTGTTTTTTTTTTGTTGTTGTTGTTGTTTTTTTTCTTTCTTTTTTTTGTTGTTTTTGTTGTTTTTTTTTGTTTTTTTCGTTTTTTTTGTTTGTTTGTTTGTTTGTTTGTTTGTTTTTTTGTTGTTTTTTTTTTTTTTTTTTTTTTTTTTTTTTTTTTTTTTTTTTTTATCAGTTTTCACACAATAAGCATATACAATAGTAATAAAATCAGAATGAAACTTCCGCATCGTGAATAAGCTCGAAAGTGATTCAACGTTCTGATTTGCCATTACGGCATCGGCGAATGACTTTCGTGCAAATATATGATACGGAAGCTTCTAACAATGCTTTTCCACACATTTCTTGGGCGATTTATTAGATTACAGGAATTCGCTGCGGCAAATTCACTTCACTTCTTGGGTTCCACGCCGTTTCATCCATCTGCAAAAACTATCCATCCGTATCTTCCTGCATTCGTAGCCATTCTCCTCTCCTCCTCTCATCTCGAGTGTACCACTCGGGTGTTTTTCTTGAACCATCGTTGGAAAAAAGCCGCAGTCCTGTTCGTAGATAACTGGAACATTTGAGTAAAAGGTGCTTCTGAAAGAAGTAAATCCTTGCGGGCTCCAAAGGCTCTTCAGTCCGCCGAATCCATCGACGAATTCCTTGACTTTCTTTGTCAGCATGGCATTTGATACGCTCACCGATTCGGTGCCTCTGCAGCGAATATTTTTCATGTAAAGCGCCCATGATGACATGTTGTCCACGGCGAAGAGCGTCGTCCTTGCTCGGATGACGAATAAAAGGTCCACAGAAGTTGACAAGGATTGGTGGGCGCTTCTTTCAAGCGACAATTTTTGAATTTTCGAAATTTTTGACAAAAGTCTGTGAGCTTATTATATTTGTCTTGAAAAATAAGCCACTCGTCTTGATTTTCATTTATGGTGCTGTGTTGATTTTATCGACGGTCCATGCAAGTCTGTGAGCTTATTATATTTGTCTTAAAAAACAAGCCACTCGCCGTGATTTTCATTCATTGTGCTGTGTTGATTTTATCGACGGTCCATGCAAGTCTGTGAGCTTATTATATTTGTCTTAAGAAACAAGCCACTCGCCGTGATTTTCATTCATTGTGCTGCGTTGATTTTATCAACGGTCCATGCATCGTCGTCATGCCACGTCTGTGATATTTTCGAACTTCAAATCGCAACGAAAGTTGAACGATACATAGCAAACAAATTTGAATTTACGTTTTTCAACTCAGGTCGGTGAGCAGGGCCAAATTTCATCCGATTTTGATGTGGTCAGGTCTAACTGTGCCAATTTTCAGTCTGATTTGGCATTTTGGCAACAATGAGAGGCCGCAACTTTTGGCTTGACAGTTAAAAACAGGAAGAGGCCACAATTCGAAATCAGCTTGCCTGTTGACAGGGAGAGGCTGCTTCAATTAAGGGACCAGCATGCCTGTCAAAAGGGAGAGGCTGACTTGGCACACGATGTCCATGAGTTTTTCCGCATCTAGAAATCGCCAAGAGAAAAGCAAGTAGAATCATGTCCATGAGGTCTCAATTCCAAATCAGCTTGCCTGTTGACAGGGAGAGGCTGCTTCAATTAAGGGACCAGCATGCCTGTCAACAGGGAGAGGCTGGTTTGAATGTTGGTGGATGCATTCTTCCGAACGATGAGATGGCGGCATCGATGAAACTGTGGCGTCAGAGAGATTTTTGACCAAAGTCGGCGTGCTGATGTCAATTCCAGGAGAAAACATTCAATTTGCCGTGCTGTATTGATTTTATTAACTTTCCGTGAGTCACTAGTCGTTGCTACATCCCAGGCGGCTAAAACCTTCGGCCTGGAATTCTGCCGACAAAAACTTTCGTGGAAAAGTTGTATTTTTCAGGGCACTGAGTTGAAAAGTGCGAAATTTCAGCTTTCAAATTGACGGACGCAGGGCGGCGATCCGACCGCACATTCCCAGATTTCAGGTCACAGACGTTATTATCGTTGCACCCATCGTTGCATCTATCGTTGCATCCATCGTTGCAGACATCGGCGAAGGAAGTAAAACATGCGTAATGCACTCTTGCAACTTTTGATGGCGGCTCGAGTATAATCGGACATCGAGAACAAAATCTCTGCGTTGTAGATGACTCGGCGAATACTGAGTACTAACGTATCAGAGATAACGACTGAGGTCTCCAGACTTGAGTGCCTCAAAAAATGCACCATCAGCGATTTGATGGAAACAGGAACATTCTCGAGATTAAATCTACGACTTGTCCTGGTCCCTGGTTTCGAATGTCGACACTCTGTGGATTCTGTGATTTTGAGCAGGCTCGTAAAACAGCGATGAAGTTGAGTCACCGAGGGCAGTTCGGAGCGCCGGCAATATCATGCGAATACTTCAAATTGTTTCACCAACGAGGTTAAGTCAGCATACTCAACATGGACCGTTTAGAGCGCCTTCAAAAACGTTTGAATACTTCAAACATTGCATCATTAAACGCAAAGACGCACCGATTGCTTACATAGCGCTTGCCGTCGAATAACGCCGTTTTCGGCGATGATGTGCTATCTCGACAGGATATTTTCACCGGTTTGTGAATTTTTCGCCAATTCAATGATTTTGATCGACAATTTTGCTTTGACTTGAATAGAATTTCCATTGATTCTGAGGGGAAATTCAGACAACCGGAAATCAAAATATACCCTTGGAATTTTCACATGAATTTTGAATAAAAAGTATTTCGTGAGTGCAAGAACGAATCCGATCCTATGGCCATTGTCCCTCCTCCAAGTTGGACATCGGAAAAAATATTCTTCAGGGTACGTTCAGTGACGTTTTTCATGCATTTTTTCACTCGACGATCAAGTTTTGGGCGAAATCGATGTGGCAACAATTCAACAGGACTTGGTCGTGGGCATAACTATACGATTCCGGTTGCTGCTTCGGCTTCTAGGTCGAGCTTAAAAAAGGATTAAAAATTCAAAAATCATGATGCGGCATGGGGTGACGAGACTCATTTCCGCTTTGAGAAAAATCGTTGAGCATTATTGCTGTGCGAGGAGAAAGAAATCGTGCAAAATTCCGAATTCAAAACGTTGAGGAAAATTTCAATCGAATCAGGAGAGAGCACAGCAACGCACCAAAATGTAATTAGATCCAGTTGCCTCGTCTGGGTATAAAAATTCGACGAATGGTTGAGACGAAATCCGGTTGAAACTCCCGAAGCATACGTGAGATGAGAAAAAGGGCTGGAAACGTTGCGGCGATGAGGATGTTTGGCATGGAACCCAGAGACCAGGAAAAATAATGGCTCTTATCTATACACAATGTACAACACTGAAGAATTAAGTAAAACAACCGCATGAGCATCGGAATACTGCCGAAACTCCCCTCTGATACATTCATCTTTAAGGGAAGTTGTCGATTTTATAGTGTATTTTCCGAAGAAAGTACACTTTTTTTTTCAGAAAAAGTAGAATAAATTGTGAATAAATATGCGATAGTCCTGTGATGAACTGGAAGTAAAACTAGTTTCCTTAAATTTTGTTATTTTAGCGTAAGAAATTTGGCAGCAGCCGAGGGCTAATACAACGTTTTACCTAACCGCAGAACAATACAGCATACTTATGCTAAAAGGAACTATGTGCACATTGGCGGATCCAGCGATTTGGCAACACCGGATTTCCTCCATTCAAACGTATGGAAATGTATCGATTCTTGGAGGGGCCAGGTGCCCCGACAATAATCGATTATTTAGCATAGGTTTAAATGAAGCCAATTCGGTGTTGCAAAGTTGCTGGATCTGCCTCTGTAAGTGCATAGGAATTGCGTGTAACATAGTTCCTTTCGGCATAAATACGTCCAATAAAGCTGCAGACAGTCCCTGCAAGCTATGAGCATTTACACACTTTATATAGGCTGCTCGAGAATCGGACTTAATTTCGGGAATAGGAACAACTGTTTCTGGCTAATTTTAAAAACAACATGTAGGCCATTAGCTCCTCTATTGAAATATATTATTTTTAGGAATTAGAGAGAAATAATGATTACTAGTAGTAATTATTGCAAAAAGAGAATTCAAATTGAACGTCTTTAAACATGATGATCTATGGCAGTGACGTGGTTTGGGAAAGCGTCCAGGTTTTTTTTTTTTTGTGGGCAGAACATGAAAATAACCTCTCGTGATATAGCTGATTCACGCGGAAGCAATGAATATCCGTCGACAGCCCCTGACGGTTAGGCAATTGGTACCTTAAGGGGGTACTCGAATTGAGCCTCCATAACTTTGATTTTACTACTGTTATTTTCAGCTCTGCCCTTATTTGGATTTTTGCCGAATGCATGGGAAGACAATACTGAAGAAAATGGCATTTCTCGATACTATTTTTTAATCTGGATTAGAGGTCCCATCAAAGATAATTTGAAATTAATGGTCATAGATTAATCATTCATTTCCTTCGAAAATTAATTTCAGGAATTTTTTCAAGCTCGCGATAGAAAAATCTCTACTTCTGTTTGCGCTAAAAACCTCTGCGTGTCTTGAAAAATGATCAAAATTTCTTTATGTATTATTTTTCAGAGGATATGTGCAATGAGTGACTAATGTTTTTTTCTTCTTCTTTGTTTTAAAAAAAAATAGCTATAGTTTAAGAGGGAGAAGATGTAACAGTTTTTCTTCCGAAAAATAAAAAAATAATCTCTCACAAATAATACAAGAAGCGATTTTGGTCATTCTAGGATAAATCCCAAGTCCCTAAATCAGTCTAAGTTTGAAAAATTGTTCCCATAAATTATCAACCCTTCTTGAATGCGCAAACAAGTAAACACACAACATGCGTTACGTAATGAAAAACATTCCCACATTTTTATTCTAAGTAGAGGAAATACACTTTTAGCAAGTTATCATGGATGATTCAGTTAAAATCAAATATTATTAACATTATACACACATATTAGAATCATTAACACATTCAGTTTCGGTAATGCTACTGTCGAGAGAAATGCATCATCACCACACGAAACATGTTTTCGATATTTCAAAAACCGCCGCTTTCGAGTTTATTTCAAAAACTCAAACGCTGAGGATATAAGTACAGAAAATACTGCTTCAGCTAATGTTTGCATTATTCGCAAAGCGAAAACTTACTGATGAAAATCAAGCGTCTGATATAATGATCACTGTCAAGTCTGCAAAATTTGAGTAAAGTTCAAGACTTAAATGAAAATTTACAGGCTACACGTCCTTGATGCCAGTTACTTAGAAGTAAGTATTTAATAATAACGGCAGTGTGACAAAAAAATAGGCTTATAATAATTTTATTGCAGGCTGAGTAAAAAAAAAAACACGAGTCTGATACCGAATTTTTAAAAGTGAGGCGTCAAATTGGCTAAAGTTAGCTGCTATCACCGAGTGGATCCTGACAAACATTAGAGCTTCTTGCACATGGGCGGAAGTGGGAACATATTGCGGGGGAGGGGGGGGGTGCCGAAGAACACCTCGTCAAGGGACATTAAAAAACACCCTAACAATGAGGATTGCTGGAACTCCTCTGCAGTTCAGAAGAGGAGCTCAGGGGATTTCCTCGGCCTCAAAGAGGGGTCCAGGAGGCCTCCCCCGCCAAATTTTAAAAAATTGAGTCGTCTCGGGAGAAACTTAGAGCTGTTTTTACTGTCGCATTACACGACATCCGGCCAAACATAAGTTCCGCTCATGCATTTATACCAGAGGTGAATCCAGCTATTTGGTAACACTGGATTTCCTCCATTTAAACCTATATTAAATAATCGATACTTGTCGGGGCACCTGGCTTCTCCAAGGGTCGATACATTCCCATTGGTTTAAATGTAGAAAAACAATGTTGTCAATTTGCTGGATCCGCCATGTTTTATACTTGCTAGAAAATAGAAACTCGTTCCGAATTGAGAACTAAGAGGACAGGGGAGGAAGGGGGGGTGAATTTTTCAGTTTCAGAATTTTCAGATTTGAAAGTCTAGAAAACTAACAACACTAACAAAAAACACAAAAACCAACCCTCTGCTGAATCTACCTATAAAAGAAGAATTCAAGACGTTTTTCCTTGAAGAATTTGATCCAAGAGGTTTACTCTAAAATAATTACTCTCGCCAGTTTAACACCTTCTACCAGACTAAAGTGAGTTGCAACCACTAAAGACCCTCGCGTGTCGCGTATTGCCTGGTTCAGTGGTGCAATTTTATGGAACTAATGTTGAGATAAAATTACTGCCTCCCGTGGAATCATCGACAAAACTAAAGCGCCAACACCGACGAAACGCAACCTCGAAAACTTCAAGTGCAAGAACCCACTGAAGAATTCGAAACTCCGCGCCAGTATTGCAATGCAATGCCGGGATAGCCGCCATTGGGCCGCGCCCACAACATGCCGACCAATGACAATCGTCCCATCAAAATTCAGGCTGAATACCTAGAGTAGATTGCCGAACCAACAAAAAAAAAAAAAAAAAAGAAGACGAAGAAGAAGAAGACGCGTGACAAAAATTTACAGGGAGTTGAAACCGAGGGTAGCTAGCAAGTCGAAAAATCATCAAGGAATCTTCCTGCCTGAAATTAAAAAAATTAGGGGGGAAGATGATGCTGATGTTCCTAAATTAATGGTACTCAGTTTCCTTAATAAAATGATGGACTAATATTTTCATCCCGAATCATAGAGTGGGTGAGGCAATAAAACGACAGCGAATCTAAATCAGAACCATCCAATCCAAGTAACCAAGTAATCAAATATAAGAGGTTTTTTTTTTTAAAACAATATGAAACGTTCCGGACCCTCCTCCATAAGCGACCTTGAACAATACTACTTCGGATTTCTTTCAGCATCTTAGAGCTTCATAATGTGTAGGTGCGATTATTTTAAGCTTAACAATATTCCACCTTTCTATGCCTGCCTTAAAATCATGGATTGAAGTTTGGGGCATAAACGCTCATTAAGCACCAGGACGCAAATCAGTGGTCTCCTTTGTTGGTCAAAAAGACAGAAAATCCGAACTGTACATATATCATTCCCATTTCTTCAACATTATGTGTCACACAATCATTGCGAATACTTCAAATAACCAGATATTTATTCAAAAGTCTCCCACAATTATTTTGAATCTTAAAGGGGGGAGGGGTCAGTCAAGAATCACGTACTGTCAAGGGGGTCCCAGGTTGCGTTACAAAGTGTTACAAGGGGGGGGGGGGGGGGGGNGGTCAAAATTGCCGGAAAAGTGCAGGACGTAATTTATGCACGCTCCTTATGCTACGGCTCAAGATCGTCGGTAAAAAGTTTCAAGTGAGTTATGACCTCCAAATCAACTTAAACTGACTAATTACTTTAATTTTTTAAGAAAATTAAGTTGGAAACGACTACGCCTAGAGCATTCCGCGATAAAGTTGGAGATGTATTACCTCCACGAGCTAGTAACTTTATTCTAACGTTAAGTTTATATAAATTTGTCTATCGCGCAATTAAACTAACAAAATTTGAATCGATAAAATCAAGTTTGAATACATGTGTTGATCAAAACTGGAACACGTGTTCAGGAAATATGTAGTGCTGAAAAACTCTTTGGTTGACAGTACAAGAAGCAAAGAATATGAACTACAACAACAGATGGGCCCCGTAAAAAAATTGAAGTGACGAGCCTCTTGGGGGTCCGGGGGGGGGGGGGGGGGGGNGGAGGACCCCTCCTAGAAAAGGGGAGGTCCGAAGGTGGGGGGACTCCCCCGATAAATTTTTAAAATTGAAGGTGAACTAGATGCAATTTAGAACTGACTCAACGTAAATTTCATGCCTGCTCGATAGCTCTGATTGCCAAAGATGACTAAGAAAAGAGATGGACCAGAGGGGCCCGTGAGACTGCGAGAGAGGGCCCCGAACTTAGTTATAGAGCGCAGAAAATATGCTTACTCGTGAGTTTCCGAGACGAATTAACAAATTGCTCCGGTACCTAAAACATTTTTTGGCCGCTATATAGAGCCACTTTGACCCCGGGGGTCCGGGCCCCAGGGTTAGAGTATAGGATGTGACGGTACTGAGCAAAATAAGTGAAGTAGTAGTAGTAGTAGTCGTCGTAGTAGTAGTAATAGTATTAGTAGCAAAAATAGTGTATACAACGATGTAAAAATATTACTCTCTGTATCTACATAATGGCATATCAAATAAAAAGTTTTAAAAACAATTGGACTGCATTTTGCAATTTAGAACTATAAATTCCGGCTCGGTTTAAAAACAACGTATGTGCCATTAGTTTCCTTACGCACATAAGTGTTTTTCCAGAAAAGCCAGAATTTATAGTTCCAAATTGCAAAATGTAGTACAATTGTTTTCGAGGGTTGCATCCGACTTGCGTCCCGTGGTCCGCGTTGACGAAGACCAGGGTTGCCACATAATTTAGAAAATGGAATTCCATGATTTGGGTGAAATTCCTTGACAATTGAAGATATGACGGGTAGTTAAGAAGACATAATAGAAAATAGTTTTCAGGCAAAATGCGGTCGAAACCTCAGACCCATTCTAGAAAGCAAATAACGGTAATTTAACAAATTTTCCTTGATATTTTCCGGTTTTCCCGGAATTTCCTGACAGTGGCAACCCCGCAAGACAGGGTCTCATTTGCACCCCGCGGGAAAAAAAGAGAGCAACTGCGAGCCGGCAACGTCGCACTGCGTATACTCTAACTCATCGAGAGGGTCTTCCATTTCGTAAACAATCTGACTAAGTTCATGATTTTCATTTTTGAGACTTGAAGGGGCAAAAGAAGCGGAGATAATCAATCAATCTTCAGTTTAAAATGTTTATTTATTCTACTTTTTAGTGAGGTCCAAAATGATAAATTACTGCGGAATCTTCTCAATGGCTTCATTTTTCTCATCAAGTCCTGGTTTTGAGCGGACGAGGTGAAGATATAATCGTACGACTCATAGTATAGTAGAGGATTCATTTTTCTAATATAGGACCGAGAGAATTCGAAAGTTCTTCCATTCTTCTTTAAAACAAAAAGCAAAGCTTGAATTGGGGAAATTTCTGTCAACTCTATAGTATAACGCAAGTATTTTACAGTCTTCGATTGAATTCGGTGAAAAGTTTGGAACTTTACTTCAAACCGTTTTTGGGCACTCAAAAATATAATGCAGTGTTGCGATAGAAAAAAAGAATGATTGTGATTGTACTGTGGGATGCAAGTGAAAGTCCCCATTTCGAAGGCGGAACGCAAAAGACTCGTCGCTTTTTCTTATGGTACACAGGTGCAATATTATTTGATAGGAATTTCATCGCAACCAATAAAAGTTTAAAAATGATAAGTCGATTATTTTCAGAAAATCTCAACACATTCAATCAAGATTTTTTAGTCACTTAATAAAGGCTGAAAAAATCTAGAGTGCAATTGGTGCGATTTTTTGAAAATAATTGATTTATCAAGGGACATTTTTTGACCACGGGACGCAAGTTCGATGCAGAGTTTTCATGGAAGTAAAAGTTGGTGCCTTCAATAAAGGGTGGGAGGTATACATTCGCCCCGGAAAAGTTCCAGAGACTCTGGTTACGTTCTGGGACCCAGAACGGAACCAGAGTCTCTTCGCTACGTGCAAATCACGGCTGTAACGCGCAACGTAACGGCCGCAGGCCAGTTCCGGCGGGAGTTCGAACCGCAGACTTTGCCACTCGGCGGCATGTACGCCCGGGGTGGATGGTGCATAAAGAAAAACGGCCTCCCGTGTTACCACAAGCACAAAAGAGCGCTCGCTGCATCAACAGGTTACGTTCAACCTCCCATCAAAATGAAGTCATTCCTGACCCCACAATAATGGGAGAATAGGATCGATCGTAACCTGATGGTGTAACGAGCGCCAGATGGAAAGCAGTGGTTTGTCAAACCGTCAGATGGGCAGTAGGTCGGACGATCTCTCGAAGGCTTTTTCCGAGGAAAAATTGATCGACAGACTGCTCGACCAACTGCCCACCCGGCCGTTCAACAAACCACACGAACTCACGGTTTGTCAAACCGTCAGATGGGCAGTAGGTTGAACGATCTCTCGAAGGATTTTTCCAGGGAAAAAACCATCGACAGACTGCTCGACCATCTGCCCAACCGACCGTTCAACAAACCGTATGCACTCACACCGTCAAACAAACCACACGCACTCGCAGTTTGTCAAACCGTCAGAAGGGCAGTAGGTTGAGCGATCTCTCGAAGGATTTTTCCAGGGAAAAAACGATCGGCAGACTGCTCGACCAACTGCCCACCCGACCGTTCAACAAACCACACGCACTCCCGGTTTGTCAAACCGTCAGATGGGCAGTAGGTCGAACGATCTCTCGAAAGCTATTTCCGGGGAAAAACCGATCGACAGACTGCTCGACCAACTGCCAACCCGACCGCTCAACAAACCGCATGCACTCACACAGTCCAACAAACCACATGCTCTCGCAGTTTGTCAAACCGTCAGATGGGCAGTAGGTCGAACGATCTCTCGAAAGCTTTTTCCGGGAAAAAACGATCGACAAACTTCTCGACCAACTGCCCACCCGACCGTCCAACAAACCACGTCAACTCACCATTAGACCCGTCTCTTGACACCCACGGTTTGTTNTCACCCACTCAAAATCTAAAAACCTGAAATAAAATGAAAAGATTATGACACAATAACTGTTAAGGTGATTCTACGGACGCCATTTTTTTTATCAGAACGACATGTGAAATATCGCATCGATAGTTTCGTGTTTTCAGTCATACGCTATTTCTATCGAATTCGGAGATCGCATTTCTGTTGTCACGGGACTAAAGAAGAGTGAATTCTTTAGTCCCGCGACAACAGAAATGCGATCTTCGAATTCGATAAAAATGGCATGTAGCTGAAAACACGAAACTAATTGACTCGATATATCGCATGTCCTTCTGACACAAAATATGGCGGCCCTCAAATCGTCTTAAATTGGATCTTCAGCTTTTGCGCAATGCATCCTGGGAACGATCGATATATTTCAAGTTTTAATCTTTCGCTGAATTTTTTTAGGGACATCGAAATTTCAATCACTAGATGAATCATTAAGGAATGTTCGTGCCGAAAATTGTCCTCCGAAGTCTTAAAACGAAGACAACAGTATTGGTTCTAATGTATATGTACAATCCATATCGATACTTCGAAATCGGTTGCAAACTGGAGACAATACTATAGACTTTGTTTTAAGGCTTTGGAAGATGATTCTCGGGGGGAACATTGCTTAATGGTTCATCTACGGACTGAAATTTTCATTTCCCCAAAATAATCCACCAAATGGTTGAAATTAGAATAATACGGAACGGATCCAGAATGCATTGCGCAAAAGCTGATGGTCCACCTTAAACTTGCAAAGAAACATTAAACTAAGCTAGACACAATTTGATGAAATACATTAAAAGGTAAAGATTTTCAAAAATACTTGCACTGTCACTACTCTATAGTTGTTCCTGCTACCTGTAGATGACATGGACTTCATTTTGTAATTACGAACTACGATTTCTGCCTCGGTTTAAAAACAACGTATGTGCCATAAGTTTCCCTATGCACATACGAGTTTTTACGGATGAACCAGAAATTGTAGTTCAGAATGGCAAAATGTAGTCCAAACATTTAACACGAATTCGAAATTTCGAAAGTATTCATCAGTGAAAGAGGGAGGAGGAGGGGGGGGACTAGCATTAAAATGTTAAAAATCGGGCCAGTGCCGTCCCGTGTTGAATATAGACAAGAAAAGGGAAAGGGGGAGGGGATGAGGTGAGAGGTACTCTGAGCTCGCTGCGTAACTCTGTGGTGACAGGAAGGAGGGTGGTCTGAAAACGAAGTGGGTGATCGGCAGACTAGAAGGCCGCCGGCCGGCGAGCGAACGAATTGACTCGAAAGAGTCAGATATGGCAGAATGGCTGGACCTCCTTGCTGATATCCTCGGAGACTGAAATAATTTCTAGAAAAGGTTGCTTGTGTGCGTACCCGCATCCGGTCAAATCGGGCACGACCGTGGCGAGGTGAGCGGAGTTAGTTTTCTCCGTTTCCCGCCGATTCTGCCGTGCTAAGAAAGAACGCCTTGTGAACATTCGAGAGTTGCCAAATTTCCATGGATGACAAGTATGATTTTGAGGAAAATTATGCGTATGTCTCCTTAGAATTTTCGGATAGTTCAGGTAAAATTGCGGATTAAGTTTCAAACAAAATTATGCGTACGTCTCCTTAAAATTTTCAGATAGCTCAGGTAAAATTGCGGATTAAATTGCAAACAAAATTATCAGAAAAATTTGAAAATATTATTCAAAATTTGCTCCAGTTAACTCGTTTTTTATTAGAGGTCATCTGGCGACGCCTGAGGGTTCATAAAGCGTTCTTCCTCAGCAATAAATAATTGGACTACATTATGCAATTAAGAATTGTAATTTCTGGCTCATCCGTGAAAAACATACGTCTACGGGGAAACCAATAGTACCTACGCTGTTTTCAAACTAAGACAGAAATAGTAGTTCCTAATTGCAGAATGGAGTGCAATTCTTTACTGCTTTCTCCTCTAACATTTAAAAAAAAATCCTCATGGGCATTTAAACCTAATGAAATACCTCTCACTATCGGTGAGCAGTATACTTATTAAAATAGAAATTCCAGAATGTGATGGATATGTAGTGAATACCCTGCGGCATTCTTTCCTTGGACAAGAACAAATTTTAGGACGATAATTACTATTCCATACGCCAGTAATTAAAATTGAGCTACTTGCAGAGCAAGGCGCAGTTTCTGCCAAGTAGGTACATGGAATATGTGTTTAAAGTTTCAAAAATTAAATAGACCCTCGCGGCGGAAAGGAAATTTATACTCAAATTTAGATGCTAAAAAATTGGATTTCAATCGTGAATTTTCCACGAATTATATTTGAAGACTGTTTTCAGCTGAAATAACAACAGTCTCATTTTCCCCCAAAAATTTCACTACTGCGCCTCTTCCTCAAAAGCCCTCAATTATCCAAACGGGCAGGGCAAGGGATGACCTGTCTTGACTTTAGAATTATCAATTTTAGTAAGAGTTTTAAGTTACTTGAACGCACAATTTTTAAGGCGTCATCTGGGCAGAGCGAGAAGGTTTTAAGCCCCCCTTCCCTCTTGGGGAACAATTTCGCCCATTTTCCAGAATTTTCCGGTGATGTTTTTTGGCTGTAACATCCTCCAAAGAACTTTCGCCTCCCTCCCGCCCCCCCCTTTACAGGATTTTGGATGAAATGAACACTCTTGACACTTTCGTCTCAAAATTTTCAGGAAAAAATGAACATTGGTGAGCCTACATTACATTCTCTCTCAACTCATGGAGTAGAAAATCAGGGAAGTTTCTAAGAAATAATCTTGCGTATTTTTCGTTTGAAAAATTAAAATATGACAGGAAGTTTCAGTGAGTGGAGAATGAAAGGTAGGAACATAACAGCAAGATTCATAAAACATGTCCTTCACTTCGATGAGATCAGCACGCTATATCTTCGACAAAATATGAAGAAATAAAGATACAATTGTACAAAAAATGACACCAAATTTGGGCAGAATTCAAATAAAAGCTAGTTACACGAAATGACTTTCAAAATCAAACCTGACTCCAGGACCAAAGCCACGAATATACCAGCATCAGAAAGGATGAGACGAGGAGAACACATATCCAAAATTTTCTTTCCGATGATGGCGGCACTCGTTCGAATTACTCGCGGAAACCAAGGACACGAAACCGGGGAAATATTCAGACGTCTGGAGAGAATGAGGACTGTCCCTCCTTTCCGAGCAAACACAACGGATAACACACAAAACGCAATTGCATAAAACGAACGGAAGCGAGAAAGTACGAAACTTAAGAGGGTGGTCGCCATTGCAACCTCGCGTTTTCAAACGATTTCCGCTCCAAACAACGCAACAGGTGAACACACGCAAGAACGCACCGAATTCCGCGGAAATTCATCGACAAATACTCACACCCGAAACTCGCACTGATAAAACGACGAAAACCGAATGAAATTGGGGACGTATCATTCGATTCACCCGAACGCAGGGCACGCAAGTCGAAACGAACGAAGTTTCTGTTTCGTCAAGATGGAGAATGCTCACCGGCGTTTGAACGTCCAATTTGAGAGATCAACCACGACGTATGATCGTTTGCACACACCCGAGAGTTTTCGCAAAACAAAACAAGCGAGATTCTTAACACGACACGAAGATATTAGCGGCCGATTGTCCCGAAATTATGAGATGAAACTCATGGATGCTTCAGACAGATTCCACGCGCGAGAGGATTACGTACCGATTATTGTGGCAGCCGGCGAGGAACTGGGAACTGACCGAGCGAGGAGAGGGGTAGCTTGGGTATCGCACGCACGATCTCAACTGCTGATTGGCCGATTGACGCGTGCTAGGTGTCTGCTACCGTGAAGGATTGTATGTATCAATGCTCTGTTGGCGTCGCACGGTGGGTCGACTCATAATCGGGCCGGACACGGTATTGTCCGCATTTTAGTTTTGGCACTTGCGTTGAGTTTCCGCTCATAAAACATTGATCCTAAAGGCGTGGGTTTAATGTTTCATGACAATTAGACTAATTATTGCGTTTAAATGTATATTTCAAATTAGTTTCAGTGGAAAAGAGGACGTCCTATCCAACCGCAAAATAATTGAACGGCGTTCAGCAGGAAGGAACCAGGCCTCATCAGCTATTTCCAAAAACTAGGCAACTTAAATTTATGCAAGAGAGTTTCAACGCATTCCTTTAAAAATTTTTGGGAATTTGCTCCGCAATAAGCAGATAATTCATTGAAATTTGAGCGAAAATTTGCACTACAGTTTTCATGTATAAAATTAAATTGCCCAATTAAATGGCAATAGCTGATAGCTCGGTTCCTTTCTCCTTAACGCGGTCCAATTTTCATTTCCAATGTGCAATGTGCCAAAATGCAAAATCATCTATTTCAATCGCGGTGTTTCAAAATTTCCGCTCCAATTTTATTTTCCTGTGAAGTAGGATGTCTTACGGTGCCTGACGATCGGGGGAGGGGTGTCTACAAATGGGGGAAAGTCCTTCTGTAATTTATGGATGGCCCCATCTATGGCTTGTAATTTATGTAGAATATTTGCTGTCAGGGAAGAAAATTCACGGTGGTTTTTAAGGAATTACGTTGACTGGTTTTCCAAAAAAAAAAAAACGCACAACACGACGAGCAGTCTACAGCGCAGCGTCGCAAACGGAGATGCGTTGTTTTGAACTTTGGTTATAGATTTTTACGCTCATTTAAATCGTTGGCGGTGTTTAAAGATCTCCGCTCATATTTTTATTTATTTATTTTTTTTTATTTATTTATTTATGGTTTTTTTATTTATTTTTTAAGGAGAGCAAATCAACATCGATCCTTCAAGTTTTTGTTGGAATTTATTTTGCACAGAAAAGATAAATCACGAAGGTTTTTAAGAATTGACGATAAGTACTTGATTTTCCATTTAAAAAATAAGTGTTGACAGGAAATACGCGTCGTCGCGAACAGAAATACGTGGTTTGGTATTTCAATATTTCCCCCAGAAAAACAAGCTTCCTTTACTTGAAATCGTGATGAATCCATTGGAAGAAGATATCACCATAGACAAAGATTTTTCCTGAGTGAGAAAACGTTTTGTGCGAAACGACGTATCTCCATTGCGAGCTTCAAAATGTCTTCTTCTGTTATATTTTTTCGAGGAGAAACAAGCCAACATTATAGCCTGTGATTTTAATAGAATGTTCTGCCATCGGAGAGGAAAAATTAAGGAAGTTTTCGATGAATTAGTTTTTCAAGGAACCATGATGTATGACAAGACTGCCATGCTAAGTAAGAACGCCTTATGAATCATCAAGCGTTGCCAAATTTCCTTCGACAAATCACTAATTTTCAGTTAAATTTTGGAATATTTCTCCTCCGATTTTTCAGAGAATTTTGTACGTTATCTCTTCTGAAAAGTCTGAAAACTTTAAAGAGAAATTTTCATAACTTTCCTCAAGAATAAATAAAAATGCGGCAACATTCGAATGCTTGCTTATACTGCCTTTTTACTCAGGACGGCGAAGGAACTCTGGAACGACACAAACTGACATACTTACGTGGTTTTGCACTATAGCTATCGATTTCTTGAGAGTTCCTGAGCCACTTTGGGGAGTGTACTAAAATGTGCCCTTGTGATTTGATCTAAAAAGTATGAGAATTTCAAGGAAAAATATTCGTAACTTTCTTCAAAAATAAATATTTCCTGAGACGAAATCAGGCAAAATTCAAGTGCTTTTCCAGCGTTTTTACTTAGCACGGCAGAATAAAACTGCGAAAACGTGTATCTCGTTTGCGGTGTTGCAAAATCTCCGCTCTTGTTTTAAACCGAAGTCTTAATTAATAGCGCTTCGATTATCTGCAGTTTTTTCGCGGGCTTTTTTCACTTAATGAAAGGATTTTAGAGGGTCCATCTATTCAATTCTGAGAAAAACCCTCTGTAGATGCATGGCAAAGATCTCAGCCCGTTCAAATTCGTCGTTTTCCTAAAAAAAATAACGTAACTGCATTTCAACGTTGCCAAATTTTCCCGCGCAGATTGTATTTTTTTAAGGATAATCCATGACATTTCTAACTAGTAACTACACTGAAAAAAAACTCCGGCCGTGGAAGCCGTACTTTCAGGCTATATGGACATGCCGTCCGAGATCCGGACGCAGCACTCAGAGCAATCGGAGCTACGGCTCCAGTACCCGGAACTTTCGGTCTCTGAGCCCGGAACGGACGGTATATCTATACAGCCTGTAAGTTTTCTTTTCAGCACTGGAAAAAAAACACATTGTATCTAGAGTCCAGACTCTTAAAAACACCGACAAGAAAAAGTACTCTTGATTCAATCAGATTTAAGCTTAAATCAAGAACCAAGCCTCTTAATTTGAGCGGATTTCCTTTTAATTTAAGCTTAAATCTGATTGAATCAAGAGTCCTTTTTTCTTGTCAATGTTTTCAAGAGCCTGGACTCTAGATCCAATGTGTTTTTTTTCCAGTGTATAATGAATAACAGATACCTTAATCATCAAATGCGACTCTTTGGGTGGACGTCTCTTAAAAAGAAATTACTTCTTGTGAGAAAGCCAAATGTCCGGCATTTTGCAGTTTCGATCCACAGTGCGTCGCGTCAAGTTCGGTTGTGTTCCTTCGGAAAGAGATTAGCGAGTGCCGATTTCTTTCGGACTGAAAAAGGCGGGCTGCTCGGCGTCGTTCACCCTTCCTCAGAGCACCAGACTGCCGGCCGGACGTTGTTTTCACATGCATTCACATTATCCGAAACCAACATCAAGCCCCTTCTTATCTTGCCACCGCTACTGTTGATTTGAAACGGCAGAGACTTTTCCCGAATGCCAATTTGTGCCAATAATTGAATTAGTATGAGAACAAAAACACACCAACTCGGTAACTCGAAAATGCTCAATTTATTTTCATTGAAGACAGTCAGTTTGATAAAGGTCATTGAGAATAGCGCATCCGTTCCTACTTGCACCTTTGGAGTGTCCTCAAGTACTTGTCTTTAGGCACCAACAGTCTTCTCTTGGACTAACTTCTTCACCCTTCTGTGCAGTTTGGTGTGTCTTGGTTATTTTCATTTTTTCGGTGTAGTGTGTTCTCGTTCTCACTGATTCAATTAAGAATTGATGTTCAACCAAATCCCTCGGTCCCCATCACATGAAGGACCTTACGTCGTCACCTTCCACTCAAAGTATCACAAGCGCCATGCGACGTTTCAAAATTTCCGCTGCTATTGTTGGTCGAATCTGTTTGAAAATTTCACAATTTTTATCGGGAGCCCAAAAGAGAGTTATGTGAAATTTTAGGACAGCTTGATTATTCTCTGTAAAAAAAAAAAAAAATGGCGGCGGAAATTTTTAAACGTCGCATGGCGCTTGTGATACTTTGGCCGGAGGATGACGACGTGTGTATTCGTGTATTGCGATTTTCAGAAAATAATTTCAGCTCCTCGATCGCGGTGTTTCAATATTTCGATTCGCACTTTTTACCTGAAATAAAAAAGTGAAAATTTCAAGGAGTAATATTGATTCGTTCTCCTTGACAAAAATAAAATGGGAGCGGAGCTTTTTAAACACCGCGAACGACATACGTGGTCTGGTCTTTTCACCGTCAAATTCTGTCCTTGAATGGACCGATTTTAACTGAATCTTGCATCAAGTCTCAGACGAGTTAAAAAAGTTCGAAGTTTCATCCTTCTGCAAGACAGAAGCCTAAGCCTGTCGAAAGTTTGAAACATATGTTTGGACCGCGTTAAACAGAAAGAAACCAAGCCACATTAGCTATTGCCAAATTTAAGTGGGCAAGTCCATTTTTTACGAGAGAACGTTTATGCGGATCCCTTTGAAAATTTTAAGGAATTTGCGTCGCACTACGAAGAAAATTCACTGAAATTTGCACGAAAATCCGCCCAACCGTTTTCATGTAAAAACTTAATTCGTCCGATTAAATTTGGCAATAGCTGATGTGGCTTGGTTCCTTTCTGTTCACTGCGGTCCATTTTAGGTCGGATCAAGGCTGAGGACAAGGGGAATATTTTTTCTTGATCTCGGACTTTTGAACTAAGAAAGTTTATGACGGTCCGGGATGACTTCAAAAATACTCTCAAATCTTTTTTTTTTCTTTTTTTTTCAAAATGCAACTTCTCGGTGCAAATGAAGGTTTTTTTTTTGGGGGGGGGGGCACCTCATTGCCTCCCGTATTACTTAAGAAAAATCGGCCGTTTGCGGCATGTTTGATCCGAGCTAAATTGTATGTCTGTACTCTGCCGTGCTAAGGAAAAACGCCGTATGAACTTTCAGGCATCGCCAAATTCCCTTTGATAAAACGCGAATTTCCTGGTAAACTTACGGATATTTTCCTCCCGATTTTTCAGATGATTTAGTTCGCAATTTTACCTAAAGATTCTGAAAATTCAAAGGAAAATATCCATAACATGCCTCAAAAATGAACATTTCATCGAAGGTTTGGCAACTCTCGAATGTTCATACGGCGTTATGCCGCGCAATCACACGCTGAATGTGGGAGCTGAAGGTGGCTTGAATGTGGAAGTCATCGGCCCGATGCCTGAATTTTGCGCGTCACGCGCAAAATTCAGCAACCATTCTCAGCAACCATCGGACCAATTTTGAATTTGTTTGAACTATTCGAGTAGATTTGATACACATGTGGATGAAAATAACTCGAATTTGCTAAATTTCAGCCGTTGGGCGATGAATGTTGACTTCCACATTCAGCTGCTAAATTCAGCGTGTGATTGCGGCATTAGCATGGCTGCACTTTCAATGCGTTTTGCAATGAGAACATTTTCGCAGAGGATATGCTGAACTTTTTTTGAATAATTTACAGCCGCTTAGGGTCTGTGCATGTTAGTAGACAGGGTCTTTTGCGAAACTCAACTTAGGGGCCGTTGAGTATTACGTACCGCACTTAAGGGGCAGCGGGGTTTGAACCAGCGTTACGGTGCGTTACAAGGGGGAAGGAAGATTCATCCTGGCGTTACGTAACAAATTCGAGCCGGGGGGAAAAACTTTGAAAAAAAAAAACAACGACAGTTAAAATGCACAGTCGTAATATTTATTTCGTTTTTCCTTTTTCTTTTTTTTTACAAAAAGTATAATGACAGCAAGTAAACAAATGGTAAACGTTAAAGTAAACATACCATATTGACTGCATTACGTCACAAAAAAAACTCGCGGAAAGCGAATTTTAGAATTCTACACAACTTGACGTGGGACATGATTGGCTTAAAAACACAACGGTTTTTGATACATCCGAAAATTAACCGAAGATCAAAGAGTGGGCGATTCGCTCAAGGTCGCAGAGACATAGGGAATCACATAGCAGTAGCAACGGAGCGATTGTAAATTCATGGGGAACTCCGTTCCCATGACAAAATTAATACCTTGTTTGGCTCCTACCGATCTATCTACAAGGATAAAACAAGTGCAACAAACTGAGCAGTCAAAAAAACTATCTCTGAGGGAAAAGCAACAAAAACTGGACTTTTTCCGTTTAAAAATACTAGCGAGAAAATGGTTTTTAGTGTATTTTCCGAAGGAAATACACTATTGCATTCTCCCATGATGTCGGACCCAGACCTGAGACATTGTGAAGAGCACCGATCACGGGTCGTAGATCACGAAAATATATGCTATTCAAATTCATATATACAGGGTGAGCGAAAAGTCCCCGACCCCCCCTCTAACTTTTGAACGAATTAAGCTAGGGAAATGAAACTTTGGGGATGTTCCTATCTCAAAGGGGACCATCTTTTGGGGGGGTCAAAATTTTGGTCCCCCCTCAGGGGGGGCGCGGGGGGCCCCCAACTTTTTTTTTTCAAATGGCAACCCCTATCTTGTGATACCTCATTCAAAAGAGCATAAAAAATTAAGAATTTTGGCGCAAACCGCAGATCAATATCTTAATTTTTGACTGAGTTATGATAGGTCAAAGGTGAAATTTGACCTATTTTCAAAAAATCATAACTCCGGTTCAAATTATCGTAAAGAAAAAAATAAAACGGGAAAATTTACCAAATTGTGTCCGCTTTTAAGTAAAAATTGCAAAAATCACTTCGATTTAATTGTAAGGGGGGGCTCGGACCCCCAAATACGTCAATTCAAAGGTCATTCAATTTTCCCGCGAAATAAGCCAATTTCCCCTGGATTTGCCTCCACATTATCTCAGTAAGGTCAAAATCAGTTCAACATTACGTTGGCAAGTCCCCAAATTTCGGGAAAAGTTAAAAAAA